>OX393558.1:47636659-48157367 GCA_947650365.1 Chamaelirium japonicum
ATGAAGACGGCGGGGGTAGCACCGATCTTCGCACGACAGTTGTAGCGTCGGCTTTTGTTGACGAAGACGGCAGGGGTATCACCGGCTTCAGGCCTTCTTCTCCCGGCTTTCTTCTTCGTGCAAGGAGTTGATGCCTTTGTTGAAGACGACGGGTGTTGTCGGCTTCAATCTTCTTCTCCGGCCTTTGCTTATGGCGTCTTCGGAGCTGATGAAGATCGTTGGAGCAGTCGGGGTGATGACGACTCTGGGTCTTCTTCTCCAAGCTTTCTTCTTCGTGCGAGGAGTCGAAGCTTTGATCTTCGAGTGCAAGGTCTTCACGTTGATGAGGACTTGAAGGGCCAAGGATTCCCGTAGGACGTGCTTGCCGTGCCTCGTGAAGCCTTCGGTCTTCGAGCGTTGGAGCTTCTCTTGCGGAGCTCTTTCGTCTTCAGCTTTCTGACCTTTTGTGCCTTCCCCCACCCCCTCTATTTATAGGCAAAGGGGAGCGGTTGGGGGAGATAAATCTGAAATCTTTTTGTTTCATCCGATATCTCCCCCCATAACCATCAAGATATTGTTCCTTTATCCAAGGAAACAAACCCGATCCCCTCCTTTTTAGTTGGGGTGGTTATGGGCTAGATGTGACTCGATCTTTAAAGATCGAGTTGTTATTTTTGTTGCACTTTTGGATCGGATGGCGAGACAACGTCATCTTGTCCGTTGGATCGAGGGATCGTCGCGGATCTACGGCTGCGTAGACGTCCACGCCACCTCCCCCCGCATCGAGGCGGTTTTTGATTTCTTTTTCTTTTTCTTTTTCTTTTCTTTTTCTTTTATGGCCGGCCCCACCTCTCCATGAGGGGGGCACGGTTTTCAAGAGGGGGGGCCGGTGGGCCCCCCTCTTTGTGTTCGAGTCATGGGTCCGGTGGGACCCGTTCGCTTCGAGTTGGGCCATGGTGCGCGGATTGAGCTTGCACGCGGGCCGAGTGTGCATGCGGGCCGTTTATGTGCGGGCCCAATTCCGCATGCGGGCCGTTGTGTATGGGCCAAGGTTTGCATGTGGGCCGTTGTGTGTGGGCCAAGTTGCATGCGGGCCGTTGTGCGTGGGCCAGATTTTCGCATGTGGGCCGTTGTGTGCGGGCCCAAGTTGCATGGGCGAGTCGGGTTCGACCCGAAGGCCGTTGGGTGCGGGCCTATTTTTCGTGTACAAATCGGGTTCGACCCGTGGGCTAATTTCGATACCCACAAGTGCCCCCTCAAGTTCGAGTGCGCCCGCGGGAAACGCGTAGCGCTTGGACTTGAGTCGCGTATTCGTGTGGGATTAGGTCTTTAAAAGGACCCCCGTTTTTCGTTTCTCTTCATTATCAGCGATTCCCGGCGGCTTGGAGGCGAAAGCTCTGCTAGGGTTTCTCGCTTTGCGACAATGCCGCAAAAGATGAAGGTGGTCACGCCATGGGGTTCGCGGAGGAGAGGAGACCGCCGGCCCGTGGAGGGCGGAGGGCTGCCGGCGAGGTGATCCTCCTCCTCCTCCTTCTTCTTCTTCTTCTTCTTCTACTGGTTCGCATGGTGGGTCGGTGCGGTGGCCGGTGACGCGGGAGGGCGCAGGCCGGAGGAGGGGCTGCGAGGTGCGGAGGCGGGCTCGGCCGGGGGCTGCGGGGTGCGGCCGGCGCACGAGCCGGAGACGGGGCGCGGCCAGGGGCTGCGGTGTGCGGCCGGCGCGCGGGCTGGAGACGGGGCGCGGGGGCCGGAGGTAGCGGCGGCTGGTGGCGCGGGAGGGCGCAGGCCGGAGGCGGGCTCGGCCGGGAGTGCGGGCGCAGCGCGCAGGGCGCGGGGGCCGGTGCAGTGGCGGCTGGTGGCGCGGGAGGGCGCAGGCCGGAGGCGGGCTCGGCCGGGGGTGCGGGCGCAGCGCGCAGGGCGCGGGGGCCGGTGCAGCGGCGGCTGGTGGCGCGGGAAGGCGCAGGCCGGAGGCGGGCTCGGCCGGGGTGCGGGTGCAGCGGCGACGCGGCGGTGGTCGAGGCCGGTCGCACCGGCGGCTGGTGGCGCGGGAGGGCGCAGGCCGGAGGCGGGCTCGGCCGGGGGTGCGGGTGCAGCGGCGGCGCGGCGGTGGTCGAGGCCGGTTGCACCCCCCCCCCCCTTGCGTGTTTAAACAGGAGAGAGGGGGCCGCGGCTTTTTGTCGTGACCCCCCTCCTTTTTTCCTTTATTTGCTCGAAGGACGGGCGGCCCTTTTGCTTAGGCCCCCCCTTGTTTTCTTGTTTCTGTATTCGGGACCTGCGGCCCTTTTTTTTTAACCGAGATTCCCCCTTGTTTCTTCGTTTTGGGATTCAGAACCTGCGGCCCTTTAGCCGAGGCTTCTCTTTGCTTCTTCGTTCAGGCATTCGAGATTTGCGGCCTCTCTTTTTTTTTTTTTTTTTTTTTTGACTTGTGCTTTTCTCTGTATTGGACTTGTACTTTTCTTGCTATCTGACTTGGGCCTTGTCTTCTTTCTTTTTCAGGTCTCGTCGTTACGAGAGCTTTCCGAGTTCCGGCTGGATCGTCGATGCGGTCTCCCACGGGAGTACGCATCTTCGTTTCCCCTTTGCGCAAGTCTTCAACCACCGTGCTTCGAGACAGGAGGCCAGACTGTCAGTACTTCAGCTTTCAACGCACGAGCGAGTTTGTGAGGATGGCGTGGCCGACAGCTCTTGCCACGTGTTGAAACTGGGCGAGCGTATCCTTACCGACGAAGGATCTTCCCGGCAAGTTGTACGGCCAAGCTTGGGGTTGCCGTTCCACCACACTGGCGAGGAGTCGGTTCCGGTCCCTGTTGTTGCTTTGAAGATATGCTCCCGCCGTACGCGATGGGGCGTGGAGATTCAACCGCGTGGAGATGTCACATACCTGGGAGGTTTTCGGGACTGATTGAGAGAGCTGTCTGGCGCGTTGGAGGCGGAGCCAGGGATGGAGCGTCTGGCGAGGTTTGTGGAGCCAGCTTGTTGGGAGTACAGCCGATCGGACGGTATGTACCGGGCTCTGTGTGAGCAGTGGTGCCCTGAGACCAATACCTTTTTGACCGGAGCTGGTGAAATAGGAATCACCCTTCGTGACGTGCACGTCATCTCCGGGTATCCAGAAGTTCGGAGCTACTATCAGGAGGAGGTTCCTTCTCTGGAGGTCTTGACGGACCCAGACGAGTCTCCTAGCTTCTGCCTTTTGCTTTTTAAGGCATATGCTATTATAGCGGTGCGCGAGCAGTCAGACCGGGTACTCCACTCGGATTGGGTGGACTTCTGGTTTCGAGGAAAGTATCGTCACGCTCCCCCTTCGAGTCACCCGATGTGGAGATATGCATCGACAAAGAGACCGGCGCCTGGCACTTTCCGGCGACCGATTGAATCTCTGAAGAAAGAATGGTGCTCGATGGTCGGAGCGCAACGTCCCTGGGAAGTTTTGGGACTTGAGGAATGCAGCGATGCCTGACGTGCTACTTACTGGTCAGCGGGGTTGGTACTTTTCCGTTGCCGCTTTGCTTTACCCTGGGAAGGGGATGCGATACGCCCTGGGACCTTCCTTGCAGCTGCTCGGATGGTGAATGGAGAGTTTCTTAACCTAGCGCCGGCGATCCTCTGCTCGTTGTACAGAGGGCTTAGCGGAACCTACTGGAGTTTATCGAGTGCGGGTAATGCAAGAGGGGAAGTAGGCAGAGCCAGCTCCTTTTGCCCCCTGTATTACCTCTATGGTTGGATTGGGCTTCACTTTCCGAAGGTGATCTTTGCAGCGCGTGGACCTTTGACCTCGGTGCCCTTTTTGCCTTGTGTGGGGGGTGTGATGAATGCTTATTATGCATGGGAGCGTCCGAAGCCTAGTGCCCGAGAGTGTTTGAGACGTATGGGCCCTTCTGACTTTGAATTCGTATCGGAGAATGCACTTGCACCTTCTACAAGATCCCTGGTGTGTGATGGGGCGGAGATGCCCGAGCACTTGTACTGGAGTATGGTGAGTTGCAGGCCCGGGTATCTCGTTTGGCGTCGTGGGGATGTAGTGGAGGTGGCACGGTACTCTCCCCACCGGTTTGCTCGACAGCAGGGTTTTCGCCAGGAGTTGCCTGGGACTTCTTTGCGTATGCAGTCACGTTACACCCCGCTGGAAGCGTATCGCCTCTGGGGAGCGCTTTATGACAGATTTACTGAGTGAATTTTCTCGCCGGGGATCAAGTCGGGCGGAAAGGATGCTGCAGCTCCTGAGTATCGCTGCTGGGTCAACGAGTCAGTGCTTCCCCTCCTGGCTAGCCTTCCGCTGGACGTCCTTGCTAGCAGCGAGCGGGCTGACTTTTCTTTTGACTCTTTGGCGGGGTCAGAGGATCGCCGTCTTTGGTCCGAGGAGCGACGATCGGAGAGATCTTGTGGCCACCGAGAGAGTACTTCCCAGGCTTCACTCTCTGTGCAAGAAGTTGAGATGGCTCCGTCCTCCAAGGTTCAGAGTCTTCCTGAGGCTCAGGCTTCTTGGAGTGGGTGTGCTTCTCCCAAGAGGAGAAAGTTGGATTTCTTGTGTGAGGCAGCTTTGGCTGGTGCTGGCGAGGCAGAGCCAGCTCGAGAGGGAGAGCCAGGGCTTTTTGCCGATGAGGTAATCCCTCTTTCTGGGGTAGCTTCATCGGATGCTGCAGGTATATCTTGTTTCTAGTTTCTCATGAATTTCTGTGCTTGTACTCTTATTTCGTTGGCTGAGTTGTTCAGCTTTCATTTTGGCAGGGTCTGCTGGACCGGACTGCGAGTCTGCCCCGAAGGGGGTTGGGCAGGAACGCTCTCCCATCAGAGCGACGTTGATTGAAGGTGGCGGGCTGGATGTTCCCTGGGATAACTTGGAGCTTTTGGGAGCGTGTGGAGCAGATTTCGCCGGCAGTGCTGTCAACCTGGACGATATCGACGTGGAGCAATTGGGCTTTGGGGAGGAGGATGAGGTCTCCAGTGTAGGGAGAGAACAGACTCCTCTAGTTAGGTCCGGTACTCCGACAGAGACTACTCCCGCAGTCATTTTGTCGGAAGGTTTGCCTGTGTCTCCTCCTTCGGCTCCGGTGGTTCCGCTGACTGTTATCACGGTGATGGTCCAGGAGGCGGTTCCTTCACTTGAGCCTTCAGGACCGGAGCCCACCTTGCATGTGCACTCGGTGTTTAAAAAGGCGTTTGAGGCTTACGCCTCGAGGCCCGCCTCGAAGTGAGGCGGTCATGTGTTGCCTCGAGGCGCACGCCTCAGCAGCCACATATAAAAAACCTTCACCTCTGCATCAAGTGGTGTATGCCTTTGTCCGAGGAGCGCCTCAAGGCGTTCGAGATATAAGTCTCGTGCTCCAGGCGTGAAACATAGGGCGGGGAGAGGTTAAAACCAATGTTTGGCGTGGAAGGGGCACAAAGGGTTTGATATGTAAATCGCCCACATTGGCCCTTTTTCACCCATTAAAACCTCCTAAACCATTTTATATCTTTTTAGGCTTTGTAACCCCTTTACCTCCAAAAACCCAAAATCAAGATTTAGTGCTCATTTCTTTTCCGATTTTAATTCCGAAAATCTATTCTTCTTCTTTGTGGATTGTCTACCAGCTACAAGTGAGAGATCAAGATTTGTTTCAAGTTTAAAGGTATAGATCATGATCTTGCTTCTTCTACTAGTTCTTTCTATGATTTTTTTTAGTATTTTATCATTTCATGTATTTGTATCATTGTTTTTTTTTTAAATCTTGACAATATTAGTCCTATATTCGTATTTTATTGTTTGTTATTACTTGTTATTTGCTACTTTAATTATTATCTTGAATATTAAAGAATTAAGCGTGTTTGAGCAATTTGACTTTTTATTTTGTTATTAGATTGCTCGATGAGTGCTCAATCGTGTCATATAAGATATTTTCTAATACATTGTGATTTATTATGCATATCTAGTTCAATTATTATTACACATTTAATAATAGTATTTATTTTGAAGTTTTCCTTTAATTTTTTTTTTACCAAAACGCCTCAAAAAAATTTGAGGCTTACGCCTCGGTGCGCCTTAAGGCTTACGCCTCGCCTCTCTAAAGGAAAAACGCATTGGTACGCCTTTTGCCTTTTTAAACATTGTGTGCACTCAGAGGCCGACAGGAGAAAGTGCAGTTCGTGAGACCTTCTCTCTGTGCTTCTTTTGGAGAGCTGTCGGAAGTATATCCAGACGACGCTCGCACCCTTCCAGGAAGAGGGCTTTGACGCTTTGAGCAGCTGGTGGGTCCTCGAGGGGCCTGAGTTTTGCAAGAACCTGGCGGCCTTCCAGGTAGATGGCTCTTTGTTTGAGGCACAGATGCGTGCTCTCTTGGAGGACAGTGAAGCTCATTGTTTGAAACGGGCTTCGATGGAAGATGACCTTCCCCTGATACTAGCAAAGGCCGAGGACGAGGAGCGTCGACTGGAGGCGCAGCATGCACTTACCACTGCGAGCCTTGTTCGGGTGCGGAAGAGGCTAGAGGCTGCTCGCGCATCTTTCGAGAAAGCGGAGACGATCGAGAAGTCTTCTGGAGCAGACCTCACAAAGCAACGTATCGAGCTGGCGACGCATCGGGAGCGGATAGCTTCTCGGTCTTCAGAGTTGCAGCGCATGGAGATTACTGGCGGCGAGCTGCTCCAACGTCTCAAAGAATTTAATTCGCTTTACTAGCAATGTCGCATTTCCTTTTATTTCTTGTCATTTCTGCTGGATAGACTCGTAGTTCTGCTTTTCTTTGTCTGGTGATAACTTAATATCATGCATCTATTTTTTTTTTTGGACTTGTCTTCTGGAATGGCAGAGTTTGGTTGTGTTTTTTTTTTGTTTGGACTGAACCTTTACAGGCTGCCTACGTACCCTACTGAGAGGGATCAAGTCACACGTAGTTCCTTTTTTTTTTTTTTTTTGCAAGGAGTGTAGCCCTGCTTTTAGGCATAGTACCTTTTGAGGTACTTGCCATTGATAGGGCCGAGTGTAAGCCCTTCTGGCATGGTGAGAAGATATGCGCCGTTGGAGTAGACCTCTTTGACAGCGTGCGGTCCATCCCACTTGGCGTCGAACTTCTTTCCTCCTCGATGCGAAAGGATGATGGGGCGTTTGACTGCGAGCACCAATTCTCCTTTTTGGAAGGATCGAGGGCGAATACTTTTGTTGAAGGCTCAGGTCAACCTGGCTTGGTAGCATTCCAGGCGTTGCTGGGCTTCGAGGCGCTTCTCATCCAGGGCTTCCAATTCTGCTAGGCGAAGTTGAGCGTTGTCGCCGTTGACGAGGCCTTCCTGGACAGCTATTCTGAGTGACGGAATCTGGAGCTCAAATGGGAGGACAGCTTCTACTCCGTACACTAGTGAGTACGGAGTCGCCTGTGTTGGCGTGCGAAAAGAGGTGCGATATGCCCATAGCGCTTCACCCATGCGTTCATGCTAGTCTTTCTTCGACTTTGAGACGACTTTCTCCAAAAGTTTGCAGAGTGTTTTGTTGAAAGCTTCAGCTAGGCCGTTGGCAGAGCCATTGTACATGGTTGAACACCTTTGCTTGATATCAAACTTGGCGCAAAATTGGCTGACAGCGGCGTTCTTGAATTGCTTCCCGTTGTCCGTAACGATATAGCGAGGAATGCCGTACCGGAAGATGATGTCGTTCTGGATGAAGTTGATGACAGAGTGCCTGGTAACTTCTCGCAATGGCACCGCCTCAGCCCACTTGGAGAAGTAATCTGTTGCCGCCAGGATGTAAAGATGCTGCTTGGATGACTTGGGTAGCGGACCGACAATATCGAGTCCCCATCCATCGAAGGGCCATGATGCGATGGTTGGATGCAAAGGTTCCGGAGACTGACGGATGTAGTCGCCATGCAGCTGGCAAGTGTGGCATCTTTTTGCAAACTCGAGGGAGTCCTTGATCATAGTGGGCCAGTAGTACCCCATTCGCCTGATACGGAAGTGCAGCTTTGGACCGGACTGATGTGAGCCACAGATCCCGGCATGGACTTCTTCTAATGTTGTTTCCGCTTCTTCTTTTGCAAGACACCTCAGGAGCGCACCATCGTAGCTTCGACGGTACAACTCGTTGTTGAAGTGGAAGAATTTCAGAGACTGCCGGCGAATGTCGACCTTACGCTTTGGATCTTCCGGGAGCTTCCCGTGGACAAGAAAGTCTATGAATGGTTGTCTCCAATCTAGCTCGTCAGTCATGAGAACGTGTACTGCATTGACTTGGTCCGGGATTCCCATAGGGAGGTCCTCCTCGGTGATCACCATCCTCTTACAAATAGGGATGATGAGTTGGTTTCTTTCTGGGAACGGGAGCGTAGCCGCCAAATTTGCGAGCGCATCAGCCTGCTGATTAAGGTTTCTGGGGACATGCTGGATTGAAGCATTTTTTAGCGTACTAAGGAGTTTCAGAGCTCGCAGGTGTAATGGTACGAGGTCTTCTTTGTTGACTTCGTATGCTCCCAATATTTGCTGAATGACGAGCTGAGAGTCGCCGAAAATTTCGAGCCCTTGAAGTTTCATATCATTCGCGAGTTAGAGGCCAATGATCAAGGCTTGATATTCCGCCCTATTGTTGGAGCATGGTTCTGATAGCAGAAACGAGAAGGGGAGTATTTCATCGTTGGGCGTGACGAAGATAACCCCTGCTCCTGCCACGTCTTGCCTTGTCGCGCCGTCGAAGAACATTTTCCAAGAAGGGGCGATATCGATGCAGAATACTTCTTCGTTTGGAAGGTCTTCTGATAGTTCTCATTCCGCTGGGAGGGGGTATTCTGCCAGGAAGTCCGCGAGAGCTTGACCTTTGACCGCTTTACGAGGGACGAAGGTGATGTCAAACTCAAGGACGAGCAAAGCCCACTTGGTCAGACGTCCGGAGAGCACTGGTCTCGACATGATGTATTTGAGCGGGTCGGCTTTTGAGATGAGTCTGATGGCGTGAGCTAACATGTAGTGTCGCAGCTTCTTTGTAGCGAAGATGAGCGCCAGACAGACCTTCTCAATCGGGGAGTAGTGTAGCTCCGCGCCGATGAGAGTGCGGCTCAAATAGTAGCATGTTGTTTCCTTGCCTAGCTCGTTGTCTTGAGCCAAGAGTGCCCCCAAGGACTGCTCCTGGGCGCTGATGTAAAGGACTAATGGTTTTCCTTGGACTGGTGCTGTCAGAACTGGAGGCTTGAGTAAGTAATTTCTGATGTTCTGGAGGGCTTCCTGACAAGCTTCATCCCATTTGAATGGTGCTCCTTTCTTCATGAGGCGACTGAAGGGCCTACATTTTCTAGCTAAGTTGGCGATAAATCTCCTGATATATGCCAGGTGGCCTTGGAGACCTCTGAGGTCTCTTACCGGTTTTGGGATCGGCATATTGAGAATAGCATCTATTTTGGATTGATCTATCTCGATGCCTCGATGTCGTATGACAAAGCCGAGAAACTTACCCGAGGAGACTCCAAATGCGCATTTAAGCGGGTTCATGCGGAGCTGATACCTTCGAAGCCGTTTGAAGATCAGCTCAAGGTCTTGAAGATGTGCTGACTTTTGTCTTGATTTTACCACGAGGTCGTCAACATAGCATTCCACATTCTGATGAAGGATATCGTCGAAAAATTTTTGCATGGCTCGTTGGTAGGTAGCTCCTGCATTTTTCAAACCGAAAGGCATGACTTTGTAGCAGTAGATCCCTTTTGGCGTGCGGAATGCCGTAAGCTCTTCATCTTTGGGTGCCATCCGGATCTGGTTGTAGCCTGAAGATCCATCCATGAAGGTTAGTGCTTCATGGCCTGTTGTTGCATCCACCATCAGTTCTGTGATTGGCAGTGGGAAGTCGTCTTTGGGGCATGCATTGTTTAAGTCCCTGAAGTCCACGCATACTCTGATCTGGCCGTTCTTCTTCTTGACTGGGACCACGCTGGAGATCCACGTTGGATATTTAACTTCTCGGATAAAGCCGGCTTCAATAAGCTTGTTGACTTCGCCTTCTATTTGCGGTACTAGTTCTGGCCGGTAGCGTCTTTGTCCTTGCTTGATGGCGCTAGCTCCATGTCTGACAGCAAGCTGGTGTACTGCAATCTTGGGGTCAAGTCCGGGCATTTCCTTGTAGGACCATGCGAAGACATCTCTGTATTCTTGGAGTAACTTGACGTATGCAGTCTCCTCTTCGGGGGTTAGGAGTGCACTTACGAATGTAGGCCGAGGATCCTCCTGTGTTCCCAAGTTGATTTCCTTCAAATCGTCAATGGTAGATTGCCCCCCTTCTTCGAGGACGGACGGGGCTTGTGGCAACTCGTCGTCCGAAGTAGAAGTTTCGTCGATCGAGGTGTCCGCAATTGTGATATGATTAAGAGATACCAGAATGATATCGGGAACATCGGCAGTTTGAAAGAATGATATGGGTAGGTGGGTGGGAATGATTTTTCTCACCTCAGTGGGTGGCTTTCCCAAACGGTCGAATACTGACCTTCCCTTTGCTTGTCTGATTGGCCCAAGTCTTTTGAATACTGATATGGGATTTTGACTTGCCTGGTTTTTGACGCTCTTCTTTTGCTTTTGAGGTACGGTCCGACGCCGAGCTCGATATCGCCTTCTTTTGGCGCTCTTTGTAGCGGGATGAATGACATTGGTGGAGCATGCATCGGAGGCTGACGATCCCTCTTCCGCTTCATCTACCAACTTCACCTCAGTGTAGTTAGAGGTGAAGGTCTTCTCTCCTGTTATCTTGATGACCATCGGGGTTTGACGGGAGCCGATGCCTCGCCGATTTGGTGGGATCTGCTCGCCGCCCTGGAGTAAGTGGGCTTGAGTCTTAGTCATCCCGTGTGGTATTGGAGCTGGCAGGAGCGTACTCATATGTGCAGCACTGTCTTTGTCGTAGCCAGCTTTGAACAGCAGCTTGGCGGCATTTTGCCCCCAGTTTCCTTTTGGCTTGAATGTGAGTTGGCTGGATTCGAAGGAATTAATGGGTTTTGGCGGACTTGAAGCTTGTCCCAGGCTGGGTAGTGGCAGTGTCATCTCTTGCAGAGTGATGACATTAGCTTCCGATAGCGGCTGGACCATCCCTTTTGGCGAGGCAAAAGGTGGTGGTTCATCTTTGCGAAGCCACTGAGGCGTGAGGCGTAAGACTTCGTAGCTTGGACAGGTAATGGAGTATGCTTCATGGATCTTGGCTTGGAGCTGATGCGCATCCTTCGTCTTGGCGCTAGCACTTCTTTGACTTCGTGTATCGCCTTAGATGGTGGCACTGGATTTGGAGTTGGCAGAGCTTCATCCTGCTCCATCCTTTTAGCTTTCTGAGTTCGAGGAGTTTTAGCTGGAAGGACTTCTGCAACAAGGTCCTTTGCTTGGTAAAACTTGGCATCGGCGAGGTGCGCTTCAGCCTCATTGAAAGGCCTGTCGTCTGCAACAATGCACTTCTCCAGACCTTCCTCGTAGTACTTGAGGCATTGGTGCCAGGTAGACACTACGACACCGTTTTCGTGCAGCCACGGCCTTCCCAGCAAGAGGCGATATGATGTTTGACAGTCAATGACGTGGAAAATAACCGTCGTGTTAAGCTGACTGATGGAGAGTTTTAGACGAATGATTCCTATGGTGGGCTGTCCGCCTTGGTTGAACCCTTGAATGACCATCTGGCTTTGCGAGAGCTGGTCGGTGGTGATGCCGAGCTGGCGCATTGTTTGGATAGGCATGATGTTGACGGCGGAGCCGCAGTCCAACAGGATTCGATTTATCGGCTTCTCGTTGATGTATCCCGAGACATAGACAGGTCGATTGTGCAGTCGTGCTCCGAGCTGCAGATCTTCGTCCGAGAAAGTTATTGCTGCGTTACATGAGACAATAGTTTTGTCCTTCTCGGCGTTTTTCTTCTTTCTTTTGTAGCTGTCTGGGTCTGTCAAAGCCTCGGCCATTGCTAGGCGGGCTTTCTCTGGGAGGTGTAGTGCTTCTATGAGTGGCGAGTGCAAGATTGCCTCATCGTAAGCAGCAGTACTGTCTTTGTCGGAATCATCCTCCTCGTTGTCGGTGTTGCTTTCTTTGGAAGGCTTGATCCTATCTTCTTTTTCCGGCGCCATGTGAATCTCAACCATGCAACAGAAGGCTTCGTGCTGCTGATTAGCTGGGAGGAAGTAATCGGGGAAGAACTCTTGCAACGTTGCTGGTTCTGGAGGGTTTTGCAGGAGGAGATCATCAGGATCTGCTGGCGGTACTTTGAACGCCTTCCTTCCTGGAACTTTGCTTTTCTTTTTGTAAGTTCTTCGTTCCGGAAGCTTTCTTGTTACCCGATCTAGCTTGCGACTTCTTGGCATCCATGGCCTTCGTCTGCAAGGCAACATGACCCATGCATCTTCATCAGTGGATTCTTCGTTACCAAGGTGAAGGTCTGGAGCGGCAGCTGTAGGCTCTTCATGGGTCGGGGAGACCTGCTCCTCTGGGGACCTTGGTGGTTCGCCTTCTGACTCCCAGCCGGTGGGTTTGATTTCTTCTATTGAGACAGGCGGAGGTTTGGAATAGAGGACGTGGTAGTCGAATTTACCTGAGGGCTGGCCTAATAAACCGACCTCCGGGTCTCCTTGCTCGTACCTTGTCTGGAGATTCCGTTGGGACATAGCTTTGTTTGAGAGAGACGTCGACGTAGGCGACGGTTGCCCCCAGGGCAGTGACGTTTCTTCCTCAGCGAGCTTAGGAGCGTACTGCTGTCGTCTTGAGACTTTCCGTCGTGGGGCTAACTTCGCAATTGGTCTTTGGCGATTGATGCGCAACTTGGGCCTTCTCTGGTGGGCAGCAACGAGTATTGGTTGAAACGAACCGAAGGTGATGGACATCATGTTTGTTGTTGCAACGTCGCTGGAGTCGATCTCAATTTTTCCTTGCTTTGCGAGCGCCATGATCTTTTCTTTGAAAACGAAACATTTCTCAATAGGATGGCTAACCAGTCGATGGTATTTGCAGAAGAGCGGATCGTTGACACGATGCATCTGTTCGGGCCTTTTTGAAGGAGGAAGCTCGATCATCTTTTCTTGTAGCAGTTGATCGAACATGGAGGAGACTTCCGAGTCTGGAAAGGGATACTCTTTGGCCTCAAGTTCTTCTAGAGTCATCTTCGACTGTCTTTGGGGTGGAGGCGGTGGTATGGCAGCTCCCTTTTCTTGATCCGACTTACCGCTGATTTTGAGTGGCTTGGAGGCCGAGGCGATGTCGGCGACGTAAACTTGCTTTGATTTGGGTGCCGGCGGTTTGTCTTTCTTTTCCACCTTCAGGAAGACTTTGGTCTTTGAGTCCCCGCGATTTGCTAAGCTGAGCTCCATGTCGTGGGCTCGAGTTGCGAGTTCTTCGAAGGACCGAGGCTTGATCCCCTTGAGTATGTAGAGTAAGCCCCAGTGCATGCCTTGGGTGCACATCTCGATAGCCGAGTCTTCCGACAAACGGTCTCGTGAATTCAGGGCGAGATTCCTCCATCGATCGATGTAGTCGATTACTGGTTCGTCCTTCCTTTGCTTGACGGCAGTAAGCTCGGTCATGCTAACGATGCGCCGAGTGCTGTAGAAGCGGTTGAGGAATTCTGATGCAAAACGATGCAACTGACGAAAGGTTATTAATTAATTGAGCAGGCAGGGCTTACTATTAATTTTGATACCGTGCGAGAAAATTAATTCAAATAAAGAACGTGGGCAGATGCGTTGGGAACTACTGTAACAGTGCCGATCGATTTCAGTATCAGGCGATAAAAGACAATCCTAATAGTCCTACTTGCAATATCTAGATTAACAGCGCTACAGGCAGGTGAACACTCAATCTCACAATGGGGCAGCAGTTGGCAAAGATAATAGACTAGAGAACCAATCTGGTGAAACACGATAGTACCTGGGCGAGGAGGGAAATCCGTAATATGAGTTGCAGATGATGGCGCAGGCACGTATTCCTCCACGCTTCCTCTTCCGAGTCGCGGAAGAGGAAGTTGATGTCGAGGCCCCTTCACAGACTCCTCCACGCTCTCTCCCTCCGAGTCGGGAGGGGGAAGTTGTTGTCGAGGTACCCTTTTTCGTCTTCAATCATTCACGATGGCGGGTGGGCCGGATCCGATCGAATCGAATTGCGCGAGAGGCCGAGAGGGAATGGATCGGGCAACGAGGGGAGGAGGGAGGGGTTTCAGGCAGCAGGGCTGGGGGTCGGGTCGGCTGGGGTTTGGGACCGGAGGCAGCGGCAGGAGGGGGGGTCGGAGTGGACCAGGGAGAGGGCCCGGGCCGAATGGGGAAAGGGGAAAGGGCTGGGCGGCTGGGGTTTTGGGACCGGCGGCAGCAGCAGGGGGGGGAGAGGAGGAGGGGTGACCGGGTGGGGCTGGGCGGGTAAGCAGCAGCAGGCTAGCAGCAGCAAGGGGGAGAGGAAGGGGGGGGATCGGGTGGGGCTTGGGCGGGTAGGCAGCAGCAGCAAGGGGGAGAGGAAGGGGGGGAATCGGGTGGGGCTTGGGCGGGTAGGCAGCAGCAGCAAGGGGGAGAGGAGGGCGGCGGCTAGGTGAGGGAGAGGAGAGGAGAAGGAGGGTTAGGGTTTCCAGTTTAGGGTTTCACACGCCTAATACTGGACCTAGGGTTTCACACGCCTAGGCTTGGGTTTGGGGTTTCACACGCCTCACCTTGGTTCTCTCAACACGCATGTGGAGGAAACAGAAAATTTTATTATTTATCAGTGCCATTACATGTCCATGGGCAGGCCTATATAAAGGCTGCGATAAACAAGCGAAAGTCCCTGACAGCTGAGGTGGGACTAAATAACATAATGCAAAAACCAAAACAAATAAATAACGACAATAAATAAACGATCTCCATCATGGTGCCGACTGTCCAATCAGAGCCATAAGCTCAGGTGGCGCCTCCTGCGCTGGTACACGCGCCAGGGGCGCTGCTCGATATCCTCATCAAATTCCCTCTCCATCTGATCCCAGCTGTCAATGGATCTTGGAGGAAGATCAACATACCAGTCAAAAGCATTACCTTTGAGTGTGCGAACGAACTGCTTCACCATCTCATCGCCGTATGTGCCGGCGTTGTTGCAAGTTTCGACGAAGTGGGCAATGTGTTGCCTTGGGTTCCCCTTTCCGTCGAAGTGTTGAAACTTTGGTGGCTGGAATCCGGTAGGGAAGCGCAGCTGTTGGATCCTTATGGTGTAAGGCTTTGAATATGCCGCCGTAATCGGAGGTAGGCTGCCGCCGTGGGAACGCATCATGTCAGCCACTAGTGCTTGTATTTGCTGGGCATTCATCGTTGCTGCTACTGAAGGTTGCGCGGCTGCCTAGACTGGCACGGGAGCCGAAGAAAGTGCAGGAGTAGTTACTAGTGTTGCCGGGCCAACTCCTGCGACATCCCTGGCACTCAGCCTTTGAAGCAAGGTGTTGATATGACGATCTTTCTCTTCCATTAGTCGGGTGAGCTGAGCCATGTGTTCACCCATTTGCATGACTTGGAGCTGGAGAGCGGACGGAAGATGATGTCGCAGGACGTCTCGATGTTGCATGCCCGCACTCTCGCCATCGTCGTCGGAGACGTAGTTACGCTGACTTGCTTCTGCTTGATGACGGACGTTTGCCCCCTGCAAAGGAGGTACAAAGTCTGCTGGAGATCCCGAATGGGCTCTGGGTTGGGGCTGGTCCTCCCCAAATTTCTGGACAGATGTTCCAGGATTGAGGCTCGTTTCTTCATGCACCAAGGCCTCATTGGCGCCTTGGCGGGCATCTTTGGCAGCAGTTTCTGGCGTGAAGAAGTCCGCAAGAGTTTGAGTACGCCGAGTGTAGACGCGTACTACCGGGGGAATGACATCCTCCGGGTTTTCTGGATCACCGTGTTGGAGTAGTGGAGACTCGGCGATAGGTGAGAGGTTTGTTGGAGCAAACGTATCATCGTTCGTTCCGGCCATGGCAAACTTGAAGCAACTCCTTCAAACGTACGGATGAAAGGAGAGGAGGTCCCACCGGGCGTGCCAGAAATCTGTGAGCGCGGAAAAAGATTCGGGTCGTCTTTATTGCGGATCACACGAGATTACAAATTTTTTGATCAGGAGATTGTGGGAGAGATCCTCTGGAGGGTCCCTTTGATCCGCGTCTCCACGTGGTATTCGTGCGAGAGCTCTGAAGGGGTTGCCCAGGACAGGGGTCTTTACAGGGTGAGGGTTTTTGAGAGGCTAAGGAGTTTCCGCCGTTGATTTTGTCCCGTCCGTGCTTCGCGCTTTCTCGGCTAGGGAGGCTTTGGGCTTCGTTCCTCGGTCTTCGTGTCTTCCTTGATCCTTGCTCGACCTTGGCGTCCTTGATCGTCGGTTCGCGGCGTCGATCGTGTTTTTAGCGTCAGCTTTGGCTTTAGCTTTCGCCTTTGGCGTAGCTTTGGTGTGGCTCGGGCTTTTGCTTTGCTTTGGCGCTTGCGCTTGAACGTAGACGGGTAGAGACTTGCGATGCTTTAGTTCTTCCGGACTTTGCGTCGTATCGGCTAGAACGAGTGGTGCTTTGCTCGTGACCGTCGTAGTTGCTTGGCTTTGGCACGTGCGTTGCTTTAGCGCGGGCTTTACCGGTGCGTCTACTTTGGCTTCTGGCGTTGGCTTTGACTTTAGCTTTGACTCGATCTTCTTCTAGAACGGCGATGCTTCTTCAAGGCTTCTTTATTCTTCCGGCTTCCTCGACGGTTGTGGCGTCGGTTGGCTTCTTCTCCGGGCGTATTTGGCTTGATCGGAGTTGAAAGCTTCTTGGGGAAATGGTGGGTGTAGCACCGATCTCCGTGCGACGGTTGTAGCGTCGGCTTTTCTTGATGAAGACGGCGGGGGTAGCACCGATCTTCGCACGACGGTTGTAGCGTCGGCTTTTGTTGACGAAGACGGCAGGGGTAGCACCGGCTTCAGGCCTTCTTCTCCCGGCTTTCTTCTTCGTGCAAGGAGTTGATACCTTTATTGAAGACGACGGGTGTTGTCGGCTTCGATCTTCTTCTCCGGCCTTTGTTTATGGCGTCTTCGGAGCTGATGAAGATCGTTGGAGCAGTCGGGGTGATGACGACTATGGGTCTTCTTCTCCAAGCTTTCTTCTTCGTGCGAGGAGTCGAAGCTTTGATCTTCGAGTGCAAGGTCTTCACGTTGATGAGGACTTGAAAGGCCAAGGATTCCCGTAGGCCGTGCTTGCCGTGCCTCGTGAAGCCTTCGGTCTTCGAGCGTTGGAGCTTCTCTTGCGGAGCTCTTTCGTCTTCAGCTTTCCGACCCTTTGTGCCTTCCCCCACCCCCTCTATTTATAGGCAAAGGGGAGCGGTTGGGGGAGATAAATCTGAAATCTTTTTGTTTCATCCGATATCTCCCCCCATAACCATCAAGATATTGTTCCTTTATCCAAGAAAACAAACCCGATCCCCTCCTTTTTAGTTGGGGTGGTTATGGGCTAGATGTGACTCGATCTTTAAAGATCAAGTTGTTATTTTTGTTGCACTTTTGGATCGGATGGCGACACAACGTCATCTTGTCCGTTGGATCGAGGGATCGTCGCGGATCTACGGCTGCGTAGACGTCCACGCCACCTCCCCCCGCATCGAGGCGGTTTTTGATTTCTTTTTCTTTTTCTTTTCTTTTTCTTTTATGGTCGGCCCCACCTCTCCATGAGGAGGGGGGCACGGTTTTCAAGAGGGGGGGCCGGTGGGCCCCCCTCTTTGTGTTCGAGTCACGGGTCCGGTGGGACCCGTTCGCTTCGAGTTGGGCCATGGTGCGCGGATTGAGCTTGCACGCGGGCCGAGTGTGCATGTGGGCCGTTTGTGTGCGGGCCCAATTCCGCATGCGGGCCGTTGTGTATGGGCCAAGGTTCGCATGTGGGCCGTTGTGTGTGGGCCAAGTTGCATGCGGGCCGTTGTGCGTGGGCCAGATTTTCGCATGTGGGCCGTTGTGTGCGGGCCCAAGTTGCATGGGCGAGTCGGGTTCGACCCGAAGGCCGTTGGGTGCGGGCCTATTTTTCGTGTACAAATCGGGTTCGACCCGTGGGCTAATTTCGATGCCCACAATATATATATATATATATAGAGAGAGAGAGAGGGGGGGGGGATGTTAGGAAGCAATCTGTGGTGTGCGCCCACAGCCGTCTGATGCACCTCTAGGTGTGCAGCGCGCACAGTGCGGGTGCATCAAACGGCATTGGGCGCACACCTCACCCACCGCACACCACATCCTAACATCTCTCTCTCTCTCTCTCTCTCTCTCTCTCTCTCTCTCTCTCTCTCTCTCTATATATATATATATATATATATATATATATATATATATATATATATATAAAATGTGGCATGCGGTAAGTGCGGCACCTCACCGCAGCCGTCTGATGCACTGCTGCGTGCATGCGATGCACGCAGCGCGTGCATCAGACGGCAGCGGTGCGGTGCCGCACGTACCGAATGCCGCATTATAGCATGCCCCTATATATATATATATATATATATAATGAGAGAGAGAGAGAGGGCTGTTACGTTGAGCTGTGAGCTGCGGTAGGAGAAAATGAGCTGCAGATATTTTGACCCCCCCTAAAAGTTTTGGAATTTGATGAAATTTGGTGAGGGTGTTGTCTAGGGTAAGATGATCATCCTCACCAATTTTCATCAAATTCCAAAGCTTCTAGAGGGGTCAAATGGTCAAAGCAAAATCTGCATATTTTAATAGTGACTGCGGACGGCAGATTTTGCTTCGACTATTTGACCCCCCTAGAAGCTTTGGAATTTGATGAAAATTGGTGAGGATGATCATCTTACCCTAGACAACACCCTCACCAAATTTCATCAGATTCCAAAACTCCTAGGGGGGTCAAAATACCCGCAGCTCACTTTCTAAACCGGCAGCTCACTGTAACATTCCTCTCTCTATATACACACACACACACACTCCTCCATACTGCCAATTACCGTCTGCCATAGTCCTTGGTACAAATCGCATGAGGAATAGCGTCACTTTGATAGTCGATCAGAAAAGTCTTCGATATTTCTACGTGGCGTGCTCGCTTAGAGTAGGCTCCATAGTCGCCCCTCAGTGATGGATAAGGCTTGGTTGTTGTTAACTTTTTGTATTGCATGGTCAAATTGTGGAGTTCGATTATGATGAGTTGCAGGCAAACAAGGGAGCAAGAAGTTGGATTTGACCGAGAAGGATTTAGGTACCGTCATGATGGAAAATATCTGAATCAGGGTATATAATGTATTTAAAAGTTCTTAAAAATATATAGAGGAGATCTCAGTTATTGATCACATGCTAGCCAAAAAGTATTATTTATATGTTTCTTAAGCATTATATAAAGGCTCATTGTCTGGTGATTAAACTTTTCTGATGCGTGCTGAATCATCTAGAGTCATGAGTCATCGTTTTCTTGAATGCACACCATATCCAGATAAAACAGAATAATGAAACATTATAAACGTCATATATTCCAATAGACAAATAGGTTGCATAAAATGGAGTAACATAACCACTCACTATAGAAAAGGAAGAAGAAAGTAATCCTATTTACCTTAACAAAAGACCCGGCATACTCCAAAACTTGAGCTGCAAGCCTTCCAGAAGCTCGCATGCATTCTATTCCTCTTTCATCATGAATTTGAGACCCACTAGTAATTCCAGGTGACTGCCGAGTATTAACATACGAAGGCCTTGGTATGTGATCTGGAACACTCAGACGAGGAGATATCTTTCCAGCTCGTAGACGTTTTCCTTTGTTTAGTAAATTATCCTGATCTCTGACAAGGTCATTAAATGAAATGATAGTCACGAGAAGAGGTCATATAAAATAATATGCCTTATTATGTACTATAAGATCCACAGTGAACAAAAATAAGCTGTTCAGCATATGAACTAATCTGTAGGAATTTGGCATGTAGTTTTTTATATTTTTATGATAGGGTATCCCAACCCTGACAAGCACAATCACCCGTAAATCACATGCACCGGGTGAACCCAAGAGGAGTCGGAACTCGTAACCAGGGGGAGCATACCCATGTCTTCGAGCCAACGGCGGCTACCCGTGATGGTAAACTGAAAAATCTGATATGCTGACATATACGAGTACAATGATAACATTAAATCATACGCGTGATTAAAGTAGCAATGTGCCATTTCAAGTATCATATAAAATGCCTATTATACATAGGCCACACCAACAACATAACTACCTCTATAATATAAGTGGTATGCATTGATCCAAGTATAGCACAGTATCGCTCTATATCGTACTATCTAAACATGTAAGCTATGCTACACATAAATTAATACTTATCAACACATGTAAAGGTGATAATTAATAGACCATCATCTTCAAAAATATAGTTTTTTCTCCAAAAATATAGTGTTTCTTAAATATGTTACTTTTGCTCTATGTGGCATTTATTAGAGGCAGTGATGCATAACCATGAGGATTCAACTGGGGATGACGTGTTCACAGGATTTTCATGTAAATGTCAACACATCATACAAAAATATATGGTACTTTTAATTAGAAATAAATGAGCTATCCCATAAAATGTTTGTTAACTGGGTTGAAATATCCGGTGCTTATGTATCAAGTGTCAGCAAGCTACGGGATACTTTAGGTTATGATCATATTGCAAATTGAGACAAGCAGGCACAAGTATGTTGCTCAGCATGTATAAGAAAAGAGAGGCATGGTTGTTATTCTCATCATGTTCGTTGGCATGTGTCACATGTGGAGGTGTTCAACTTGACAATCCTAAGGAAAAGTGATGCCTTCTTCCTATATCTGTGAAACTTGTGTAGCCATGTCAGCACTACAACTTCAATTTCCATGCATACAATAGTTTTAATCATCATTTGGCTGTAGCTGCAGTATAATATAACTTGAAGATCATGTGATCATCCTCATTATCCAATCAGTGCATATCTTAAACAAATGGTAAAAAAAAGAAGGAATGGTCATTAGTAGAAACCATCATCCTAATAGACATGCTCAATCAAAGAAATGTTTGGTCTAGTACTATCCAGAAGATCATTTATCAAGCAAGGTGCCTGACAATCACATGCCACATTGACATTAGCATTATGGTTAGAAGCATGCAACAGTTATGTATGTGCACAATGGAATACTGCAAAGATGCATATGTGTGCTACACAATGGGATTTATAAAAGGGGATTGAAACCCTAGATGAAAAAAAAAAAAGAAGAAACCCTAAAAGCTTGTTGCTTTGATCAAGAGATTGTGAAGGTGCGCCCTTCGTTCGCCATCGTCTTCTTCGTGGAGTTCCTCCGGCTTCGTCTCTTGATCTTACTTGTCGCCACCTACCTCCCCATCACTTATCTTCATCGACAAAAACTATCCGCATAGAGATCTTGAATCTCACGGGTATTATCTTTACTCGTTTTTGATATTATCATATGATCTTTGGTTTCATGGACTTTTGATTGCATACCACCGTAGATCCGTAGTTTCCATCATAAACCCTAATCCCTATTTTGGCTTGGCTTGTTTGGTACATCATTGGATCGTCATCCGACCCTTTTATTAGTCCTTTGCATGAGTACTTAGTTGCTGAAAGCCTGAAATTACTATTTGCAAAACCCTAAGATTTCTAATTGCACCCTATTGTCTTGTTTTCTTTATTTGCCTTCGTTTTTGCATGCTAACTTGATTAGGGAGGTTATCTCTTAATGAAAATTTGATCATGGATAACTAGTGCTTATTGAAATTTACTTTTAGTTGTTTAATTGCTTGTTCTAAAATTAACCAGCTTCCGTGTATCGCAACCGGGTTTGCATCAATTGTGTGTCGCATAGTATGCATCAGTGTTGTCAAGGCGCAGTAATACCTGCACCTCAGGATCGTTCTGGCGAGGTGCGTGTAGCAAGGCGCAAGGCGGCCGAGGCGCGCACCTTGATGCATTTTGGGTTTTGGTCTTCAAGTTTTGGTTTTTTTTTTTTGTGATTTTGGTTTATTTCGGCTTTTTCCGGTTTGTTTTCAGTTTTTTGGGTTTTTTTTGTTTTGTTTTTTTTATTTCGATTCTTTTCGGTTTGAATAAAAGAGCCCAACTCTCCTTAGAGTCCGACTCTGTCGTTTTGTTACTCAACATTGTTTATGAGTTCTCATTTAGCAGCTATCACTTATGAGTATTGATGCATTTAACTTATGAATATGATGTTGGCATGTTGCATAATAACTTGTGAATTATTATTTTCACTCAAATTATTCATTTGATGGCCATTAGTTATGAGTTATAAGTATTGTATGCCTTTATTATGTTGATTTAATTGAATAGTGATTTTATTTATCTTTTTTTCATGAAATATAATTTTTTATGAATTTTAGATTTTTTAACAATTATTATTAATTTTTTAAAGAAAAAATATATATATTTGCGCCTTACACACTAAGGCGTGTGTCTTATTTGCACCTTGCGCCTCAGGCTCCAGCGACACCTTGTGTCTCGAGCACGCCTCGTCGCCTTGACAACACTGGTATGCATATTTAGCAACACAATGCAATGTATGACAAGCCCAATGATCCTTGTGTGATGACCACCTATGCGGGTTATTTATCTAGAACCGACCACATATGCGTCGCACATAGAATAACATTGGTCCTAAGCTGGACTAGGAATTAGGAGTATTCTATACAATAATCATATGGACCTTATATAATATACTATAAACCTACTAATTTTGTAATACAAAATAATTAGTTGAACTCTCTTTATGTCACTTTTTACTTGTTTTTTTCTTTTCTCTTCCATCTTCTCCTATAAACGAGGACTGCAAGACCATACTATATCACGATTTAAGGATTACCTGAACTCGAACCGAATCGACCGAAACATTTCGAACTTGGGCTTTGACCGAACCGAATTTAACCTGAAACTGGATATCATTGATCTTTGGGTATGATTCAGTCGACACGAACCAAAACTACTACAGAGGAACCAAGAGGGTTGCTAGCCTATTTTCTCCCATTGTTTTGCTTGTTAGATCGTTTTTTATAGCATTGAATATGACTAATTTCCATAAATTTATGCAATCATTCATGATGTCATGTGTGCTCTATTTTCCAAAATACCAATAGATTGCTTCCAAGAAATGTCCATAAGTTGCTCCAATGGTTATGATTTATGAAAATCGATCTTTAATTGCGACTGTCATGTGAGTCTACTTTTACTTCCTCATTTACGTATTGCTATTCATATCCATATGCATGCAATGTAACCATCAACAAGCTTCTTTTTAAGATTGATTGTGTTAATCATTATATGTTATGATAGACTGTCATTTTAGCCAAATTGGATTGTTGGTGTAGAATTCAATTGTGTTAGTCTATTATTATATAATAAGATAGACTTTGTTGTTTTGGCCAAATGATATTGTAGATGCAGGATTCAATTCTAAAGTGCAGCATAGTCATACAAATAAATGAGAATCTTAGTTATACAAACAAGATCGAAGTTGTGCAGTTACTCCCTCCAAATAGCACAAAGTTGTTTTTTATTAATTACTTTTGTTACAAATCTCATGCCCCCTCAAAACCGGTGATGAGAGGGAGGGGGCAACAGTATATAAAGATGTGGAACTCCCACCCCTTTACCGATGTAGGACTATTCTCAACAACTTTATATGTTATTATGCTAACTTTTCTTGATTTTTGATGAGGCTGGAATCCGAATCCGAACCCGAAACCCAAAATCTCTAACCTGCCCTATGTCCACTCTTCTTTAGAACACAAAAAACTGCATTTTGTATTCATTCCTCAACTTAATTTATCAATATGAGTATACAAGGTACTTTAAGGGATTAATATATCCCTTTTTCTTCTCTTTCTTCTATCAATGTGTGCTTTTACTTCAAATCAATATAGATAAATTACACTCATACAACATGGTTGTTTGTAATTAAGATATGAATGTGTCGAAAGCTATTCATACAAAGTTTGTAAATAATGAATAAAAAGCTAAACAAAACCCTGTTGCAAGAAATCAAAAGCATACCTTTTATTAAATAAGAAATCAGTTAAACTGCATAATGTTCTTGACAATTGCATTGATGCATGTTTAGTTCCTGCAAAGTAAAAAAAGGAATGAAGCTCATGTGAAGCTACTTAACCAAAAGTAAAAGATGCTTCTTTTAAGATTTGGGCAACTCAATATGTCAGTCAAGCCCAGCTTGGGATTAATGATGTAAAGGTCTGTGTGCTACATGGGCTTAAGAAATCTGGAAGTTGAAGCTTGGGTCGGACTACGGGCATAGAACGAAGACATGGGTCGTTGGTAGAACTGCAGAATAGTTGAAGAATCGGGAGGGGAGGGCGGGGCGCACCTGGGTTGGGGCTGAGGAGGGCGTGGGATGGTCTGGATGAGTGGAGGACGCGGTCACCAAAGAAGGAGGAGAGGAGGCGGGGCTGGAGCGACGCCGTTCCGGCCATTTCCCTTGGTGGGGGTGTGGGGGTGGGGGGGTCGTACGAGATATCGTTTCACCTGTCTTGTCGAGCGGGAGGCAGAGGAAATTTACACGGCCCGTGTGGAAGGGGCCCCACTGATGATCGTCTCGCCTGTCGGTCCCTGACGATTTGGGAGCGGCATGTGGCGATCCAAAATGAACGGCCACGATCTATGGTCATGGGATGAACCCAATGGGGATGCCACCGCCCGTGGCCGCCACCTACTACCTACCGAACCCGCTAGCCACCGGCCACCGTTGGCGCCGGTCACCGCCGTCGACCACCAGTCACCACCCGCCACCGTTGACCACCACCACCGCTAGCAACCACCCCTGCAAACCACCCGCCACCGCTGACCACCACCACCGTTGGCAACCACCCCTACAAACCATCAGCCACCTCCTGCCGCCGCCGGGGACGGCGGGTGGTGGAGTGGTTGCCAACGGTGGCGAGATGGCCGGCAAGCGACGACAGATGATGGGAGACAATTGGAGGTGGTGGCATCCCCCCTTGGGCTCATCCCATGGCCATAGATCGTCGTTCGATTTTGGATCGCAACATGTCGATCCCCAAATTGTCAGCTACCAATAAGGGAGACGATCATCAGTGGATAGGAGTCAAACCCGTGTGGAAGGGGTGAGGCTTTCTTTCTTCATTTGGGGTTTGGTTTAAGTTAAAATAATCCTTTTTTATTACTATAAACCAATAAAATTAGAAAAGTTTCATTCATACCCCAAACTACTACTTCGCATACCCTATTTACTCCCAAAAAATCAATTCTCGCCTCATACCCCATTCACACCCCCACCTGCTTCCTTCCTCCCATCCACACCGCCAGAGACGCTACCGTCGAAACCGCCACAACTTCCCCTCATCCTCTTTCCTCCTTGTCCCCGGCGAAGCCCCAATAACAAGCAATGGAGAGGTTGTCGATGGGCTTGCCGGAGTTGGCAGCGGCAGATCAAACTGCATCAAGAAGGCGAAGGGAGTCAATGGTGACGACATTGGCGATGTAGTTCAAGATCTCAAAGGAGACAGTGACATGGGACTAGCGACAAGGTTGTAGACCTTGTCGGGAGGAGGAAGTTGACACGGTGGCATAGGGAGGAGGAGTTGACTTGGTCAGCGTAGTGGAGGTTCATGTAGGCCTTGGCGGAGTTGTAGGGGTCCACATAGAGATGGTCGATCCGAGCGGTGATGGGGAAGAAGGAGGGAAAGTCGTTGCATCTCTGACAGTGGCGTCTCTGGCAGTGTGGATGGGGAGGAAGAAAGAAGGTGGGGTATGAATGGACCATGAGGTGGAAATCAATTTTTTTGGGAGAAAATGAGGTGTGTGAAGTAGTTTTGGGGTATGAATAAAAATTGGGGGACTTAGTGATAGCTCCCTAACAAAGGTATCAACTTGCACTAAGCCCTCCTACAAGTTCTTTATTGCAATAGCTCCCTCTCAAAATCCCGTCGAACCAAATAGAAAAAAAGGACAATAGTGTCCAGCCCAAGTTCATTAAATTTACATTTCCTATCATCAACTTAACACTAACCATTTTTTGCATGAAAATCAATTGAATTCACTTCAGGTTGTTGATTTAAAACCACAAAACATTTTTTTCCTGTATATTTTCATTAGAAAAAAAATTATTATGTCAATCGACCAAATAATTACTCTTTTTTACCTAATTGTTACTCTTTATGTGCAAGATAAAATCAACTTGGTTTTGCATAGTTAAATGTATTTTTGTTACAAAGATATGTTAGAATTGGTGAGGTCTATAGCTCGTAAAAACCTAGAGTTTAGCTATGTTTAGTTGATAGTATAACATTGCATCTTGGTACGTATCTTAGTACGTGTTCTGATTACATAATAGAGAGTCATGTGTGGGGGAAAATCTTCGTGCCGACCCGAAGACTCTCGCAGCACCAGTCAATTGGAGTCGAAGTTGATGTCGAAGGTCCGATCCAAGTCCACGTTGGAGTGGAATGGAAGGGGAGACTCTACTCTTTGAAGGAGCGCCTTTCATTTGGTGCTTCCTTGGCAGGTTGAGCTTCGATGGTGCTCTTTTGTCGCAGTTACGACCAGATGAAGATTGGGAGGACTCGTCTTCAAGACGATCCCAGACACTCTGCTTCCAAGGAGCAGCAGAGGGAGTTGGGTCGCGTCGAATCCTCTCGAGAGCATCAGTGCCCATTGACCTCCGTTGTTCGGAGTAAATTGAATGTCGAGGAGGATCAACCCTCTCACTTGCGGAGGGGATCGGAATAGCAATTCCAGCTTCGGAAGCTGCCTTCTTCAGAGCATCCCTCTCAGCAGTGAGGGTGGCGTTTTGCTTCGCCAATTGGAGTAGTTGGAAATCGATTGCAGAGATCTGGTAAGTCGATGGAGGATCTTCAGCAGGAGCAGGGACAGTCTGTCCAATTGATTGATGAGGATGAGGGGCGATCGGTCGATCGACTGATCTTCCGCTTCCTGAGTGAACCCCCATCTCGGGGACAGCAAGGGGCTGCCCGAAGTTGAGCCTTTGACTCATTGAACGAGTCTCAGGACGAGGTTGATGTTGAGTGTTACTTCCTTCTGGTTGACCCTGATGTTTGGTTCTCGCCATTCAGAGTGCGAAAGGTACAACGAGATTGCCGATGTCCGATCAGTTGTCTGATCAACCGAGGGGGCGAGGAAGTTTGGCTATTGATCTGGTAGTCGAAGTAGAGAGGACACGGCTTCTCGCTCGGATCCCACAGACGGCGCCAAACTGTGGCGGAAAAATCTTCGTGCCGACCCGAAGACTCTCGCAACACCAGTCAATTGAATGTTCGTGTTGACGTCGAAGATCGTTGGTCGATCTGTTGATCGAAGTTGAAGCTTTTGATTTGTAAACAGAGAGATGCAATTAGAGAGAGAGTTTGACACGAGAAGTGATCTCGGAGTTCAGCCGAAGCCTACGTCTCCGTGCTATAGGGTGCAACCCGAATTCACTAACACTTATATTGAAGTGATCTCGACAGGCCGAGTATCACTGTAAACACTGATCTTTCTGAAAGAAGATCAAAGGGAGATGGTAGATCGGAAGTTTGAAATCCCAGAGCTCTGGTTCTGAAAGTCAGATCTCAGAGTGGAAATCAGATTTGTGGATTGGGATCCTATTACATTCGAAGGTACTGCTATTTATAGGATTCCCTGTTGGAGAATTCCGAGGTAAATGGCGGTTTCTGCTGCCGTATCTGGGGATCCTCCAGGCAGGACTGGTGGGTCATGTGGTAGTCTTCGTGGGCCCACCAGACAGGGCCGGTGGGTCCCGCTGTTGTCTTCGGGGGCCCACCAGGCAGGGCCGGTGGGTCCCGCTGTTGTCTTCGGGGGCCCACCAGGCAGGGCCGGTGGGTCCCGCTGCTGTCTTCGGGGGCCCACCAGGCAGGGCCGGTGGGTCCCGCTGTGGTACTCGGGGCCCACCAGGCAGGGCCGGTGGGTCCCGCTGTAGTCTCCGGGGGCCCACCAGGCAGGGCCGGTGGGTCCCGCTGCTTGCAGATTTCTTACCAAAATTTGCACCCATATCATGGCTATATGGTAATCCACTTGAGTGGGAGACTCAAGGGACTGGTCCCATATAACCTAAATACGTTCGCAGCTCTGATTAGGGTTGGTCCCCCTATCAGGATAAGTTGTTGGGATGACAGAGCGTGGGTGTCTCCACTGCGGTCATTACTAGGCACAATGTCTGTGGCTGAATGGAACCAACACGGTGCACAGATCGGTGAGCAGGCACCGGTGCACTAAACCATATTTCTGCTTAGGGTAAAACGGTCCTAAACCCTGAGGAACCACGTCTGATGGACTAACCAGTTGAGTGGTGCTTTGGCGCACCAATATATGAGGATCCGGATACAGTGATCCAAAACCACGGTGTACTGGGTTATCCGGCTGGCGTTGCATCAGCGTGTCGCTCCTGCAGGCCATCCATACCCCTGACGGGAGGTGCATTCCTTGGTCTGACCTACATCGTATTAAACCCTGGCCAGGTGGTCATCAGTTGGACTGGTGACGGATCCGGTTACTCAGCAAAGTAATTGGAGTACGATGTACATGGTCAACCTGGAAGGAACCGAGTCATATGAGCACTCGAGTCTGACGGTATTCTCCACCACTCGAGTTGCATCATGACACCAAGTGGAGGGACAGTGGGATGGGTTTACCATACTAAGCGGAGAGCAGGGGTATGCGGGAGAACATAGTAAGTCCGGGGGAATTGGAGTGCAGCCTGTGTCGCACTCTGGGTGGCTACGCAGGTTAACTCAGACTCAGAGGATCGATGGTATACTCGGGTAGTGTGTCGATCGAGTCTAAGTTGGAAGCCATGAACCTGGTCCCTGAAGGTTCCACCTTATCCATATTATATACTGTCTTTGTACCATCTCCTCGAAATACAGAACGCAGTTAAAGGAAGCGAGAAGTCCAAGCCTACACTCCGTGAGTGCTTCGCACTAGTGCATGGTAGATGCGTAGCTACGTGTGTGCACTAAGGGGAAATCCTAGGTTAGTGCAAAGACACATGTAGCAATTCATTGCCATAAATGGACTTTGCCACATAGGTGCGATGCACCGGGATATATCGCGAGTGACTAGTTAACTTCACTAGGGGCACCCTACGGGAACCTAAGAGAATAGTGAAATCACTGGTGCACTTCACTTATGTGTGCCTTGCAAAGTCTCGTACACGAGGAACGGTCAACTAGTGACATAAGGGCGTTTTGGTCATACCATGCACCACTATGCACTAGGTGGGTCGGCCCTAAGTGTTGGGAGACTGGTCAAGGCCAGCCCCATTGGTTTCAGGAGGTTGTTGCCTCTAATAATGGGGCCGGTCATGAGGCACAGAAAATGGGCTAGTTTTGACTATTTTCAAAGCCAAAGAAAAGATAGAGATAAATGAGAGAAATATATGGAGATGTTTGAATTAGTTGAACCTTATCCGTACTAGCCTCATTCATAAGGATAGGGTAGCCCTATATAAGAGTAATGGGGGAGAGGGGGGGTCGGTGATGACAAGCCTTAGGGCTGGCCATGCCATGGGGAAACCCTAGCCGCCCTTTCTCCTTTCTTCTCTTCTCCTCTCTCGCCTATCTCTCCCTTGCTTGCACCATTGGATGGTGACTCGTCTTCCTCGCGTGGGGTTTCATAGAAGGAGAAGGTTCATCGGATGGAGGTACTCAGAGATCCATCGATAAGATGCCGTGCATCGTGCGAGATCGGGTGAATTAGAATGCATCTCCCACAAGCTTTTGCTGTCCAGAATCTGCACAGAAAATCAGCGATATTTCTATAATTTCGAGAGATACAGAAGTCTAAACAAGGTGAAACTTGTTGCAAAAGTTGCGTCTCGAAGTTCTCTATTTGCAGTCCAAATTTCACCCCAATCGGAGTTTGGGCAAAAAGTTATAGGTGATGCACCGAAGGTATATCGAACAGATCCGAGCCCGTCTTCATCGACAAAGAAGAAATTTGTCATGGTAAAAGAAGTCGCACGCAGGTATGATCTCTAACATGTAGATCTAGCATAGATAGAACGTGCATGCTTGCTAGATTGTTCTTTTGCGTTAGATCGACGTTAGGGGTTCGCGTAGTAGCCATGCTAGATTCTTACAAGCACATATAGATCTTTTTGATGAAAATTTTGATATGTAATGCACACCGCTCACGGTCTTCGTACCATCACTTTGCTTCCGCTACGGGCCTCTACCATGGATTTATTTCCAACAAGATAATCATATAATGACCAGATGAGCATAAATGCCACTACAATCAATCGACAATTAAGGCATTTTACCATATCAAATTGTTACTCTTTGCTAACGGATTGTTACTTTTTACCAATTGTTATGTTTTTGCTAAGATTGTTATACTTTATATGTATGGCTAAAATTATCATTTAAAATTTTTTGTTATTACATGTGCACGGCAGAAGGAGCCCGCGTTAGCTAAAACTAACAATTTTTTGCTCTTTAACAATTGATATTATTTTGCTACGATTGTTTCACTTTATCTTTAAGGATAAAATTATCATTTAAAAATTTTCAGCATTACATGTGCGCGGGAGAAGGAGCTCGTGTTAGTCAAAGCCTAACTACAGATAAAGTGGCATTTGATTTTATCATGTAAATGCCCTAAGTGGCATTCGAATCTACAAATGGTGCTACCCATTTTTTCAGAGAGAACCGAGGTTGGGGTGGGGGGTGGGGGGGTTCCACCGCTCCCGCACCATGCTCGGACACTGGTCGGCCTCCCCTACACCATCGATGCAGACAGGGCGCAGAGGAGAACCACCGAGACCGTCCGTTCGTGTCTAGGTTCGTTGATTCCGTGTCGGCATTCCGTGGTCCGGGATGAGCTCCGGCCATGGAATCCATACATACGATGGAGGGGATGTTGCCATGTGACCGCATGGGGTTGCTCAGGTTTGGATTATGACCGCCTTGTTGCCAACCTGGTAGGTCAATGCTATGCAGGGAGAGTCGCAAGGGTTATGTAAGGGTAAACTTGTTATTTAAAATTTTTCGTTATTACATGTGCACGGGAGAAGGAGCTCGCATTAGCCAAAGTCCAACTACAGGATCTTAACGTTTAGTTCAAACTTTACATATCCTTAACGTAAAACAAAAACCTTTTTAAGGGTCTAACATTAATAACCCCATGAAATTTCCCTATAATAATTATCCCTCTAATATTTCAAAACGAAGGTTATCTTCTCATTTCGAAACGATTGCTGACTCAGCAAAGTTGGGGCCCAAATTGGCCTTAATGGAATGTTGACTGAGCAAATATCTGTTGGCTCACCCTATCTTCTTCCTCAAAACTTGGAAGGAGAAAGCCCCAAATTCAAAATCCTAATCCTAAACTGGAACTCCCTTTGCTGACACAATTTCCTTTTTATGTGAAAGGTCTTTCAAGGTAAAATCTCTCTTTCATTATGTGAGTAAGCTTCACGGCCACAGTGACCATTGATTAGAACAAAAATGTCCTTTTTTTGGAGGATTTGGGGACACAATGTGCTCCTCTTCCTTGAGGAGTCCATGGTTTTTGTAATGGGGGGAGGGGGGTAATTTTACTAGATTATAATTTTGGGGTGGTAAGTCAAAATAGTCCGCTATTTATCCATAATTGAGAAGAAGAAAAAATCAGAGCATTTATCTCGCTCTTGTGGCAAGTTTTGATCCTTGGCCTATCATGTGCCGAGGCAAAGACATGTGATATACTAACCACTTGGTCCCTTCCAAAAAAATTTAAAGAAAAAAGGATTAAGTACTCAATGGAAATAGAGGTTATTTTCAAAATAACATTTTTAAATATGAAATCATTTAATACAAGGTTATCTTTTATTTTCAAAATTGGCACTCTTTTCAATGTTATGGAATCTCAGTTCATATGAGCAAACTCTATTATGTTTCTCAAACAAATGACCACCAATTTGGCCTTGAACAAGGAAGAAAAAGTCAACACAAATATAATAAGTTAAGAACTTCTAACTTAGCTCCCAAAATCTAATTGAAGTAATATGTGCTTCGTATTTGCAGTAATGTTCGAGCACCGTATTATTGCGCCTCACTATCTTACGAAAGAAGGGCTTCACAGTCTGGTGAATCAAAGAAACCAGGCACGAAGTGTTTCCGGTGTGGCCAGAAGGGTCATTGGAAGAAGGACTACAAGAAGCCTCAGAATGCTGGTGAATGTAATCTACAACTCTTAGTTGTTGAATCATTTCTTTCGAGTAATAGTTCTTTTGCTAGTTGGATTGTGGATTCAGGATCCACTAACCATGCCTGTAACTCTCTTCAGGGGTTTCGGGAAAGTAGAAGGTTGCTTGATGGAGAGGTGACTTTAAGCATGGGAACTGAGGCCGTGGCTGCTGCTGAATCTATTGGAGATGTTAATCTTAGTTTTTCGAATAATAAAACTTTGACTCTTAGAGATTTTTTTTATGTACCGGCCTTGAGACGTAACTTGATTTATGTTTATTCTTTAGTTAATGAAGGTTATTCAGTTTATTTTGATGCTTCTGGTATGTCGTTTAAGCTGAATGGAACTTTTATAATAAGAGAAATGGTTCAGAATCATCTCTATGTTGTCAGTCCTAAATTTGAAAAAGATAACATAATAACTTCAGCATTTAATGTTAATTCATCTAAGCGTAAGAAACCTTCGGAGAATTTAACCCAATTGTGGCACTTATAACTTGGCTATATTGGCTTAGACAGGATCCATAGGATGGTGAAGGCCGGCTTCTGGAAACAGATCCTACGGAGATCCCTCCCACCTGTGAATCCTGCTTGGAAGGCAAGATGACCAAGAGGATATTTAAAGGCAAAAGAGTAAGAGCTACTGAGGTATTGGAGTTAATCTATTCAGATGTATGTGGACCCATGAGCATCAAGGCGATAGGAGGCCATGAGTACTTCATCATTTTTACTGATGATTACTCAAGATATGGTTATATTTACCTAATGCAACGGAAGTCGAAATCCTTTGACATGTTCAAATAGTTCTGGGCTGAAGTAGAAAAGCAGACATGCAAATATATAAAAACCCTTCGATCTGATCGAGGAGGTGAGTACCTATCTGACGAGTTCCTTGGGTATATGGTGGAGCATAGGATAATATCTCATTTAACTGCTCCAGGTACCCCACAACAGAATGGAGTTTCTGAGAGAAAGAATCGAACCTTGTTGGACATGGTTCGTAGCATGATGAGTTACACCAGTTTTCCAATGACTTTTTGGGGATATGCCCTACAAACAGCAGTTTATATTCTGAACCATATTCCGTCTAAGTCAGTACCTCAGACCCCTAAAGAGCTGTGGTCAAGGAACAAACCGAAACTACAACATTTCAGAATATGGGGATGTCCTGCACATGTGCGGAAGGATAAGAGGGATAAGATGAAGCTGAAGTCCAAAGTATGTTTGTTTGTAGGGTATTCTAAGGAGACCAAAGGAGGTCTATTTTATGATCATGAGGAAAAGAAGGTGATCGTTTCAACGAACGCCTATTTCCTATAACGGGATTATATTATGGACCACAAGCCTACTAGTAAGGTAGTTCTGAATAAGCTGCTGGGTACTAATACAAATAGCGCATCTGAAAGCATAGTGGGAGCTGACATCACAGACACTAATATACCAGAAATTGTAGAACCTGTTCATCCTGTAACACTACCACCACCTCGTCGCAGTGGGAGAAGCATCAGAGCTCCTGACAGATACTATGGAGAAACCTTATTGGCTGATCCAAAAGATCAGGAGGATGACCCACTGAGCTACGATGAGGTAGTAGGAGTTCTGACGGCTCTGACTGGCAAAAGGCTATGGAGGTAGAAATTGCATTAATGTCCCATAACGATGTCTGGACTCTTGTTACACTATCATCCAATATTAAACCTATTGGGTGTAAGTGGGTGTATAAAAAGAAGAGAGGATTTGATGGTACTATTGAGACTTATAAAGCTAGATTAGTTGCCAAGGGTTATACCCATAGAGAAGGAATCGACTTTGACGAAACCTTCTCGCCGATAGCTTTGATAAAGTATATTCGGATCCTCCTATCCATTGCAGCCCATTATAACTGGGAGATCTAGCAAATGGATGTCAAGACAGCATTCCTCAATGGGAATTTGGAAGAAGACATTTATATGATGCAGCAGCCACTAGGTTTTGAGTCAGAGGGTTAGGAACATCTAGTTTGCAAGTTGCAGAAGTCCATTTATGGACTAAAGTAAGCATCTAGAAGTTGGAACATTCGTTTTGATCAGGCAATCCAGTCATATGGATTTACTCAAAATGAGGATGAACCATGTGTATACAAGAGGAGTGATAAGACTACAGTGGTATATTTGATACTTTACGTAGACGATATTCTGCTTATTGGGAATGATATTGGAACATTGTCAACGGTAAAAGTCTGGTTGTCAACACAGTTCGATATGAAAGACCTAGGTGAAGCGAGTTATGTTTTGGGGACCAAGGTAACACGAGATCGCCAGAACATGATTCTCTCACTATCACAAGTCGCGTATATAGATAAGGTTATGACTAGGTTTGATATGCAAAACTCCAAGAAGGGTTTTGTGCCATTTAAACATGGTGTAAAACTATCTAAGGATCAATGTCCTAAGACACCTGAGGAGAGAGCAGATATGCAGAAGATACCTTATGCTTCGGCATTAGGTAGTCTAATGTATGCTATGCATTGTATAATGCCAGATATCTATTTCGCAGTAGGCATAATGGGTCGGTTTCAGTCGAATCCGGGTCCAGATCACTGGACAGCTGTAAAGTGCATACTCAAGTACCTTCGTAGAACAAGGGACTATGAGTTGGTTTACACTGCACAGGAACTGACGCCGATTGGATACACAGATTCTGACTTTATGTCAGATTTGGAATCCAAAAAATCGACATCAGGTTTTGTATTTTTGTTAGGAGGAGTAACGGTTAGTTGGCAGAGTGTGAAGCAGAAATGCATCGCGGACTCTACCACAGAGGCTGAGTACGTTGCAGCGTGCGAGGCAGCCAAAGAGGCGGTATGGCTCAAGAAATTCCTTACGGATTTAGGGTGCGTACCAGAGGCCCAGTTACCTATTGTGCTTTACTGCGACAATAGTGGGGCGGTAGCACAAGCAAAGGAGCCAAGACATCACCAAAAGGGGAAGCACATCGAGCGCAAATTCCATTTGATTCGACAGTTTCAAAAGCAAGGGCGAGTAGTGGTGACACAGATTGCATCTACAGATAATATTGCTGATCATTTTACCAAGGCAATACCTATCAAGGCATTTGAGCGACATGTGGACGCGATGGGAGTCAAAACCGTTTTGTTACGCTAGACCAAGTGGGAGATTGTTAGGATTGATTTGTTCTAAGCTTGTAAAACTTTAAGTTTTGGTCTAATAAAGATTGATAGTTATTATATGAGATGCATATAGGTACGTAACATAGTTACGTGCTCTTTTAAATAACAGAGAGCCATGGTTATATGGTAGTCCACTGAGTTGAAGACTGAGTGGATTGGTCCCATATAATCTAAATCAGTTCACAGCTATGATCAGGTTGGTCGCCTCATCATGATAAGCTGTTGGCGATGACAATTCATGGGAAGTCTTCACTATGGTCATCACCAGGCACAGTGTTTGTGGCTGAATGGAACTAGCACGGTGTACAGATCAGTGAGCAGACACTGGTACACTAAGCCGTGTTTCTGCTTAGGGTAAAACAGTTCTAAACCCTGAGGAACCACGTCTGATGGACTAACCAGTTGCGTGGTGCTTTGGCGCACCAATGTGTGAGGATCCGTATGCAGTGATCCAAAACCACGATGTACTGGGTTACCCGACTGGCGTTGCATTAGCGTGTCACTCCTATAGGCCATCCACACCCCAGAAGAGAGGTGCGTTTCTTGGTGTGACTTACACTGTACCAAACCCAGGCCTGGTGGTCATCAGTTTGACTGTTGACCGGGTTCAATTACTCGACGGGGTAATCAGAGGTACGATGTATAAGTCAACCTGAAAGGAACCAAGTCATATGATCATTCGAATCTAACGATAGTCTCCACCGCTCGAAGTGAATAATGACATCATGTAGAGGGACAACGAATTTACCACTACTAAGTGGAGAGCAGGGGTATAATGGAGAACATAATAAGTCCGGGTGAATTGGAGTGCAGCCTGCGTCGCACTCTGGGTGGCTACGCAGGTTAACTCGAGCTCAAAGGATCGATGGTACACTCGGGTAGTGTGTCGATCGAGCTTGAGTTGGAAGCCATGAACCCCGGTCCCTGATGGTTCCACCTTATCAACGTTATGTACGGTTTTTGAACCGTCTCCTCGGAACACCATAAGCATTATGAGGAAGAAAGAAGTATACGCTCCGTGTGTGCTTGGCACTAGAGCACGGTAGATGCGTAACTACATGCGAGTACTAAGGGGTAAGCCCGAGACTAGTACAAAGGCGCAGGTAGAAATCCCTAGCCATAAGTGAACTTCGCTGCATAGGTGCGCTGCACCGGGGTATGTTGCGAGTTGACTAGTTGACTTTGCTAGAGGCACCCTCCGGTGGCCTCAGTTAATAGTAAGGTAACTGGTAAAGATCACTTAAGTAGTGGCCGCTAGGTCTCGCATACTAGAAATGGTCAAATCGAGGCATTAGGGCATTTTGGTAAAATCTCACTCTGTCGGACCTCACTTATGACCAACCCTAGCAGTGGGAGACCATGCTAGGTCCGGCCTTATATTGTAGGGATGAGAATCCCTCATCTATAGGGCCGGCCATATAGATAGGGATAGGGCTTTGAATTGGTCAAAACAAGCCCTAAAAAAGTGGAAAAACGGATAAATACAAGGAGATATAAAAGGGTGATAATGGAAAGATAATTGTGGGAGGTTGTTATCCCCTTGGATCCTTATCCAAGGGGGTAGGCCGACCCTATATAATGGACCTTATGGGGCCGGCCATATGGATGCAAAAACCATACCCCCTCACTCTCTCATCTCTCTAGCTCTCTCCCTAATCTCTCTCTACTTTCCCGCTTGCAACTTCGTTTTCCTCGCGTGGAGTTTCGTAGAAGGAGAAGGGTCGTTCTTCGGAGGCACTCAGAGATCCGAGAGCGATGTTCCATGCATCGTGTGAGATCGGGTGAACAAGAAGGCATCGTCTCCATTCATACCATCGGCTTCTTCGCGAACGATCTTCCGTCTCCATCGACAAAGAAGACAATTCTTCGCGGTTAAAAGATCCGTACGAAGGTATGAATAATCTAACATGTAGATCTAGCGAACATTATGATTTGCATGCATGCTAGATAATCATTACGCTAGATTGCCGTTAGGGTGTTCAATTCATGTGCATACACATGCACACACATGTAGATTAGTTTCAATGAAAGTTTAAATCGTGTAACGTGCACCATGAACGGTCTTTCGACCGCCAAATCGTTTTCGCTGCGAGCCTCTACCATGGGATTATTCCCAACAACCTTCTCCTTATAGGCGCCGCCAGTGCTCTAAGTAGTACCTACCCATATCATCTAAATATGTTCTCCATCATTTTGTTGCCAATACTTGCTCTAAAATATTTATTCCCCGTCCATCCCACCTAATTTTTCCAACATTCACCTCAACAACATCTCATCTTATGAGCTTGAGCTTTCTTTGTGGACTAACATTCTGAACCATATAACAATGCGAACCTTATTGTTGGTTTGTAAAATTTACTCTTAAAGATATACATTGATTGCATAGAACCTCTGAATCTCCTCTTTACCTCATCCAACCACAAATTACAAATAAAACATTTCAACAGTAAATATCATCCAACCTCTGAATCTCCTCTTTACCTCATCCAACCACAAATTACAAATTACAAATGTCCCACAATTGAATATAAATCTTACAACCATAGAAGATTTACTTAGATTGAAAATACAAAAGCCATGTGCTCTACAAATACCCACAGAGATAAAAGGGGCAAAAGCTTACCGATTGACCAGAAGTTCTTTTTCACTGATCATGTACTCATCTTCACGTTCAGTTCCTTTTTCAAGCGATGGGCGACCTCTTTCTCGGAGTATTTACCGAGGTTCCGACCGCAAGTTGTTCTTGACGTGCTCCGTTCTCACCCATGCAGGCTAACCACATGGGTGAAGGGAGAGGATTTGGCGGTTCGACTGCTTGTTGCGGTTCTTTATCGACAGCGCCCTCTTCGTCCGTGCCGGCTGTCTGCTTTGGACTGGAGAGCGGTCTTGGCAGCTTGACTGCATGTGGGGCTTTTTTGCTGACAGTTTCCACTAGGGCTGGCAATTTCGGACCCGACACGGCAGACCCGACACGACCCCGACACGAAGTTAGCGGGTCTGGGTCAGGGCTAAACAGGTTCGGGTTGTAAACGGGTCGACATGATAGACCCGTTTAATAAACGGGTCGGGTCCGGGTTTAGGGTCTGGACACGGTAGACCCGAGAAGACCCGTTTAGTATTCAGCGAGTCTCGGGTCGGGTCGGGTCTACCCGTAATCCGATACTATAATATATAATCCTAACGGGTCTTTCGGGTCAGGTCGGGTCGAGTCGGATTGGGTCGGATCGGGTCAACTGAATAGTCCCGGGTGATAAATGGGTCATATCGGGTCTACCCGTTTATTAGCGGGTCGGGTACGGGTTTAGGATCTAGACACGATTAGTTAAACGGGTCTGGGTCTGGGTCTGGGTCTGGGGGTTTTGGACACGAACTCGACTAGACACGACACGAACCCGACACGACCCGACCCATTGCCACCCCTAGTTTCCACTCCTCCAGTGCCGGCTTTCCGCTTGGGTGGGGTGGATCTATCGAGAGGTCGGAGGGTGATGCCAACACTGGCATTTGGATTAACGGGTGGCTCGAGCAGGGGAGCAGCTAACTGCTAAGAGGGTGCTGGCCTCTTGGACTCTCCGGGAGCACCGTCAGAGGAGAGGTGGTAAACGTCTTGTTTTGCATCGAGTGGCAGCAATCTGGTCACCTCGAATGACCATTGCTCCCGATGGAAAAGGGAATTTGAGGGCTTGATGGTTGGGCGAAGACATCGCATTCATCTGCTTGAGCCAAGGTCGCCTAAGGATGGCGTTGAAGGCGGACTGCCCGTCCACGACAGCAAACCGGGTTTGCCGAGCTTCCGGACCCGTTGTCACGGTAAGGGTAATTTCCCCGACGACCTTAGCTACCTCAACAGTGAAGCCGCTCAACGAGGCCGTGGTGGGAGATAAGTTGGCCCTCCGTAGGCCGATCCGCTAGAAAGCTGATAAGAACAGGATATCGACGGCACTCCCCGAGTCGACCAGTATTTGTCGTACCTCAATATTGGCCATCATGAGGCGTATAACCAGTGGGTCATTGTGGGGGGTGACAACACCGACCACATCGTCCTCCGAGAACCATATGAAGTCTTGGGCTGTCGGTCGGAGAGTTTGAAGCAAAGTTAGTAGCAGTGAGATAGAGTGCACCTTTTGTGTTCGCTCAACCTCCCGAACTTGTCTTCGTGCCTCGTTACTCGACCTCACCTAAGTGACCAGCGATGGTGTGGCAAACCGATGGCCCGCCCGGGGTAGGTAGTGTTAACACGGGATCCGGCACTCCCTGTCGGTCTCCTTCTCTCGGGATGCATGAAGTGACGACTAACCGTCGTGGTTGCAAGATGAACTGGTCCAAGTGGCTCAGCCCAACGAGGTCTTCAAGATGGTTATTTAGAGCTCGGCACCGGTTAGTGTGGTGCCTGGCTCCTCTGTGAAACGAACATCGCTTGGTGTTGTCAATGGACCCGGGCTCGCCCTACTGAAGGGGAGGAGGGTACTAAACAAAGGGCTTGATACGGACTTGGTGCAGGATTTGCCCGGAAGAAAGGGTCATTGCGGTGAAATCCTACTCTCCCAGACCTGGGGGCAAATGCCAGTTCGTTGGTCTTCCGGTCGCCACGACCGGCACCGCAGGGGGTGGTGTGGCCAGCGCCAGTGGAGGCACGGTGATTGGCACGACGGAGGGTGCCTCGTGGCACTCTACATCCTTTACGACAAGAGGTCGCGAGGCAGGGAAAGGTCGCTGCTCAGCCATCTTTCCTTTTCGATCGAGCACAACATCTTCGACCTTGATGTGCTGCTGGACCAAGGCAAAAAGCTCGACCATTGTGCGTGGGTCAGAGATGACATGGGCGTCAGGAAGCTTACTCCCCTCAGGGAGCGTGCTTCGGAAGGTGCTCACGGTAGTCCGATCCTGCCCGGTCGAATCTTCGAGAGCGAGGTAGTAACTCCGGAATCGCGTCGAGAAACACCTGGAGGTTTCTCACACTCCCATTGTCAGCCCGAACAACGACTCTATTCGCTTCGGGGGTTGTCGATTGCACCGATACTGTTCGAGGAACAGTCTAGACAGAGTGGTGAAGTCGGGAATCAAGCCTGACAGTAACTTGTGAAACCAGTTTAAGGCCAACCCTGACAAGCTACTTGGGAAAGCTTGGCATAACACATGGTCCTGGTCCTGAAAGAATAACAATTTTCGGTAGGCCAGGAGATGGTCTATGGGGTCTTGCGACCTATCGAACAGCACGAACTTAGAAGGAGTCTAGTGCTAGGGAAATCCTCCATGGTGAACCTCTCTTGTGAAGGGCAAGCTCCTGCCACGCGTATCGAGATCTTCCAAAAGGTCTACGGGTATGCTAGGCAGCTGCCAGTGCTCGGGGTAATTTCCGAGAGGTGACTGTGCAGGTCCTAGGCGATCATGCACACTACCTCGAGATCGGATCACACTCGTGCCTGGCGACAGTCAGGGGACTCGTTATGGCGATCGCTCCGTGGCTTTGTCGGTGGTCGCCTTGGCATCAAGAAAGGTCTATGCGAGGCCGTTGCCTCATGGGTCACCGCGTGGGGTAACACTTCCGCTGGAGGTCCCCATTCATGCTGATGGTGTGGGTTACGATCTCGTCCTCGCGACCTCACCTCGGACTTGTCGGACCCTGTGCTTCAGTTTCATCGGCGAGGCAGGGCCGGCTCGTTGCTGGAACACAGGGTGGTAGGTCGTTGAGGTTGCCTGCGACCCAACTCCCTTGTCCTGTTTGCTGCTACCTCTCTCAAGGGGGGCTCTTGCTGGGATACGCACTGTGTGGGCGCCAGCATAGCCTAACGCGATTCCGGGATCGGGGGAGGTCGTATAGAGGGAACGGGCCCTGTCGACGCTCCTGGTCGCCAAGATCTCTCTGTCGATCTTCCCCTATGTCGTTCAAGTCTGGGGGAGAGATCAGCTCTTCCACTTGTTATGGGAACTTGGCGCAGTCGTGTCAGCTCGTCCATCATAGCCCGCTGAGTGGCCAACATCTCCACGAGGAGCTGGTCACTGAGTGGGACAGGAGGTTGAGTGGCTTGGGCTGACGTCCCACTCGATGTAGGTACGGTGTGAGCTTTCGCCCATCTCTGTCTATGTGTGGAAGGAGCCATTAGGGCCTCCTGCCAAAGCATGGCTTTTAACCGCAATACAAAGGAATCACATGAACGACTGGCTTCATGAGGAGCGTAGACCCTCCAACGCTCAAGTCAGTGAGGGTTTGAAAAGGGGAGAGCTTTAGTAGTCAGAGAATATTTGGATTTTTGAGTTTCGAACCTGTACTTTGGAGCCGGGGATCGTATCTTTATAAAACTTTTGCAGACCGTCAAAATCTGACACGTGGCCGCTCTTTCCCGCACCTTCTACGTCTTCCGTGTCAGCCCACATGTGCCCTTAATGGACTTTGCCGTTTAGCCTGGCTGGCGATGGCCATGGGTCATGTGTGAAGGGGGGCACCGGTCTTGTCTAGGCTAGGTGGGCCTTTTGGAGGCTCCAGTCGGGGGCGCTCTAGACCGACCTTGGCCGGCGAACGCGGCTCACAATCATCCGCGTAGTTCCACGGGGGTGGTGGCATATGTCGAGTCGTTATCGCCTTACTGTAGGCGACACCTATGAGTAGTTAGGCGAACTACTTTGCAGTCACGCGATAGGGCGAGCTCTCGGTTGAGCTTATCAGTGTGGTAGTTTGATAACCCAACTGTTGTCGTTGCTCCATGCCTTTCTTCTTCCTATTGTCAACTGACGACCTCTTCCGCGGGTGAGCTAATCGCATGCTGGCTGGGCGGACCCCTGGGTGAGCTGATAGGGGTTCGTGGATATCCTTCTAAGTTTCCTATAGGCAGAAGGGTGATCTCCCCGTGGGCGAGCTAATCGTGTGCGGTTCAGGTGAGCTTCTGGGTAAGCAGATCGAGGGTGACGTCCTTTTTAGCTTTATAAAGACCAATAATCTTCTGGCTATGGGCAATTTCACGGGCAAGCTGAATCTTTTGAAATGTTCTTTAAACTATGCTAGGAGCGACCTCTTCCGCGGGCGAGCCGATTGCGTGTAGTCAGGGCGAGCTCCCAGGTGAGCTGTGGGTGCTGAATCTTTTGAAGTGTTCTTTGAACTATGCAAGGAGCGACCTCTTCCGCGGGTGAGCCGATCGCGTGCGGTCAGGGCAAGCTCCCAGGCGAGATATGGGTGCTGAATCTTTTTGAAGTGTTCTTTGAACTATGCCAGGAGCAACCTCTTCCACGGGTGAGCCGATCGCGTGCGGTCAGGACGAGCTCCCAGGTGAGCCTGTGGGTCCTGAATCTTTTAAAGTGTTCTTTGAATTATGCCACGAGTGACCTCTTCTGCGGGTGAGCTGATCGCATGCGATCAGGACGAGCTCCCAAGCAAGCTGTGGGTGTTGAATCTTTTGAAGTGTACATATTCTTTGAATTATGCCAGGAGCGACCTCTTCCGCAGACGAGCCGATCGCGTGCGGGCTGGAGGTCCTATTTCGACGGGCTACTGGTGGCGACGTGGGTACTCTTTCCAACATCCCGCTAGCATTGACCTTCCAGATCAATCCAAGGAGAGGAGTCGACGGAGGAGAGCGTGAGCCACCTTACGGTATGTGCCACCTATTGGCAAAAGTGGGCGAGCTCCTGGGCGAACTGGTGGTGGGACGATCGTGGGCGAGCTGGTCGCGTGTGGGTTAGGCAATGTCCTCGCCCGACACCTTATACTGGACTCTTAGGCAGCGAGCTGGTGCTGATTTTTCAGACTCTGTCAGCTGTCATACTTCCAATTTTCAAAATAAATTTCTACAAGATTCACATGCTTGGGATCTCTCCCAACAGATGGTTGTGATGCCTCTACGGGCATACCGATGAGTTTGGATTTAACTTTTACGTCACATTAAAAAGTTGTTTTATTATTGATAAAAAAATGTAGAGATTTTTTTAAAGACAAAATTGTTAAAATTTGCTACAGTAAATTCATTGTTGCAATTTTTTTGAACGATGAATGAAATTCTACGTATGAAAAAGGATAAAGAAGGAAGAGTACTTTGGTCATTTTCAGAAGTTTGTTAGATGTAACAAACTCAGATCTTGATGTATGTACCCCACGTGCCTTTATAAGTGACTACAGATAATAAAATCTGTTTCATAGGGACCACAACTAAAAGCATTTGTTTCGGTGTTCCTATAATAAACCGATATGTTTCTCAAGGACCTAAGGTTCATTAGCCCACTTTTAAAATGCCATGTAAAAAGTAAATCCATAGGTGCATGGATTTGTTGGGTGTGTGTTTTAAAACCACACAAAAACCAATGGGTTTAGTCCCATATCGGTAAGAGGAGAAATCCCCTACCAACTTAAAAGGGATTGCCCACTTCCCCCCACTAGTCATCACACTAGAGGAGGGGCTGCACTAGCTCACATACGCACGCGCGTGCGTGCCGTGCCGTGCCGGGCTTGGGCTTGGGCATGGGCTGGGCGGCGCGTGTGTGTGCGCCCGCAGACCCAGACACGATAGCACCTCCGAAATGGGCTAGTCCGCACCTGCCCTATTTTTGTTTTTTGCTTTTAAGTCCTCCACCATTTACTAATTTTCTTTTGGGCTACTAGCCGTTGCTGCATGCTAGCTGTTACGCGAGAAGCATCGCTGCATGCTAGCAGTTACGAGGTGTAACGTGCACGGGGTTAATGGGCTTAATCGCAGCCCACGAATGCCTCCCCTCTTTCAGCCTCCCATTAATAGCCCGAGGCCTATATAAGGCCCGGTGCAGCCATGGGATGAGTACAATCCGAAAATCGGAATTACTCTTTGCCTCTCCCTCTCCCATTATCTCAAGCTCGTGGTGTAGTGCTGCCCTTTTGCTCCGAGGAGACTCCCTCTCTCGGATCAAACCTCTGCTGCAGTACTGCGTCCCTGCTTCGAGAAGATCATCGTCGAGTCGCTGGGTTCCTGCAAGTTGTACAAGGTTTGCAAAGCCTTCTTGGAGTCGTGCCGACGAGAAGGAAGTCGCCTGACCGGGGTCGTCGTATCTCCGAGAACCATTGCCACGAGACCCGCACGAGGGGGGCAATAAGTTTCTTGGGACAGTGCCTAACACGCTTTGACCACAGGCCAGAGTTTGTAACTCTTCCTTTGTCCTAATATTAGATCTAAAAGAATCGACTTGCATCGAATAGAGAAATCTAAATAATTATAGATAATTTAGATAGATTATTTCTCTCTTTTAGAAAAGTTCGGCAAGGTGAATGACGGTTCCATAGAACCCACTCTGCCTTGGCAAACAATTTCTAAAAGAATATTGTGACTTGATTTTGCTTGCGTGAAAAATCATATTTGCTAAATAATCAATTATTTAATATAAAGTACTTGATTAATTCTTAAGTTTACTAGTATAGAACGGTTAGATTTCCAACATTCCAAGAAACTTATTGAATATTTAATCGTTCACCTCTCTCGGATCAAACCTCTGCTGCAGTACTGCGTCCCTGCTTCGAGAAGATCATCGTCGAGTCGCTGGGTTCCTGCAAGTTGTACAAGGTTTGCAAAGCCTTCTTGGAGTCGTGCCGACGAGAAGGAGGTCGCCTGACCGGAGTCGTCGTATCTCCGAGAACCATTGCCACGAGACCCGCACGAGGGGGGCAATAAGTTTCTTGGGACAGTGCCTAACACGCTTTGATAACAGGCCAGAGTTTCTAACTCTTCCTTTGTCCTAATATTAGATCTAAAATAATCGACTTGAATCGAATAGAGAAATCTAAATAATTATAGATAATTTAGATAGATTATTTCTCTCTTTTAGAAAAGTTCGGCAAGGTGAATGACGGTTCCATAGAACCCACTCTGCCTTGGCAAACAATTTCTAAAAGAATATTGTGACTTGATTTTGCTTGCGTGAAAAATCATATTTGCTAAATAATCAATTATTTAATATAAAGTACTTGATTAATTCTTAAGTTTACTAGTATAGAACGGTTAGATTTCCAACATTCCAAGAAACTTATTGAATATTTAATCGTTCATCATATTCAAAAGGATATTTATCATTCTCTATTGTGCAATTCACTTTGTTAGTATTATTATCATAGAATAAATAGTTTGATTATTAGTCGTTAAAAGTTGCGCTATAGTTATTAGTCAAAATTATTTTTCTACAAAAGTTAATTAGAAGCATACATTTTAGAAAAGACTAAGAGTCATCATTGGAATATTCCACTGCCTACGGTGTCTAGAAAGGCTTGACAAACCAATATTAAATTGCCCAAGGTAGCTTGGTATTTAAGCGAACCTAGTGCTTTACCTCCTACCTAGAGCCCATCTGGCCGTTAGGATTTGGAAGTTTCATTTGGAATCCTGAAATCAAATCTATACAATGTGCTTTAAAATTGATAAAATTTATTTTTCAATCCTCAGATTTCAACTCCTTACTTTGGTCCGAAATGGCCTCACCAAACCGTGAAACCCTTAGTGCCAAACCCGAGAAGTTTGACGGGTCTAACTTCAAGAGGTGGCAAAACCAGACGCGTTTCTGGCTAACCACACTTGGGTTACTGTCAGTCATAGGTGAAACTGCACCGGGAGTATCTAGTGGGTCTAGTCAAACACGTCGTACCCGAGCCTCCACTTCACAACCTGACCCTAAACCAACTTCTGGCATTTCCACTAGGATCCCAGAAGAAATCAACTATCATGGCCTTCATAGGATCTTAGGGGCATTATCTGATAGACTCTATGATATCTATTATACCATTCAAAACCCTAAGGACCTATGTGATACCCTAGAGCGTAAGTATGGCCTAGATGATGCTGGAGTAAAATGCTTCAAAGCGTCAGACTTCAACAGCTTCAAAATGGTTGACTCCAAACCCTTGAATGATCAGATTCATGAGTTTGAGAACCTAGTCCAACACCTGAAGACGAATGGTTCCCCTATTGATGAAACCTTTCAAATAGCCTGCCTTATAGATACACTACCTGCTTCTTGGTCTGAGTTTTCTAAGCACCTAAGTCATATCCAAGGTGACCTAACCCTAACTCAAGTTCTAAACTCTATTAGAATTGATGAGCAACATAGGCTGAGGGAAAAGGGATCATCTGAATCCAAACCTAAGGTCAACAACATAGAGGGTCAACCATCCAAGTCATTCCAAAAACCTAGACATAAGTTCTAGAAGAAACCCTTCCATCCTAAGCCTAAGCCATATACCAAGAAGCCCTATCATAGCAACCATAACCCAAACCATCCCAAGGACCAAAAGAAGGAAGGAGTGTGTTGCTGCTACGTCTGCGGTCGGACCAATCACATGGCCAACCAATGCTTCTACAAGAAGACAACACCACCTTCAAATCCAAGAAGGAATGGTCCAATGCCACCCGGCTCCCAAGTCAACATGGTGACCTCTGGAACTGGCTCTTCTGGGACCGCTTTCAGGTCTGTTCTCTTCACCCCTGAAGTTAACATGACCTTTCAAGCATTTGATTGGTGGATTGACACAAGAGCTAACATTCATGTTTGCTCTGATCAATCTTTATTTTCCACCTATCAGGTCTCAGGTGGAGGAGCTGTAAGCATGGGGAACAATGCTGAGGCTCGTGTGCTAGAGATAGGACGGATCGACCTGAAGCTGACATCGGACAAGACCTTAACCCTGCGCGGAGTCCACTACGTTCTGGAGATTAGGAGGAATCTAATTAGAGAGTCTTTATTAGTCCAACAGGACTATAAACTTGTATTTGAGTCCAATAAGGTTGTAATCACCAAGGGAATGAATTTTATTGGAAAAGGATTTCTATGTGATGGCTTATTTAAATTGAATGTCTTTAATCCTTTGTCTATAATTCTGAATATTGAGTCTTCGATCACTTGGCACCAAAGACTAGGTCATGTAAATTATATTTCTATTAAGGAACTCATGACCCTAAACATTATTCATAAATCCGATACTAAGAATCTCGACAAGTGCAAGATATGTGTAGAAGCCAAACAAACTAAGAAACCCTTTAAAACCATCGATCGAGACTCCAAAATACTTGAACTAATTCACATCGATGTCTGTGATTCTGGGAGAACCTCGAGAGGTGGCAATAGATATTTTGTAACATTCATAGATGACACTTCAAAATATTACCACCTATACCTTATTATGACTAAGGATGAAGTACTCAGTAAATTTAAAATTTACAGAGCTCAGGTTGAGAACCAATTAGACGAAAATATTAAGATCCTTAGGTCAGACCGAGGAGGGGAGTACACCTCAAATAAGTTAAGAAAGTACTGTGAAGACTATGGATTACTCCATTAAGTCACAGCTCCTTATACTCCCCAATCCAATGGTGTAGTGGAAAGGAAAAATAGGACCCTAATGAACATGGTCAATTTCATGTTACTAAGCTCTGGAACGCCAGAGAACTTGTGGGGGGAAGCCCTAATGACGGTATGTTTTATCCTTAACCGTATTCCCTTCAAACACAATGACTTGACCCCATACGAAGTATGAAAACATAGAAAACCTAACTTAGAATATCTAAAAATGTGTGGGTGCCTAGCTAAGGTAAAGACCCCTGATAACAAAAGAAAGAAGATAGGACCTAAGACTATAGATGTTATCTTTATCGGCTACGTTTCAGACAGTAACGCTAATCAATTTTTAGTGTTTAACTCTGAAATAAGCAAAATAGCCAATAACACCATAATCGAAGCTAGAGATGCCTCATACTTCGAAAATTTCTTTCCTTATAAGACTAGGATCAACACTAGGATTAATACCAATAACCAGGCCTCCAGTTCTAATCAGGTAACTCAGATAGAACCCGAAGTCCAACCTGAAGACCAGATTGAACTTGTAACCCAAACCGAACTTAGAAGAAGTAAATGTGCCCGTGTAGAAAAGTCTTTGATGACTTCTATGCACTCCTGGTGGAGAACTCTCCCTCCACCTATACAGATGCAATGAAGTCTATAGACTCACCATTTTGGAAGAAAGCCATAGATAACGAGATCCAATCCATACTTCAAAACCATATCTGGGAACTCACCAATTTACCTCCTGGTTGCAAAACCATAGGATGTAAATGAGTATTTAAAAAGAAACTTAGACTCGACGACACCATAGATAAATTTAAGGCACGACTTGTAGCCAAGGGCTTTACCCAAAAACCTGGGGTAGACTACTTTGATGTCTACTCACCTATCACTAGGATAACCACGATTAGGATCCTCATCGTCTTAGCTTCAATCTATAAGCTAGTCATACATCAAATGGATGTTAAGACTGCTTTCTTGAATGACGACCTTAATGAGGAAATATACATGGACCAATCCGAGAGATTTACTGCACCTGAACATGAGGGAAATGTATGCAAGTTAATTCGATCCCTCTATGGAGTTAAATAAGCCCCAAAACAATGGCACATGAAATTCGATGAAGTTATCTTATCCTATGGATTTGATATCAATACAACGGATGAATGTGTATACCATAAAGTAGATGGTAATAATGTTATCATCTTATGTTTGTATGTTAACGATATTCTAATATTCAGTTCAAACATACAAATCATAAATGATATCAAACACTTTTTGTCCCAAAACTTTGACATAAAAGATCTAGGACAAGCCGACGTTATTTTGAACACTAAGATCATTAGGAAGGATAATGGTTTAGTGCTATCCCAATCCCACTATGTCGAGAAAATCCTTAGGAAATTTTACGACCCCGATTGCCAACCGGTATCCACACCATATGATCCAAATACCCATCTGACAAAGAATACTGGACTTCCTAGACTACAGAGCGAGTATGCTCAAATCATAGGATCGCTAGGTTTTCTAGCAAACTATATTCGATTCGATATCGCTTACGCGGTAAATAGACTTAGTCGTTATACGTCTAACCCGAATAAGTCTCATTGGAACGCGTTAGAAAGAGTTTTTAGATACCTTAAGGGAACCATATCATATGGTCTCCACTATAGTGGATATCCAGCTATATTAGAGGGATACTCTGATGCTAACTGGATTAGTGACTCAATAGATATTAAGTCCACAACCGGATATGTATTCCTACTAGGAGGTGGAGCCATATCTTGGAAATCCACCAAACAGACCGTTATAGCTAGGAGTACTATGGAATCAGAAATGATAGCGCTAGATACCACTAGCACAAAAGCAGAATGGCTTCGAGATCTCCTATATGAGATCCCACTGATAGAAAAGCCTTTACCGGCTATATCTATCCATTGTGATTGTCGATCAGCTATTGATAAATGTAATCAAGAAAACGCTGATGTGAAAATAAATCGACATCTAAAAGTGAGACATAGATCTCTCAGATATAAGATGAAAAATCAAATAATTGCCCTAGACTTTGTTAGATCCGAAAAGAATTTGGCGGATCATCTAACTAAGGGCCTTTCTAGGACAGTGGTTTTAGAATCGTCAAGGGGGATGTGATTAAGCCCATAAGAAAGATCACCGCAGTGGGAACTCAACCTCACGGATGTTCAATGGGTAGAAATAAACTGTAGTAGTGATTGAAAATGAGGAGCAATGTATAATGCTCCCGTCCTTATAACGTCAGTGCTTATTAAAAGCAAGGGGTAGGATGAGTTTTAAACTCTTAATAAGTCCAAGACCCACGAGGCGGGGTGTCGCCTTGCTCATACCCCTATTAGGACTTACTTATATATATGTCGTTGTGAGGCTGCAACTCTGGGACCAGGGCTGCTCCCTAGAAAAATACAAGAAAAGATATCTGCGCAAGTCAATAATAGCGCAACCCACTTAGAACCATTGAAAACTGTACTACGTGTACTATTTGTAGAAACCTGATAAATGAGGCTGGTTCAAGGCGTAGTCCACCAAGTTCTCACGGATGTATACAACTGTACTAAGTGGAATTTCAAACCGGACGGTACCTACACCTACTGCGTAGTATAAGGAATCCAACAAAGTCTTTTTACTTTACATTTTGAATTTTTTAATTATTTAATATTTAGTGGTTTTAAACACATGTGGGGGATTGTTGGGTGTGTGTTTTAAAACCACACAAAAACCAATGGGTTTAGTCCCATATCGGTAAGGGAAGAAATCCCCTACCAACTTAAAAGGGATTGCCCACTTCCCCCCACTAGTCATCACACTAGAGGAGGGGCTGCACTAGCTCACACACACGCGCGCGTGCGTGCCGTGCCGGGCCGGGCTTGGGCTTGGGTTTGGGCATGGGCTGAGCGGTGCGTGTGTGTGCGCCCGCAGACCCAGACACGATAGCACCTCCGAAATGGGTTGGTCCGCACTTGTCCTATTTTTGTTTTTTGCTTTTAAGTCCTACACCATTTACTAATTTCCTTTTGGGCTACTAGCCGTTGTTGCATGCTAGCTGTTACGCGAGAAGCGTCGCTGCATGCTAGCAGTTATGAGCTGTAACGTGCGCGGGGTTAATGGGCTTAATCGCAGCCCACGAATGCCTCCCCTCTTTAAGCCTCCCATTAACAGCCCGATGACTATATAAGGCCCGGTGCAGCCATGGGATGAGTACAATCCGAAAATCGGAATTACTCTTTGCCTCTCTCTCTCCCATTCTATCAAGCTCATGGTGTACTGCTGCTTTTGCTCCGAGAAGACTCCCTCTCTCGGATCAAACCTTTGCTGCGGTGCTGCGTCCCTGCTTCGAGAAGATCGTCGTTGAGTCGCTGGGTTCCTGTAAGTTGTACGAGGTTCGCAAAGCCTTCTTGGAGTCGTGCCGACGAGAAGGAGGTCGCATGACCGGGGTCGTCGTATCTTCGAGAACCATTGCCACGAGACCCGCACGAGGGGGGCAATAAGTTTTTTGGGACAGTGCCTAGCACGCTTCGACCACAAGCCAGAGTTTCTAACTCTTCCTTTGTCATAATATTAGATCTAAAATAATCGACTTGCATCTAATAGAGAAATCTAAATAATTATAGATAATTTAGATAGATTATTTCTCTCTTTTAGAAAAGTTCGACAAGGTGAATGACGGTTCCATTGAACCCACTCTGCCTTGGCAAAAAATTTCTAAAAGAATATTGTGACTTGATTTTGCTTGCGTGAAAAATCATATTTACTAAATAAGCAATTATTTGATATAAAGTACTTGATTAATTCTTAAGTTTGCTAGTATAGAACGGTTAGATTTCCAACAGGATCCTCTAAGGTTAATCTCTGAGGTTAGAACCAAAATTGAATCAAAGCCGTCCTTTTTCATGTCGGCATGGGCTGAGTGCCATTCAGTGCTGATGGGGGCTTCGTGTAACAGACCGTTGTCAATTACAGCCGTTCTTTGGCATGTCCGTCGGGCTGAGTGTGATTCACAACGGACGGTTGTGATTCTGTTTCGTATCTAACCTCAGATATTGCAACCGCAGAGGATCCCGTGCCTATATAAAATTATCGGTATGCCCGTCGCGGCATCACAGCCATCCGATTGCAGAGTTCTCACAAAGTACCCACTGCGCACTTCACGGGACGGCTGTGATGCCGTTTGTCCCACGCGGCGCTCATCGGCTCCAACTACGGAAAATGGCCCGAACTGGAGAGGAGTCGCTCTAGGGAAAAAATTTCAGCACATCCTGCGTACCATACAACCGCGGGGCCCACTGCCCAAGAAGCTATCAGCACGCCTGAGTGCTGGGGCCCACTATTCCCATGTGCTGGAGCCCGCTCCCCATGTCTCTTGAGTCTTGAATCTCAGTGGGCCCTGCGGTTGTATGGTACGCAGGAGGTGCTGAAAATTTTTCCGGCGCGCTCGTCTCGTTTTTCCTTTACTAGGGCCAGTCGGAAAACCCAGCTCCACTGGCGGCGTTTCGTGGAGCACGGTAGCTGGACGAGGCAGCCTCAGGCGACGAGCGGCCGTCGGCAGCGGCGGCGGCGACGGCGACGGCGGCGGTTGGGAGATAGGTCATGGCTCACTTGCGTTGCTGCCGTGGCGGCCTTCGCCGCCTCCTGGGCGGCCCAACCTCCTCTTCCTCCGATCGCATCACCAACCCCTTGCTGTTTTCCAGCCACGGCCTCCGGTACCGAAAGCTCGAGGTCATTCTCACCACGGTGAGAGCCATCATCACGCACACACTTGCGGGTCGGCCGAGCTCTAAACCCGTTCCATCGCCATCTCCTGATAATCCTATCCTTCTCCATGATTTCAGACGATCGGCAAGCTGGGGAGGGCCGGGGAGACGGTGAGGGTGGCACCGGGTCATTTCCGCAACCACCTGATGCCCAAGCTGCTCGCTGTCCCAAACATCGACAAGTACGCCTATCTCATTCGAGAGCAGCGCAAGGTTCAGCCCTCTTCCGCTTCAATTTCTGTTTTCTTTGTGATTGTTGTTTTTGGATGGCGACCCCCTTTTCCATCAACATTTCGATATTGGGTTGTGAGCCTTTCAAAGATGTTGGCTTTGTTGATAAATCTCTTGCTGAAGTTGAACGGGGAAAGCAGTTTGTTATTTTGATTGATTCTCTCATTGATTTCTATGAGTAATGCAGCAAATGGGGTACCTTTAAATCGTTGTGTTAGATGAATCGGGTGATTTTGGCCTATAGAAGTTCTTGAGAAACAAGCGAGATGGATAGCAGTACCCACTACCCACAAGTAGGGCTGCAAACAAGCCGATATGAGCTATGGTCTGCTTGAGCTTTGCTCATTTATCAAACGGCCTAAACTTCAGGCTAGGCCTCGCTCAATTGGTAATCAAATAAACTCGAATAGTCTCTTATCAAGCTTGTTCCCGAACTCCATAATTAGTCAAATGCGTAGAATATATATGTTAGGTCTATTCGAGTCTTTTATGAGCCTATTTACGAGCCTGCTCACGAACCCTAAACAAGCATATTCGCAAGCCCAACCGAACCGAGCTTTGGTTTGCTTGAGCTTGGCTTGTTTATTAAATGAGCCTAAACTCTAGGCTTGGGCTTGGCTCGATTAGAAATCGAACTAGTTTTTATCAATCTTGTTTGCGAGTAGCTCATGAACAACTTGGTTAGTTTGCAGCCCTAGCCCTACCCACAAGAGTGCTCAAGAAAATTAAGAAGTAGCTAGATATTATATCCGGCACAAATGGAATCCATACATGATCTTCCCCTTATCATAGATCCTCATTTAAGCTTCAATTTTGTTGATTAATAATGCTTACTACTATTTTGAATTTTTCTTCAACAATTCATACTTACGATCTCTTAATATTCCGTTGGAGTTATGCATCACTTCAATGCCTTTAGATTGATTGGTTTGAGGTCCTTCTTTATGCTTTCTCCGAAATTTATGACTTAGAGGGTGTACCAATGCTTTTTTTAATACTGTTGATTTTTTCAGAAATCTCTATTGATGTAAAGTCCAGGTTTACAAGAGGAGAAAAACTACTTCATTTCCTCTCTGACAACTCCCCAAAAACTTTATAAGGAGAACACCTTCGAAACAAAGGTGAAGCCATAAAATTATTAGACCACATGATTAAATATTCGCACTCTTATGTTTCTAGCAGATCTGGACTTGGCAGGGATCTGAAAACAATAATTCCTACGAACTCGTTAATGGTTTCCTTTCTTTGGAGTATCGTCTTTGACAATTCTGCTCTATGCAATTATTCTATTCGAAACATGAATTATTTACAACTTGAACGTTTCCAACCACTCCATGATCCGAGTTCCTTTGATTAGTATCGGGCATAAACATTTGCTACCTCCTATATCAGTGGCATCAGCCTCGGTTGCAACTTGTCCCATTACTTTAGCGACTAACTTGCGGATCTTGTAAGGTAGAGATTTTAGCTACAACAGCAAATTAGTTTCATGTAATACATTCCTATCTGACTGTAGGCTGATTTCATTTGTTTGTGGCCTAAGAAGCTTGTACTAATAGTGCAACACTAGAATAGTTTATTTTGTTATTTTCTTCTTTTGGCTTATTAGATAAGTAATTTTCAGGCTCCATTTGGACTTTTTGTTAAGATTTTATATATTTTGTAACCTATGGTGCAAGAGATGTCACCACCTACTTAAATCACTCAAGCTATGCACCTAGTCACTCAAGTGATTTAATTAGACATGTAACAAAATAATTGAGATGGAGTGTTATGAACTTATGAATCAATCCAAAGCGTAAGATCAAAAGACTAACCACAGTTATATTTACCATACCTCCCACCTTGAATCATTATTTCATTTTCTTTCTTTTTTCTTGGGAATTGGGATCTTATCTGTTAGGATAATATCTTTTCAAATGTTTCCCTTTGGTTGTTATTTCTTTTTTTTGATACCATTTTATTGGCATGGATGGATTCTTTTCAAATTTTGTCATGTCAACTTTCAAATTCAAGAAAAGATTATCTCCATTATCATGTTTTCCCTTGATATGATCAAATGAATACTTATGGAATTTAGATCCATATACAAAGTTTCAATCTGGTTCGGGTTGCGTTTTCGGATTTTGGACTACATAACCATCCATACATATCCCAGCGTATCGGTTTCGTATCATCGACGTATCGGTCCCGTATCCCCAGCGTATCGGATCTTTTTTTTTTTAATCCTGATACTTCCTAGCCGTATCGGATATGTATCCCACTGTATCGGGCCGTATCGGAGTATCGGGAAGCATCCGATACGGGTACGGCACCTATTTCGAAGTATCGGTGTATATCAGTGTATTAGGGTTAATTATTCTATGCTATGAAATAATAAAGAGAGATATCTTGAATCGATTATGCTTATTCTTCAGTTCTTGAAGATCGTGAAGAATCCAAAGAACCAGAGTGAGTTTGGTGGCGTGCATGGCTTTCTTATCTTCGTCGTTGACAATCATCCAAGTCTTCTGCTCGAATCCATCATCTCTAACCTCTTAAAGCCTTCACTCATCATTTCCACCCTAAACCTTTTACAAACCTTTAGCTTTCATCTGAATATTGCTCAAAATCCAGAAAACCTCCCAGGCGCCTTGTTGAACCTAAAACTTCATCACAAACCCCTCAAACCATCTTCTAATTCTACCAAATTAGATTCTATTGCTTCCCCAACATCCCACCTTCTTGCAAAACCAATTAACCAAAGGCCCCAATTCCTTCGAGTGAATTGAATCTCAATTGAAGAGAAACTTCAAATCTAGGCACCCGGTCCAGATTTGGGGAAAATCCTAGCTTTCCTTATCCGAATCCTACAAAATTTGAACCATAGATCCCTCATCCTTGGACCTATCATCCCTCCAAATTTCGTCCCAATTCGCTTGTCGCACCTGGATCTAACCCTCCTAATACCGCTTACTACCATTAAAATCTGCACTACTCGAGGAGGCGAATTTGTGTTGCGGCATCCTTGGGCACGACACGAAGGGCGATAGGGAGCTTGGTGGACCTTTGTGACGAAGATCTATCCAATCAATCCATTCGAGGGTCTTCAAAGTGGACTCTTTCTAATCTTGATCTATTATCCTATTTGAATATCTTAAGTTTATGTTGAATATCTCTAGTAGATTTTATAATCGTCATGAAAAGTTAATTTCAATAATTCTTCTCATTGCAAAGCTTATAGATCATTAACTTTTGGGATATTTCTTGATCGCATCATCTCATATAGAATTTAGGTTTCTTGGTCATTTATTTGTTTGCATATCATAGCATCCTACTTGCCCTCTATTAGATTGTCCAGCATTATATTTGGCATCATATCCTATGGCAACTCGAACTAGTTGAGTTTTTCGTGTTACCCGACCCGGTCAACTTTCGAGTCTAGTCGAGTTTCCTGGTTTTTGAACCATGTCGAGGATACTATCCCACTTTGCATGTAGACCTTGAGCTAGTGGATTGCTCTTACCATCCAGCTTGTCGGCAAGGTTTTTCCCGAGGAAAGTTTCCTCGTAAGAATATTGTTGTGTGCTTTACTTTATTGCATATGAAACCTTGTATGATTTATCCCTTTCACACGTGGTAGTACATAGAGCTTCATTGCTTGATTGCTTGTGTTGAGAAAGTGAACCTCCTTACACATCCACAAGAACAATTCATCTAAATTGATATTGAGGAGTGTACATAAGAGGTTTAATTTTTTCATACACTGTGAGTCTTGCTTGGTGCCTTCCACCAAGACGATCCAGTGTTTCTGTTGCAAGTCTCTGTCATGAACCAGAGTACTCGGGTTTTCAAGGGCTTGGTGGAGGAAGGCGTAGTGCGGCTAGGAATCACGATTGGGATCTTTATCTTTCTCTCTCTCTCTCTCTCTCTCTCTCTCTCTCTTTTTGTCTTTTTACCCTTCGGGGCTTTCTTGGAGGCTGCTCATGGATGGTGGTGGCGAATGGAGGTTTTTGACATAGGAAGAAGGGTACTCTAGGGTTTGATGGCATGAAGGTTAGATGTCGATGGGTATGGGTTTCTTAAAGATGGGTTGTAGCAACTGAGAAGGGATGATATGGAGGGTGAAGATGGTGGTGATGGATTGAGGTTGTAGACTTAGGCATCCAATAGCAGTGATAGCTCCAATGACCATTAACGACAATCATGATGAAGACTGTCGGCACAGGGACCTACCTTGCTTTGATACCAAAATCATGGTGGACAGAGTTGGGGGTACTGCGGGGGCCAATAAAAACTGTGGAGGTGGTATAAGCGGAGAGATAAGATAGGGAAGAAAACCACCGGGCACCGACCTCACAACAACATAACCCTAGGCATTGCACCATTGGGAAGATGGCATCACACCACCTTGGAAAGCCTCACACTTCTATGGGTTTGAGAGATTAAAAACCACTAAAACTTCATTCATCAACTAACCTCTAAAGGATGTTGTACCATGCTTAGATAGGGGAACAAACTAAAACCTTAAAAGAAAAAGCCCAAAATGACAAAAGGTCTAGAATGAGCCAACTCAAGGAAAAGCCTCAAGTAAAAGACACAAGCCTAAAACAAAATACACATGAAACTCGAATGGGCTCAGCTCCATCAGGTGTTAAGCCCCATAGTTTAGTCAACGAATCAAATTTGCTTGAAGTTTTAAAATTTTTTGCTACAATTTACTTTGATGTTATGCCTTGGTTCACCCATGATGTGTTGTCATGATTTTTCTTGGCGCGACACTTTGGAGTCATTGTGAAGTGAGGCCTCTACTTATGCTTTAATTTTATCTTTGATTTACCTTTAATTTCTGCAATTCTTATTCTCTTTCATCCTCATCTAGCATCATGTACTTTATCAAACTTCAGATTACAACCCTAGAGCTAATCCCTACAATCAATTCTTAGTGTTATTTTCTAGAATTTTTACTATAGAAACTTCTCAACAAACCCTGTTTCTTTGATTTGATCTAAGTGTTACCCTGATTGCAAGACCTTCCATATGCATTTTACAACATATGCTACCCTGCATCCTACCATGCTTGTTCCGATTCTGAACACCTTCTCTGTTCTACATCAAATCAATTCCAGATTTGGTTTCTTTTTCAGAATAAAGCAGTCATTCAAAACCTATCTAAACCCTTCATTTCCCAAAATCCTAGGTCTTCTGTATCAGTCTAATATATGAGCATATTTCTTTGCTGGTTTATTTCATTATTTGATGGCTGTTTCATGAAGTTTTGCATCTTGTATCTCTCTGTGAGGTGAGCATAAATCCATCAGCATGACAGGTATGCCCTTACTCGTCCTACATCACTTCCTCTTCCCCTTATGTGGCTGTCTATAACATTGTAAGATTTGACATTAGCTACGTGAAAAATGTCATTCCACACCACTCATATATGAAAAAATTTCATTCTCCCATGCAAGTCCATATCCGAATGCCGCCATGAACCATTATATCTAATGATGAACATGAGACTTCCCAGTTCCCTTCCCCTTATCCTCTCCCTCCTCTAATATCCTTGAATATGAGATTAGGTACGCCTTCAAAACACCCAAGAAAATCAGGTAAATGAATGCCGAAGTATCGGTAGACAAACCAAAAAAAATGTTGTCTGAGATGAGCCATGTTCTTCATCCCTGAATAGGTCACATGCCACACTTTTTCACATTGTAGCATACAATATCAATGCAGAACATGACGATTCTATGTAATATGTGTGATACAAACCAACGGATGGGTGTATGCATGGATCTAGTATCATGTATGTACATACTAGTGCGATGTGTACAGTGTCACATGGTAATGATACACATTGGAACTTTAAATTATGAAAGAGATGTGAAATGATTTGAGAAGGACAAAAAACAACAATAAACCATTCTAAATGAAATATATGCATCAGGGATGGTAATACTATCTTGTAAGTTAAAATGCACCCAGGTAAACCATGTATCCTCAGGTACTATGCCGTGTTGCACCGATATGCAATGAGGTGTGCCAATATCGGATTGGATACTGTAAAAAATGACATGTTGCATGATACTCCCTATTCAGTGTTAAACTGATACAAATTAGATGGAGGTCAGGCAAAAAGATATTCACTTTGTCAAGTAACAAGGAGGGTATAAGGTATTAGGCAATCATGATGGAGGTTTCCTAGAACGAGTTGGAAAGAGCTTGCATTGCAAAGGACATGGCCCTAATATGATAGAACCAGAAGGTTCCACAAAGCAGATCTCAAACTAATAAGACAGCTTGTTCATTACAGTTTACACTATAGTAGCTTCCTGGAAATCTCACACTTAATCAGTGTAAGCCCTTACAAGTTGCAAATTTTAGCTGCATAATGCTATTGATATTGTCTGAGCATGATCTTTACTTTGACCATTTAGTAATCATTAGATGTATATTATTCCAATTTTTAGTGAGATTTTAATTATACAGTCGAAAATAGTTTTATATGAAAAGTTTAAGTTCAGTTCTAAGCTTGTTTTAAGGCCTTCTGTATGGTCTCATGTTTATTTTCAGAAGTATTTGCACTCTATTTAGTTTTTATTGCAAATTCCAATCGTCACAGTTTGTTCACTTCCCTACAACCTTTAAGAAAGCACATCTAATCTTTACACGGCCCTCGAGAACCATGAAACATTTTAATTTTGCTGCTAATCAATGTACTCTAGTTTCTTGTAATTCCTTGGTGATCCATTGTTTAGATATTGTGTTCTAGTGGTATATTAAAAACTAGCTTGATACTATGATCTTGTAAACTGCTGATACCTTCCCCAACATTATATGTACTAATCGATATGCACTTGTAGAATAGGTGCAGTTTCTCATTGTACTTGAACAAACTTATTACGTTGTTTAAACAGCTATACCAACGTGAAGAAGAGGATATTGTAGCAGAAGTTCCAAAGGACGAAGGCAAGGTTGGTGTTAGATTCACATTTCCATACTCTGCAAAGTTTAAATCATATTCTAGAGCCATCTTTCATATCGAATAGTATTCATTCTAGATAGAAGGCTTGTCTATCTAAATATACCTTCTCATTTATTTACTGGTTTTGTGTGTTACATTGGGACGCAAGACAGTGATTTAATCTGTTTAAAAGGTTTGCCATATTGTTTTGATATACATCTGTTATTACATCATCTTCAACATTCATATACCACTATTGGGAAACACTATTGCTTGCATTCATAAATACATACATTCGTTGATCCATACATCCTTATTTACATACATACGGATACACACACACACACACACTCATATATGTATATATATAAAATAAAAATAGAATTATTTTAGATATTATTATGTAAAGAATTGTTCAACAAATTCAATTGATTGATACATATTGATTAATGTTATGATGGATTGCTAAAACAATAGCTAGCCCAATAGCTGCTTCCGTGGCTGCAATAGCTATGAAATAGGGTGAGAGAATGTCTCCTTTTAATTGGCAACTATAAAATAAATCGGAAACTATTATGAGATTGATATTAACCAAATTTAGTATAAGCTCATGACATATACATGCTCTAATCATAATTCGACGTGTAATTAATCCGTAGATATGATAGGAAATAAATAGATGTTGAAAAAAAAAGATACATGCTCGAGTGTGTTTGTGTGTATTTTGCTCGACAAGTGTCTGACTCGTCGACGTTTGGAGCATGTGTCAAGTATGTTCCCTATGTGGTTAGAATTTTTTTAATTAATTTTTGTCAAGAACGTCTTGGACATGTGGAAACATTTTTGGACAAGACGGGGTTGAAAATGTAATTTTTTAAATAAGGTCTTTTCGCAATTTAGGCATATTTTGGTTATGTATGTAAGGCTGAACTCATTAAATTTCCTTTGTTTTCATAGTCAGTGGGTTCCTTTTGGAAATAAGACAAAATTGGTGTTTTTTAAAACAAAAAAGATTGATATGGAGGGTTTTAATCATTCAAACCCTTATTTTAGCTCATGCATGTATGTTTTGGACCTCTTGTCTTTATCTTTAGATACAATCAAATATTTATCATTAGTTATTCTACATGATAATATTATTAACTAGGTATATGTAAAATATTCTATATTTTTTTAGAGTTTTTTTTGTGTCAGTTTCCATGTTCGTGCTTCTTAGCTACACACACATGTATAGCTTGACTAACCACGAGTTGATTATGTTTCATAAATTGTTAAGGTTAGCCTGGGATTGCATACGGTATGACTCCTTAATAGTCAAGAGATCACAAACGTTGAAAGAGGAGTGTGGGGTGCTATGTTATTGCTTATAGGGTCTCATTTTGAAATAATTTCCATTTCTAGACTATCGTGCTCAAAATAAAACATTTTTTCATTCTCGAGATTGACTTTGATTTCGTTGTAGTCCAAGTCGAGAGGATCCGACACTTAGAAATTTCCTAAGTGTTGGAAGTCCACACTAGGCGGCCGAACAACTGCTCGAACTCCTAGACATACGGTCGGACTGTTCATTAATGGTTTGAACATGGTCCGAATCGTTAAGGACGTTTTGACACAAGGCGTCCGAGCGATTGATTGAACCGCCTTCAATGTGTCCTAGGGAGAATGGGTCTGTCGTCCGAACAGCTGTTCGGACTGCTAGTACCCAATCCACCAAGTTTGCCTTGGCTTATGGACCATAAGATCTTGATCCAATGACTGTTTTTGCTCTAGGATTGATATATGGTATAAATTCCCCTTTCCTTTCTCGAGTTAGTGTGGAAAATAAGAGGATAAAGCCTTTTCATTTAGATTTTGGTGGAGAACCCTTTGAAGATTCTTCTCCCTTTCTTCTTCCCTATAAGCCCTACTATCAAGGTAAGATATCTATAGGCTTGTTGGTTATTTTCCACCATGTATGTTTTAGTTAATTTTAAGTAAAGCTTTATTTTTCACTTAACGGAATGCATGTAGATCCCTTTGCTTAGGTTTCTATTGGGTTTGTTCGATTACTCGTTATTCTACCCTTTCAAATTCGATGTGTCGGGTTCTTTCGTGCGAAATGGAAAAGGGTCAGATCTTGCATGTGTGAAACGGCAAGAAGAACCCTCATTCCCCTTAGCAAGGTACAAAATCTCAAAATATTTTGCGAAATATATCGGTTTTCTCAGACCTCGGCACAAAATTCCTATTATGATATCGAACGAAACGGAAATCACGATAATATCGCGATATATCGCGATATTTCGCACGATATATTTGCTGGCGCGGTGGAAATTTCGAGATATTTCGGGAAATTTTGGCACCGAAATGTTGGGACTGACTGGTTATAAAAGGGGACTGGGGGTTTTAAGTAAATATCGTCTTACTTAATTTTTATTTTCTCCATTTACTTTAAGTTATTATATGTAAATAAGCAAATACCCCCCCATTTGATTTCAATAAAAATATCAAAAAAATCAAAAACCAAGTGAATAAAAAAGTATGTTTTCAGTTTTAGTAGGAAAAAACAGTTTTTTCGGTTTTTTTATAAAATTTGTATGTTGAGAAAAGTGGTTAAATCAACTCATTTTTAGTTTAAAAAATTCCACAAGATGTAAAACTACAAATACATCTAGAAAACCATGGTCCGTCAAAGAAAATTTTGTATGTATAAAAACTTTTCTTTATAAAAACTCATTTTTTCAGACTTGGTAAAAAAACAGTGTTTTGCATTTCAGCATAATTTTTGCACGATTTCAAACTTGCACAACTTTTTTGTTTTAAGCCCGTTTTCAAAATCGTTTGAAGCATTATTTTAACAATCAACTAATATTTATTTTGGAAACATTTTTATCCACAAAAAGATTAAAAACCATTTAAAAGCATAGATCAAAACAGGACCAAACAAGACTACACAAGACTCGTATTTTGGAAACATTTAGAATACATGTTTTGTGATGCTCTAAACCCGTAGATAGGGTATAAATATTATCTGAGTGTTCCAAATTGTGTATATATACTTGGTTTATGACTATGCAGAGATTCACTGTAAAATTCCATTAAAAAATCAATATTTCCACCATTTCTATAAAATCACAATATTTCCACACTGTCGAAATATTTCCATATCCAGAGGGGTCAAAATATTGACCGAAATGGAAATTTCAACCTTGCCCCTTAGTAGGGCGTCGGGGTGTACTAGCATAATTCATTTGGGATCCGTTGGACATGTTACTCTGGCAAAGTAGTCCCTTGAAGGGTATTGCCACCCACAGTGGGATGCGATTCACCGTTGGCCACGTTCAGGTCCTGCGGGAACGAGCGTTGGTGTCTTTGCGTGAGCGAATCACGAAAGTCTGAGCGGCGACTTGGGTAAGTTGGGTGAGCAACTAGGGCCACGGTGTTGAAGCACTACGTAGGCAGCTGGACAAGGAGCTTGTGAAGAGCTGAAAGAAACAAGGCAGTAGGCAGCATGGAGATGAGCAATCTATTGGTGTAATTCCTTAACAGGTCCCATGCGATCTTGGTTCCAAGTTTGTAGCTGAACTTTTGAAGCTTAGTGGATTGCTTTCACCATTTAGTGCGAAGCCGTCGAGGTTTTTTTTCCCGCCAAGGGTTTCCTTGTGTAAAACATTTGTGTGTGATTTAGTTTTATATTCTAAATGCAAGCTTTGTATATTTATGTCTGATACTTCTCAGAAACCCCTAAACTGATAATCTTTTACAAGAAAGGGAGATAGAGAACCACTCGCCATCTAATTACCATTGCATGCAAATTGTAATATTCTGCGGTGAGTAGAGAGCTTTGCATTACTTAATTTTAATCTACCAGAGTCTAGTATAGTGCCTATTGATCAGGGCGATCGTAGGAGGTATAATTTTGTAGAGACCATCGCGCTCTGGTCGTAGCTCCCACTGGTCCCTCCATGAGGGATCTATCCGTGGAGAGGGTAATTTCATGTTATTTATTGAGAATTGATAGGGGGAACTGAAAAGTGACGGGCTCTGAGGAACTCTTTGGAAATCTCAGTCAATGGGCTTTGAGGTCGTGAAACCAAAGTTCCCAAGGAATTTGGTCAAAACTCAAAAGTCCCTCGTGCCTTGAGTTAGTCCCTTATAGTATGGTGGGCAGCGCGGCTGGAGGTGGCGGCAGTGGGTGACAGTGGCCGATAGTGGTCGGCGTCGCTGAAGGTTGCCATCCAATGATGGTCACCGGAGTTTGTCAATTTGAGGTGCTGATGTTCGTCGGAGGTGATCAGTGGGCTATGGTCATTGGAGACGGCATGTCTGAGTTGTCGGTCGGTGGTGTTAGTTGGCGTGCCCGGCCGACGATAGTCCCAGAGGCGCACCTAGGCAAAGTTCCTCATGATTACCACCCCCCCAACCCAACCCACCACACTCGCACACACACCAAAACCCAAAGGAAGGTGTAACTTCAACAATCTACATTCTAAGAATCTTATTGTTTCTGCATTCTCTTTATATGAATTATCTGATTTAATGAAATTCAGACATCTTGAAAGTTAAACATTTGTTGTTAAGTACAATTTTCTCAATGTTTTACAGCGTTGAGTCTTATATCCTCTTGTTTTCCGAAGGAGTTTTGAGGTATCCGGTGGTATCAATAAAATTCATCTCGATAAGAATTATTAGTATTTTTTTGCAAGTTCTCGATAAGAATTCTTCTTTACTAATATCAAAGATAGAATTTCCACCAGATATTTAAGGCTGCAATTGTATTTTCTTGTGTGCCAAAAGTGCGACGATGCACTATAATTAGTTAGAGTTGAACAAAGCCTCCTAGTTCAATTAGTAATTCAGATTTGTTTATGAATATGAAAAGGTATTATGATCATAGGCGGGGTATCATATTATAATTTGGTCTTGGATTCAACCAAATATTTTTAAAAGAGAATGAAAAAAAGAGTGAAAGAGGGCCTCTAGCTCTAGGATTGAGGTGACCAAGGACTCATTATATATGAGAAAATTGGTAGATGCAAGGATTAAATGGAAGTCTGAACTAGCTTTTGACTCGAAACTTAAATTTTGTGGTATCCTTTTGAATAAAGATTGGTATTATTAATTAGATGAAAATGCATTAGTAATGTATATCCAAGCACAAGATGGATTTATAGAGATCAAGCTATACAATTTTGGTTTCAAGACATTTTTCAGCCCAACCGTAGGCTGAAAATGTTCGACCTTCCATTTTTTCCCAATGGATTTTGATTATAACTGATTGAAGGTAAAATATATGGTAAATACTGAAAATAAAGTAAAGCTAGATCTAACTTGAACTTTTATTGTGTATCATCTTAGCTGCCTATTGTGTGATTATCTAGTATACTCCATATCGGAATAATGGTGTTTTCATGGATTTATATGTAAATTGAAATACATATATGTCATCAAACAAGAAAAAGCAACAAAATACCTATGAACATGTTGAGATGGTCGTGCATCACACGGTTTAGTCCCACATCGGTAATGGGAGTGGGGATCCTTGTCTTAATAATTAATATACACGATTACTTCCCTCAATAGGTACCTTTTGAGGAGGAACTCGGGTCGTCACATGGTATTAGAGCTGGGATCCGCTCCGGGAGCTCCGCCCGCCCTTGCCATGCGTGTCCCACGTGAGAGGGGGGGGGGGGGGGGGGGGGGGGGGGGTTTAGATGGTCATGCCTCACACGGTTTAGTCCCACATCGGTAATGGTAGTGGGGATCCTTGTCTTAATATACCCGATTACTCTCCTCCTCAATAGGTACCTTTTGGGGAGGAACTTGGGTCGTCCCATAGCATAAAAATCTAATAGTTTTGGCCAAATAAACCAAATTCAGCTTCATACCAGTTAATGAAAAACTTCAGGTATAAAGTGTTTTTCATGCGCAATCTAAACCCATGTCATTTGACTTATTTCTAATAACTCATTTACACATGGTTTAAAATTTCACCGAAACAACATGGTACGATGACCAATACGATTTCACTTTCAATGTTAATAAAACTACATATGCTACCCACGCACTTTGGCTTCTAAATCACATGTGTGATGAGGCATACCTGCATATGCATCCCATGCGATTTCAGTCAATTGTTTTATCTTTTTGCTTGCAAATTGGAAAATGCAATCTAACATGAACATCTGCAGTATTTTTATAGTTATCATTGCTTAAGTTAATTTTTCTTTTGATTTCCACATGCAAAGCAAGAATATGCTTGGCAAATGTATTGGCTTTTTCAAGTCCTAGACTCAAGGGGTAATGGGACGAGATCTATAGGTCTCCTAGGGTTATAACTAGTGACAACTTCAAAAGGACTCTTACTAGTAGATCGGTTGACTGTATTGTTGTAAGAAAATTCCATCATAGGTAGACTTTGATCCTATAAGAGAGGATGATGGGTCACAGAGGATCAGATCCTGACTCTTAACACCCCAACTAGTATTGTGACCTGGAGAGATTGTCTGTACGAGAGGATAGACCCCTGTACTTTGAAGAAAGATAGTGAATTCTCCTTGATCGGACCATGGTTTTTTTCCTACTGCTGAAGGGATTTTCAATGTAAAATATTGTGTCTCCTCTTCTCTCTTCATCACGGTTATTTCCGATCTATCATTCAATAGCAATCCAGTAGATCCAACTTCTACTGGCCGAAGGATTTTGGAGAGGTCAGGGAACCAAAAATCCCCCACACGTAGAGCTACTACAAAAGGTTAAAACTTGTACATTAGAAGATTATAATACCGAAGAACACAATGAACAATGATGTACTGTAACATGTGTGCACATGAGCGCACGCACACAGAGAGAACTCTCGTCACTGCATTTTCTCTGACCTCTGACCTCTGTTGCAATATCTGTAAGCATATAGGCGTCTGGATATTGTCATATTGGGAAAAGGAAGGCCTGTCTAGAATGAAGAAAGCTAGTAGCTATACAAGTTGTTAACCCAAGTATCAAGGCAATACAATAGAAAATCCATCTTCTTTTGTCCTGATGAGCACTGTTTCTGCTTCTTGTGTAGGAAAAATTGTAGCATGGTCATTGGAAATGATTTTGGAGCATCTTTTCACTATTTAATGTGCAAACGAAAACCATTTTTCGTATGGAGTCACATAATAGCACCTGTATTGCTGGGCTTGAGCCAACTTTCAGTGCTATTTGATTATCAACTTTCAGTGCTGTTAGTATGAATTCTGGCATATTCTTGATCATTTCTGATTTTAGCTTAAATATTTTCATTAATATTCTGTATGAAAATTTTGTGTTAGCATCCTGTGTTCTCACAACTCTATTTGTAGCTTTACAGCTAGGCTTGCTGTGTTTATCACTTTTGACCTATCTTGTGTTCAATCAATAATTGATGTAATGCCCTATTTTAATTCATATAACTTTACTTTTTTTTCCCCTGAATCCCAACTTTGGTCTTTGGAATTCTGGATTTTGTCAATTTCTAATTGAATTATCCATCTACAAGTACTTGTAAGTTCTTGATTGGTACAATGCTATGGATTATGCAGTGCAAGCTAGTTTTATGTCTACCCTATCAGGATAGATCCTGATGACTTAGATGAGGTGGGTGTTTGTTTTGCTAGCTTTACAACTTGTTGAAAATTGTTCTATTTATTTCTCTTGAACAGCTCAAGGAAGATAAAATGAAAGAATATCAAATGGCAGCGAAGCGTCTTGATAATGCTCGTCTGGTGAGTATCTAATTTGGTCGTAGCTTTATGCTCAGTTCACTGCATTACATGTCATTTAGTTTCTATCATTTGTAGGTGATTCCATTTCTTTTAGCGTTTGTTCATGACACGCTTTTTCTTCTTTGTTTTGACATGGGCTCAATTACTTTATGGTTTATAATGTTTGGCATGCCGCTAACCCTATGTTGATTGAATGTCACATGGTTATTCATCATATATCTTGCTATGTTAGCTAATGATGTTCAATCAACTGCGTCTCTGATTCTCATCATTAACTAAGCCTTCCAAGTTGATATGTGCTATTATTTTCTTATTTTCCAATGGTAAACTTAAATGCCCATATATTTAGGTCCTTAGTATGCTGTCTGATGGAGATTTCTTGTACAATCAGCATTATCACTTTAATGATATAAGAATTGTAGGTCTAAGCTCCACATTTGTTTTTTTGTTTTGGTATGGAGACGTTTAGATGAATCATGTTTCCCGAGAACTCTGTGCTATTCATTAGACAAGGCAATGACCAAGAGGTCTTATACAATCCTCCTGAATGAGGTAATCCAATACCCTAAATAAATTTCTATGAAATTACTTCATATTCTAAAAGTCTAGCTTACCATGCTAGAGCTTCATGTTTTTAGAAATCCACCATGTAATCATGGTTTTAAACTTCGATTTCGTGTTTGGTTACGGTTATGGTTGAAACCAAAATTTTGACCGAAATTTTGAAATTTCAACCAAATTTGTGAAAAAAAAATTCAAAATGTCCCAAAAAGGGGTATTTTGCTAGATTTTTTTTTTTTGAAATTTGAAATCAAACTCTTGAACTGTTTGAAGAAAGCACATACCAAAGTTTGAATTATTTATATAAATTTACATTATTTACGTCACGAAGAAAGCAAAATCACTCATTCTCGCTTGTTTAAGTCAAATATTCTTCGCTCATCGTCCAACTGAACTCATCATCATTAACTCTGAAGTTCTAACGTACCAACACTATTGTAATCTCCGGCCGACGGACTAGGTCCACTACCGCTACCGCTGGATTCAAACTGCGCGGAATTCAGACTCTCTCAGCTCGCTCCGCTGAGTCCGTCTCGAATTTAAGGTCGTCTGTCGATATTGAGCCCTCTCCTCTTCTATCTCGTTATCTAGAGGGTACTCGATATCATCTGGTTTTGAACGATTGTATGCTCGGAAAAAAGATTCGGGTCGTCTTTATTGCGAGCACATGAGGATTACAAGGCCGGGACCCGGGGACTCGGGGGTGGTGAGCCGAGTGCGGCGAAGATTTATCAGGAGATTGTGGGAGAGATCCTCTGGAGGGCCCCTTTGATCCGCGTCTCCACGTTACTTCGTGCGAGAGCTCTGAAGGGGTTGCCTAGGACAGAGATCTTTACAGGGTAAGGGTTTCTTGAGAGGCTAGGAGTCTTTGCTGTTGCTTTTGTTCCTTCCGTACTTCGCGCTTTCTCGGCTAGAGGGCTTTTGGCTTCGTTCCTCGGTCTTCGTGTCTCCCTCGGCTCTTGCTAGATCTCGGCGTCCTTTGATCGTCGGTTCGCGGCTGTATGAGCAAAATTTTGTTTTTACTCAAGTACAAATTTCAAAGAACTCGCTTCGAGGGAGCGGAGTACAAAATATATCTGGAGATTGCGGGGAAATCCGTCTAAGATCCTTTGATACTCAATTTCGAAGTACAAATATTACAACAAGTAAGAGAAATGATAAGAGAAGAGCATTGCGGTGCTTGATCCTTTCGGGCTTTGCGCGTGATCGACTAGGGGCATTGCTTTACTCTTATTCTTCTTGAATCTTCACTTGTTCTTCACTCGTTCTTCGACTTGCTTTGAACTTGAATCTTCAATCTTTGACCTCTGATCTTCTTTTTTGATTTTCGATTTTCTTTGGTTTACTTCGATCTTCGATCCTTCTTCTCCGGAAAGTATCTTCGGTCGGGAGCTTTGTAAACTCTTCTTCTATGGCAAAGATCTACTCTAGGTCCTTCTTCTATCTTCAAGGTCCTCACTTTTTTATCTTCCTCCCTCCTTTTATAAGGGTCGAAGTAGTTATCGTAGAGAATAACTACTTCGGGTGGTTGAAGGCTTGAAGCAACCTCCAAGTGGTTTCCATAACTCCCTTGGGTGGTTAGAGTAACTTCTAAGTGTTTTACATAATTTCCCTTGATGGTTGGGATAACTTCCAAGTGGTTTTATAACTTCTACTGGTGGTTAATCCTTTTGAATTTCAAATTTCTCCCCCATTTTTTTTTTTGGTAGAGGTTTGAGTGAACCGATCTGACTTAGTCGACTTGTGGTTCGGGTCTTGAATCCGAGTCGACTTACTGCGGTTTAGACTTCGACAAAGTCAGAGTTAATCAACAATCAACAATACAACTATACAAGGGTAAACACAGTGCGGAGCTTATTCTATCTAGAATTTTATTTAATCAGTGTTCTTGAGATTTTAACCAAATGAAGCACAAATTGTTTCCCCAAGACATACGAAAGCCATTGATCCGGTAGCGAAGGGTTTGGTTTGCACCGATATATCTTGTTGTGTCATAAAAATAATCATTCCAAAGTATAATCATAAAAAAAAAATTAAGAAAATGATAATGGATTGAGGGGGGTTACCAGCTTCTTGGATTCATTGACCTTTTTGAGCAGAATTCTTGTTGATCCTGTGAGAAAGGGGACGATCCAGGGAGATCGACGGAGAGAAGAGCCGTTCCTTTTTTTTTTCCATTAAGAGATGCGGCTCGTGAAGCGTGAAAAGTGAAATCAACGCACAACTTTCTTCCGTGAGAGGAGAAACTCGAGAGGAGATGCAGTTCGTGGAGTGTGAGAAAGGGAGATCAACGAGAAGCAGCCTGTGATTTTCGGCACGTCGTGATCTCCTCCGTGAGTCACGTACGGCAAACGTCGCATTGCGATGACATGTCAAACTACAACACAACATACCATTCATGATTTATAGAGATTTTGGGGGTTTATCAAGACTTAACTACATCAAGCCAACAGTATCGCTGCCAGCTGGAATCTATGTTGCATCTACGACGTGGCACAGTTCGATTGGATAAGAAAGGGAGGACCAGCAATGAGGCTGGAGGGGCGGACCATAGTCCCTATATATATATATATATATATATATATATATATATATATATATATATATATATATATATATATATGAGGAATGGGATGCTGCCTATCAAAGCAGCGTTTTTGCTGCTTTGAGACATTGTTTCACCATCCTAGAAGTTTTGGAATTTGATGAAATTTGGTGAGGGTGTTGTCTAGGGTAAGATGATCATCCTCACAAATTTTCATCAAATTCCAAAACTTCTAAGAGGGTCAAATGGTCGAAGCAAAATGCTACAGATTTTAACGGCGACTGCAGACGACTAATTTTGTTTCGACCATTTGAACCCCCTAGAAGTTTTGGAATTTGATGAAAATTTGTGAGGATGATCATCTTACCCTAGACAACACCCTCACCAAATTTCATCAAATTCCAAAACTTCTAGGATGGTCAAACAATGTCTCAAAGCAGCAAAAAATGCTGCTTTGATAGGCAGCATCCCATTCCTCTCTCTCTCTCTCTCTCTATATATATATATATATATATATATATATATATATATATATATATATATATATATATATATATATATATATAGGGGAGCATGACTTTGTATGCCCATGCATTGAAAGCTTCACTGTATGCTCCTCTATTAACATACATAGAGGTTTCCAAATTTGTTAATTTTTTGTGGAGATGATATCTATGTTGAGACTTGAGATGATCATCCTCATAAAAAATTAGCAAGTTTTGAAACATCTAAGCATTTCAAATAAGTTCATCAAATTAACGGTTGAAATGAACGGCTAATAAAGCTTCTAATATTTTGATGGACCTAGATGTTTCAGAATTTGTTGATTTTTGGTGGATATGCTATCTATAGCAAGATGATCACCCTCACAAAAAATAAGTAAATTCTGAAACCTTTAGGTGTATCAAAATGATAGAAGTTGTATCGTCTGTCCATTTCAACCGTTAATTTGATGAGCTTATTTGAAATGCTTAGAGGTTTCAGAACTTGTTGATTTTTTGTGAGAATGATCATCTCAACATAGATATCATCTCCACAAAAAATTAGCAAATTTGGAAACCTCTATGTATATTAATAGAGGAGTATACATTGAAGCTTTCAATGCATGGGCATACAAAGTCACACTCTCTTATATATATATATATATATATATATATATATATATCAAACCATTACTTTTTGCAAGTATATCTAGCCTTATATTGATTGGATACTTTTTGTGCCGTTTGGCACAGTTTTGGGCTGTAGCTCAATTGGTTGTACGTAACCTAGCAATTTATGGTGGTCGTTAGATAAGCAGGTTGTGATATCGTTTGATATTACATGACACGGTCTTTTTGTGCATTTGCCGGTTTACGTTTGTGTTCGTCTGCCTCGCAGGCATGAACTAGGCATTTTATTCGCACAAGGTTCTATACATTGTGGAAAATCATGAAAATAGATGCATTCCATTTGCATTTTTTATATGTAGTAATTTAGAGTCATCTATACCGTCATGTAGATATGGTGATTTGACCGTATTTCTCTTGGTATTAGGTTTTGAGGAGGTTCTTCAAGGTTGACAACGAGTTGCGAGAACCTGTGACAAAGGAGGATATTGTGACTGAGGTACACCTGCTTAACCTTTAATTTTTACTAAAAATTCAACAAGGATACAAAAATGAAACCTTAGTTACAAACCCATCTTAAACTTTTCTTAGTTTCATATCACAAAATTGGTGGGGAACTATAAAACTGATAGCCAAAGCTCTACATATATAAATTTTGTAAGTTCAAGCTAAGGTTTCCTTTTCATGAATCAATAATGGCTATGTTATGCAGGTGGCAAGGCAACTCAATGTTAACATCCACCCCGATAATCTGCACCTTCCTTCGCCGCTATCATCGTTGGGAGAGTACGAGGTACCCCTCCGCCTGCCAAAGGAGATCCCACGCCCTGTGGGAAGCATCCAATGGACTCTAAACGTGAAGATCCGGAGAAAGTGAACGGACTGTGGGGCTACATCACCAAGTGAACCCACAAAAGCATGTTGTAACAATGCAGCTTGGATGAATCCAACCCTGTAAAGCTTGCAGCAGCCGACGCAGTTTTTGAGCTTTCAATGCCTGGATTTCTGAAGATTATTGATTTTTCATGGAAGGAAAACAAATAAAGAATGATATTTTGACAAGTTGGGAGACATCACCAGCTCAAATCTTTCTTCTATGAAATTATTCTTAGGGTATCTTTTAATGTAAGTTACTTGTGACCCTGTGTTTCTTTTCCTACATACTTTTTTCGGTAGGGTGCTGTTTGATTCAATGAACAAGGAAAACCGTTTCACTTTCTATATTTTATTTTTGATCACTTAGAAAATCTGAAATCCCATCAACTCAAGATGTCAAGAATTTGTTACTCTTAGGTCCCCCCCTCCCCTTTTCGAAATCCCTCCTGACAACATGTTACTAGAGTATCTCAGGAGAAATAATGTTCAATGATCATTAGAATTAAAATGGTCTCGGTATTTCTAAGTCTTTATTAATATAAACTCAGTGTTACCTATGGGGGGTTTTTAGTCGAACCGGGCGGTTCGGGTGGCAAGCACAATCCAACAAGCCAAAGAGAAGAGTGAAGACAGTATTTACGTGGAAAAACCCCTTCGCAACGTCGAAGGGGAAAAAACCATGGGTGGGGCGAGAATGCACTAGAACTATCTTTTCGGGTACAATCTCTCACCTTAACCCCAATTACAAACCCCGAGGACCGGTCTCCCAAACTACCGACCTCTGCAATTTCACTCAGACTACCGACCGTTGCAGACAGCGTCTGTCTACAAGTCGCTGCAGACAGTGTCTGGTCTGTCTACCGGTCGCTGCAGACAGTGTCTGGCTGCCGACCGACCGACCTCCACAGACAACCTCTGGGTGCTGACCGACCGACCTCCGCAGCTCCACAAATTCCGGGACGAAACGGGCAGCTTCTCCTCCAGAATTCTTCCTCTACTTGCTGAAGGGGTAGGTCCCCTTTTATAGTGGCGGGGTGACGGTTACGACGCTCCGCGAAAATCGGGTGGGTGACGTGTCCCCATAATGAGCTCAACCGCCGTGGTGACGTGGCGCGCGGTTGACACCTGGTCACTTTGGGCCGGAAATCGCGGAGCGTTGTCAGCACCGCGAGATCTCCGGGTTCGACTGCTGCTTCACACCTCGGCTCGTTGCACGTCCCATCGAGAGAGAGAGGGGGGTTGTTGCATGGCCGACCCCCCTTGGTCTGGTGACATGCCGACCGAAGTAGAGAAGGGGGGGGGGGGGGGGGGGGTGCTACCTCCCCCTTTGATGACATGCCGACCGAAGTAGAGAGGGGGGGGGGGGGGGGGGGGGGGGGGCGCTGCCCCCCTTTCGTCTGGTGACCGGCCGACCGAGACAAGGGGGGGGGGTGCTGCCTCCCCTTTCGTCTGGTGATCGACCGACCGAGACAAGGGGGGGGGGGGGGTGCTGCCTCCCCTTTCGTCTGGTGACCGGCCGACCGAGCCAGGGGGGGGGGGGGGTGCTGCCCCCCTTTCGTCTGATGACATGCCGACCGACCCCCCCCCCCCCCTTTTCGTTTGGTGACCGGCCGACCGAGCTAGGGGGGGGGGGGGGTGCTGCCCCCCTTTGTCTGATGACATGCCGACTGAGCCCATGGGGGGGTTGCTGCCCCCTCCTTTGTCTGATGACCTGTCGACCGAAGCCCATGGGGGGGGGGTGTTTGTTGCGTGGCCAACCCCGAGAGAGAAAGGTACACACATTACCTAAAATGAAATAATGATTCATAACTCAGGCATAAAATTTAAGCCAAGACTTCCACATTGGTGTCATAAAGTGATGAAGACTTCATTGCTATAGCGACGTAAGACATAAGGAAGTCACTTGGTAATTGGAGTCTGAGATACAAAAGCAATATCCACATTTATTCGACACATTAGGAATGCATTTTAAATTTCGAGAATGAATTTTTTTTTAGGAGTAGATGATGTACTATCCCAAAATTTTAAAAATCTTTTATTTAAAAGATTAACACTCGTACAAATAAGAATTTAACCGTAGATTTCTCAAAACAAGAATCAGACTGTGTCAATGCGTCCGACTTGTCAAAATAGTCAAAAATTATATATAGGTTTTTATTATTTGTGTAACATCCGCCCCGAACACATAACATATTGTCCGCTTTGCACATGCTTGGGCGAGCACTTCCCAGGGGGGTCACCCATCCTAGTACGACTCTTGTTCGAGCACACTTAACTATGGAGTTCTTACGAAATCCATAGCGGCGCACAGTTTTAAAATGCGTCTTCTATGTTTGAGAGGAAAAATTATATAAGTAGTTCTTGATCACCTTCTCTCCAGGCAATGTGAGGCTAACTCATGGCCTTGGACACCTCACCTTATCTCATCCAATTTGACATCACAGTCTTATGAGTCTTGGCTTTTGGCTCTTGGATCTTGGTCATCACAATCCACCACTTTTAAGGACTACACATCCATGTGTAGGGTTAGACCCTCTATTGCGAGGAGAGCTGGGCACTGATACCATTTTATAACATTCGCCCCAAAACGTACAAGATATTGTCCACTTTACCCGTGCCCGCACGAGGACTTCCCAGGGAGGTCACCCACCGTAGTATTACTCTTGCCCGAGCACGCTTAACTAAGAAGCACGTTTTAAAACCGTGCGCCACTACGGATTTCGTAAGAACTCCGTAGTTAAGCATGCTCGGGCGAGAGTGGTACTAGGATAGGTGACCACCCAAGGATGTCTTCGTCCAAGCACGTGCAAAGCGAACAATATCTTATGTGTTTGAGGCGAATGTTACAAAATTATATCAGAGCGGTTTCTTCTCGCAATTGGGGGGGGGGTCTAACCCTACACGTGGACGTATAGCCCTTGAGGGGGGTGGATTGTGACGATCAAGATCCAATAGCCAAGAGCTAAGACTCCTGAGGTTGTGATGCCAAAATAGATAATGTGAGGTGAGGTATGGAGTACAAGGCCACAAGTTAACCCTCATCGCCTGGAGAGAAGGAGATCATGAGCTACTTGTGTGTACCCTTCAGGTAAACCGCGCAATAAGTGGCAAAGAAGGGGAGTCGGCATGTCATCAGAGAGGAGCAGCAGCCCCCCCCCCTTCTCCTTGTGGAGCTCGGTCGGCCGGTCATCAAAAGGGGAGGGACAACAGCCCCCCCCCCCCCTCTCCTCTTGGGTTCGGTCGGTCGGTCACCAAAGGGGGAGGGACAACAGCCCCCCCTATTACCCGGGTTCGGTCGGCCGGTCTCCAAAGGGGGAGGGACAACAGCCCCCCCCCCCCCTTCTCCTCTTGGTCGGCATGGCACCAGAGAGGGAGGTAGCAGCCCCCCCCCCCTATTACCCTCGGTCGGCATGTCACCAGAGGGGGGCAGCAGCCCCCCCCCCCCATGCTTCGGTCGGTATGTCATCAGACAGCAAGGGGGGGGGGTCGGCCATGCAACAGCTCCCCCCGCTCTCTCTCTCTCGTTAGGACGTGCAACGAGCCGAAGTGTGAAGCAGCAGTCGAACTCGGAGATCTCGGAGTGCTGACTACGCTCCGAGATTTTCGGCCCAAGGTGACCAGGTGTCAACCGCGCGCCACGTCACTACAGCGACGGTTGAACTCATTGCGGGGACACGCCACCCACCCGTTTTTCGCGGAGCGTCGTAACCGTCTTCCCACACTATAAAAGGGGACCTACCCCTTCAGCATCAGGGGAGAATTCGGGAGGAAACGCTTCCCGTTTCGTCCCGGGATTTACGGAGCTGCGGAGGTCGGTCGGTCGGTAGCTAGAGACTGTCTGCGGAGGTCGGTCGGTAGCCAGACACTGTCTGCAGCGACCGGTAGCCAGATACTATCTACAGTGACCGGTAGTCAGACGCTGTCCGCGGTGGTCGGTAGTCTGAGTGAAATTGCAGAGGTCGGTAGTTTGGGAGACCGGACCTCAGGGTTTGTAATTGGGGTTAAGGTGAGAGATTGTAACCGAAAGAATAGTTTTAGTGCATTCTCGCCCCACCCGTGGTTTTTTTCCCTTCGACGTTGCGAAGGGGTTTTTCCACGTAACCACTGTCTTTTCCCTTCATTTGGCTCGTTGGATTGTGCTTGCCACCCGAACCGCCCGGTTCGACTAAGAACCCCCCACAATCTTGGCACCGTCTGTGGGATAGTCTTCAAGACTTCCTACTAGAGCTTTCGACTGTTGACCCGTGGTTGTCGACCAGTCCGAAGCTACCTGCAACCAGCAATCCACGACCACACGGTTGAAGAACGATGGCCGGTGGACCATATCGTACCCGCTCGATGTCGCAGCTCCCATCCGAAGCTGCGCCACTCGGAGATGCCAATGATGTTGGGCGTCTCGTTCAACAACCAACGGACACGGAGCGCGTAGTCCCGTTGGCGAATCCTGTACTGGGGGTCGGAGAGTCCAGTCAAGCTCCGGTAGCAACCCTGGCTCCTCTAACAGGGGGTCTATCGGAAGCTTTCCTGGCCACTATAATGATGACCCAGCAAGCTCTTACCGCCCAACTCCAAACAATGCAACGCAACTACAAGGAGTTGTGTGACTTCGTGTGGGCCGCACCGACGGGTGGTCTACTCAACCAGGGCATGTTGGCCCAAGCGGGACAGAGCCTTCCTACTCAAGCTGCCCCACCAGTGCAAGTGTAGCCGCAACCAGTGCCTCAGGTTGAGGTCAGGGTTAATCGCTCGGTGGAGGTCCAAAGTGCGAATCTCGACGGGCGGGACTCGAGTAGCCCTGAGCCTGCTGAAAGAAACAAACACGCTCGAGCGGCGTCGGCACGCTCGGACGTCTGGTCCCGGTTCGGGGCGCACCCCCGACAGCCGCCCGTCTCCAAGCATCACTTGAAGACGGGATCGGCACAAGCTCACCGCCCGAAGCGAGAAGACGAACATCATCGTCAACCAAGTGATAGTCATCACACTCGGATGACACCGGCCAGTCGGCAGCCGGCTCATACTGCTGATCGGAGGAGCGTACACGAACGCATTCGGGTACACGCATCGGAGCGACTCGGGGATCGAGAGGAGATCCAGCGAGATCGATCGGGGGTCCGAGCTCCCGACCGGTTGGAGGAAGTCGCCATCCGAGGAGCCGGACGGTCGCCGCTTGTCGAGAAGCTACTCCGGGAGCCATTCCCTCGAGGATGAAATCCTCCACGCCTTCCCAAGTTTGACGGATCGAAAGACCCGGTGGAGCATGTACTGGCTTTCCGGGATGCTCTGGTCCCGCACGAGGATGATCATATTCTCTGCCGGACCTTCGCCAACAGCTTGTCGGGAACGCCCCTCGAATGGTTCCACAAGCTCAGGCCCTCATCCATCTCCTTATTCTCAGAGCTGAGCACGCGGTTCATCGACTAGTACCGATGCAACCGCCGGGAGCTGAAGACTCTGGAGTCACTATTCAGGATGAGTATGACCCAGAAGGAGACGCTCAGACAATTATACCATAGGTTCAGGTCCGAATACCTGAGCTTGGCGGATGTAGACGGGCAGGATCGCATGGTGATCACGGCCTTCAAGAACGCCATTCAGCCTACCCAGCTCGTCAACACGTCGCTCATCAAGCGAACCCCGGAGACGATTGACGAGCTGTCGCGACGCGTTAAGAAGTACATCAAGATCGAAGACACGGACCGCAAGAGGAAGGCGGTGGAAACCAGGGTCCCGCACCAGGGCTACGCCAAGCCAGCTGCCGTGAAGAACGTCAACAAGCAGTAGGGGGAGGCGACGCGGCACGACGCGAAGCGGCAGAGGCAAGACAGGCCAGCGAGGCCACAGTGGAACAGGGAGTTCACAGTACTGAACACCCCCATAGACCAGATCCTGGAAGCTATCAAGGGCGAACCGTACTTCAAGTGGGCGCAACCGCTTGAACCCGGAGAGAGGGGAGCCAGAGATGCATCAAGGTACTGCGAGTACCACCAGGGCCAAGGCCACACTACCCTGCAGTGCCGGGCGCTCAAGCATCATATTGAGGACCTCATTGAGGCCGGCCACCTTGGCTGCTTCATTGACATCCCTCAAGGTAAGGAGACCAAGGCTGTAGGGGAGGTCCAGCGAGGAGCGACGGCACCGCGTTTATCGGGTCCTCCGCCAGAAATTAAGACGTCAGCTCCGAGAGGTAGACGCAGTCTACGGGTACCATGGCCCTGTACCGTCATCAAATGCTGTCGACCGACAGGTGTGGCGTATTGAACAAGCAAGGCAAGTCCACCATGTGGTGCTCGACCCTGTCATCCGTCCCGAGCCAAGAGTGGAAGCTGCAGTACAGTTTTCGGCGGCTGATCTGGTCGAAATAGAGAGGCCTCACAACCATCCCCTGGTCATACGGCTGTAGATAGCCAATTGCCTGGTGAAGAGAATCCTGGTCGACGCCGGAAGCTCGGTAGATGTGCTCTTCCTCAGCGCCTTCGACACCATGCAGCTAGACCGCGGGCAGATGGCTGAGTCGTCATCGACGATAACGGGCTTCACGGGAGAGGCTGCAAGGGTGGTTGGTGAGATCAACCTCCCGATCACAACAGGGCATCTCACCAACCTTACCCGGTTCATTGTGATTGAAGCCCACTCGGCGTACAACATCATCCTGGGAAGGCCGTGGCTCCACCACTTGGATGCGATCCCCTCGTCGGCCCACCAAGTAGTGAAGTTTTGAACTGACAAGGGCGTGATGAGCATTCGAGGTGACCAGTCTTCGACTGTCAAGTGCGAGCTCAGCGCCATCCATCTGAAGACAACATGGCAAATTGAGGGAGGAGAACCAGGTGAGGGCGGCACTGAGTTGGGCATCCTCAACCTCTGGACTGCGAAGCGGAGTCAAGAAGCTCCAATGTTCCAGCACCTCGCCCGAATGAGCGTAGGAGCGCGAGGAAGCCAAGCCCTTGGGAAGACCGACCTGTTAGCTGACCTTAAAGAGCTGACAGTGTCGGGGGACCTGCTGAAGACCGACATGTCAGCTAAACGTAAAGAGCTGACAGTGTCAGGGGACCTACCGAAGGCCAACCATTCAGTTGAACGTAAAGAGCTGACTGCGTCGAGGAACTTGAAGAAGGCCGGTCAGTTAGCTGAACTTAAAGAGCTAACTGGTCTGAGCGACCCGATGGAGACTGACCTGCCAACTGAAGGTAAAGAGCTGAACAGGATGACGCACCCTCAGAAGACCGACCGACCGGTTGAATCTAAAGAACCGGACGAGTCGAAGAGCCCGAACACGGAGTGGGAGGAGTCACCCGCCGTCGAACCAATTCTGCCAGTGGACTTAGGAGAAGCGGGTCATCCGAGGATAACTTTTCTCGGGTCGCTGCTGCCGAAGTATCATGCCGAAGCTATGACGGCATTTCTCAAGGCAAACCTGGATGTGTTCGCAACTTCGCATGGTCAGTTGAAGACATGCCAGGCATCCACCCCGAGGTAGCCTGTCACCATCTCAACATTCGAGAAGGAGCTGCACCTGTACACCAGAAGCCCCGGTCATTAGCGCTAGAAAAAGCAACAGCTGTCAATATGGAAGTAGAGAAGCTGCTACGAGCAGGCATCATCAGAGAGGCTCGGTACCCGAAGTGGATCGCTAATGTGGTCGCCGTCCCCAAGAAGTCCGGGGCCATACGGGTTTGTATCGACTTCACAAACCTCAACCAGGCATGCCCGAAGGACAGCTACCCGCTGCCGTGCATCAACACCTTGGTGGATTCCACGGTGGGACACGAGAGGCTCTCGTTCATGGACGAGTACTTGGGCTATCACCAGATCCCCATGAATCCGGAGGACCAGGAGCACACGACCTTCGTCACGGGTCGAGGGCTCTTCTGCTACAAGATGATGCCATTCGGGCTGAAGAACGCGGGAGCGACGTACCAAAGGCTGGTGAACAAGATGTTCGTCGACCAAATCGGAAGGAACGTGGAGGTCTACGTCGACGACTTGCTTGTGAAGAGCCAGGCGGAGGAGGCGCATATGCAAGACCTGGAGGAAACCTCCGCAACCCTGCGGAGTTATAGCATGAAGTTGAACCCGGCCAAGTGCGTCTTCTGCGTGACGTCGGGAAAATTTCTAGGTTACTTGGTCACCCGACGGGTGATCGAGGCCAACCCGGAGCAGATCCGAGCCCTGGAGGAGATGCCATCGCCCAGGTCACGAAAGGAGGTCCAGAAGCTGACCGGACGGATCAACGCCCTCAACCGCTTCATATTTAAGTCCTCAGATCAGTGTCGGCCCCTGTTCGAAAGGCTGAGCAAGCTTGCACCTTTCGACTGGGACCAACGATGTGAAGAAGCATTTCAGGAGCTGAAGACGTACCTAGGCCAGCCTCCTATCTTGACAGCCCCCCAACCTGGTGCAACGCTGGGGGTGTATCTTTCGGTATCGGAGGCAGCAATCAGTGCTGTACTGATATGCGAGAGTGAAGGAGTGGAGAAGCCTGTCTACTACGTCAGCCGCATCATGACGTCAGCTGAAACTCGGTACGCACGGATCAAACAAGTAGCCCTGGTATTAGTGTACGTGTCAAGGAGGCTTCGTCCGTACTTCGTCGCTCACCCCATCGAGGTCATCACCGAGCACCCCCTGAAGGAAGTATTGGATACCTCTACTCGGGCAGGTCGGCTGAGCAAGTGGGCTGCAGAACTGCAAGAGTTTGGTCCTCGGTACGTACCTCGGAAAGCAATCAAGGGCCAAGCACTTGCATACTTCCTCAGCGATTTCCCGGCGGAAGACACTGCACCGGAGCCAGAGACGTTAGAAGACCTGTCGGTAGCTGCCAATCGACCCGTGGGAGTCGGTGCGACAGCAGGACAGGAGGACGAAGGAAAAGGCTGGAGATTGTTCGTTGATGGCTCGTCATGTGCAGTCGGGAGTGGTGTGGGGGTAGTCCTAGTAACCCCCGACCACACGAAGCTTGAAAAATCAGTACGGCTACTTTTCTCGACGACGAACAACGAAGCGGAGTACGAGGCGATGCTGACAGGACTGGAGATGGCGACATGTAACATCCGCCCCAAACACACAAAATATTATCCGCTTTGCCCGTGCTCGCCCGAGAACTTCCCAGGGGGTCACCCATCCTGGTACTACTCTCGCCCGAGCACGCTTAACTACGGAGTTCTTATGAATTCTGTAGCGGCGCACGGTTTTAAAACGCGTCTTCTATGTTTGGGAGGGGAAATTATATAAGTAGCTCAGGATCTCCTTCTCTCCAGGCGACCCCCCTTAGGGCTACACGTCCTCGTGTAGGGTTAGACCCCCCCATAGCGAGGAGAACCGGCTCTGATACCATTTTGTAACATCCGCCCCAAACACACAAAATATTGTCCGCTTTGCCCGTGCTCGCCCGAGAACTTCCCAGGGGGTCACCCATCCTGGTACTACTCTCGCCCGAGCACGCTTAACTACGGAGTTCTTATGAATTCCGTAGCGGCGCACGGTTTTAAAACGCGTCTTCTATGTTTGGGAGGGGAAATTATATAAGTAGCTCAGGATCTCCTTCTCTCCAGGCGATGTGGGGCTAACTCATGGCCTTGTACACCTCACCTCACCTCATCCATCTTGGCATTCCCGCCTCAGGAGTCTTGGCTCTTGGCTATTGGCCTATTGGATCTTGGTCGTCACACGACAGCGCTGGGGGTGACCAGCCTACAGGTCTACAGCGACTCCCAACAGGTAATTAATCAGATTACCGGTAGGTACGAAGCCCGCGACGCAAGAATGCAAGCTTACCTGAAGCTAGCCCGGGAGTTGATCGCCAAGTTCGAAGACATAAGCTTTTACCAGTTCCCCAGATCGGAAAACAAGCTGGCGGATGCCCTTGCTAATCTAGCATCGATACTCGGAGAAGACAGAGAGAAAAGGATCTTCATCGAGGTGCAAGCTGACCCCCGAACAGTCGGCCCCGCAGAAGATAGTTGCCTGACGAGGAGGACATAAGCCATTGAGGAGGCCAATACTATTACGGTCGGAGCTGATTGGGTAAGCAACTGAAGAAGTACCTACTTGATGGGATACTACCAGAGGACGTCGATGATGCCCGAAGAACCAAGGCGCACGCTCCAAGATACACCCTCATCGACGACGAGCTGTACAAGCGTTCGTTTGGCGGACCGTACCTCAAGTGCCTCACGAAGGAACAAGCGGCAGAAATCATGAAGGAGGTACATGAAGGGGTATGTGGGAACCATTCTGGAGGAAGAGCCCTGGCACGGAAGATAAAGCTGCAGGGCTACTACTGGCCCACCATGGAAACAGATGCGGGGGGATATGTGAAAAGGTGCTTGCAATGTCAAAAGCATGCCCCTCCTTACATCAACCGGCAGAAGAGCTGCACCCAGTATTCAGCCCTTGGCCCTTTCAACAGTGGGGGTTGGATATTTTGGGCCTCTTCCCGACGTCGCCCAACCGGAGGAAGTTTCTCCTCGTCGCCACCGACTACTTCACCAAGTGGGTGGAGGCAATCCCGCTGCTGAAGATCGGGGAAGTTCAAGTAGGAAAGTTCCTATGGAGCAACATCATCTGTCGATTCGGACTGCCGCGGGCTTTTGTTGCAGACAACGGGCGACAGTTCGATGCGGAATCGATAAAGAAGTTCTGCGCCAATAACAACATCAAACTGTTCTTCTCTACACAGCGGTACCCTCAGAGCAACGGGCAAGCAGAGTCCACGAACCGCGCCATTCTGGACATACTGAAAAAGAAGCTGGAGCAAAAGAAGGGTTTGTGGGAAGAGGCTCTACCTGAAGTTCTATGGGCCTATCAGACGACACCGAAGCGACCGATGGGAGAGTCCCCGTTCAGCCTTACCTATGGCTCCAAAGCAGTCCTGCCAACTGAAACCCTGGTCCCAACACAGCGAACAGTCGTAGCTGCCGACTCAGAGCGGAACGACGAACTCCTGCTGGATGGCCTAGACCTGCTGGAAGAGAAGAGGGAAAGAGCGAGAGCGCGCTTAGCCAATTATCATCAGGCCATTAAGAGGGCGTATGACCGCAAAGTTAGAAGGCGGGTATTCAAACAAGGGGACTTGGTCATGCAGAAAGTCTTCGACAATACCAAGGAGCTGGAAAGTGGCAAGCTGGGAGCTACCTGGGAAGGACCATACATCATCGATGGTATGGGAAAGAATGGAGCCTACCGCCTGAAGACTCAAGACGGCGATGCACTAGCAAGACCATGGAATGCCACCAATCTGCGCAAGTTCTACCAGGGTAGCTAAATGGGAGACGCTTGTAACCGTTCTGTAGTTCTGGATCTATTCAATAAAGATGCATTTGCTCAACGTTCTTGTTCATGCATGAGAATAATGGTTAACTAGGGCAACCTAAACCAAGTGGTACGTAACACTCCGAGCGAGTTTTACCACTTGGCCGACCAGTCGACAGGACCCTACGAAGGGCATGACCGGTCGGTGAACACCTGGGAAGATCGGTCGACAGACCCGGCCGCCGGGGTACGACCGGTTGACCAACCTAAACTAAGTGGTACGTAACACTCCGAGCGAGTTCTACCACTTGGCCGACTGGTCGACAGGACCCTGCGAAGGGCGAGACCGGCTGGTGAACACCTAGGAAGATCGGTCGACAGACCCCGCCGGGGTACGACTGATTGACCAACCTAAACCAAGTGGTACATAACACTCCGAGCGAGTTCTACCACTTGGCCGACCGGTCGACAGGTCCCTGCGAAGGGCGTGACCGACCGGTGAATACCTAGGAGGATCGGTCGACAGACCCCTCGGGGGAACGACCGATTGACCAATGCAAACAAGGAAGGGTATATCACCCCCCGCTAATATAAGGACCAGATTTTGGTCGCACGTCGTCGACGTGTAGTTACGCAAGTTGATGACGTGTAGTTACGCATGTCGTCGACGTGCAGTTATGCGCGTCGTCGACGTGTAATCAAAACATGAGAGCCAACTTTCAATGATACGTCGTCGACGTGTACTAAAGATGCAAGATCGACAAGAGAAAGACGACAATCATAGCATTCAGACTAATCGATTTAAAGGGTCCCAATACAAACGAGCGTGCTGTTTTATTACATCACAAAATAAGACATAAGCGGGAATGGTCAGTCGTCCCCCCCCAGCTTTTCACGGCCCCGGCGGGAGCTTGCTGTGCAGCTTCGCAACCTTCTTACGCCACCCCGCCGCCTGTTCTTCAAGGTACAACTTGCACTCTATCGAGAAGTTCGCATGCTGCTGAGCAAGCGCAGCCTTATGCGATGCTTCAGCCTGGTCGATAGTGGACTTCAACACGGTGATTTCGGCTTTGTGAGCCGCCTTGGTGGCCTCGGCATCCATTCGCTGCCTCCTGATCACTGAGGCCTGGTCCCTGAACCGATCCCACAGCCCCTCGATTTCTACCTGAGCGGAATCCAGTGCCTCTTGCAACTCGAAGGGGTCAGTAGCGTTCGCCTGCGCGACTTCGAGCTGAGCCTGGACTGCAGCTAATTCCTCATCATGGACACGTCGTGCCTCTGCCAACTGAGTGCGGGTCTCCGCTAACCGAGTGCGGGTCTCCCTCAAGTCATGCCGAGCAGTCTGCAGGGAGGCCTCGAGTTGCGCCATCTTTCGAGCGCCCCTCTCGGCGACATGGCCGGCAATCGTAGCCACGCGACCGCTCATTTGACAAAAATGGAAAAGATGAACCAAAGAGTCAGGAGTGGAAACTACTGCAGCAATCAAGCCTACAATGACTCGAAGACTTACCTTATGAAGGTCGCCGAGCTGGCTCCGCCAGCTGGAACTGTCCACCCCAGTATCCTCTTCCTCTACTTGACAAGCAGAGAGCCCAGGGGAGCGACGATGAGAGGTAGCCTCGGTAACTCCGGGGGGAGAACTGGGAGGCGGCACGGCGACGCCCCCTGAAGCAGAGGAGGAAGGTGAAGCCATGAAGCATCGAACATCCTCACGTGCGAATAGCGGAGCAGATGGTGCAGCAGGGGGCGCAGCAGGTGGTACAATGGTAGGGGCAGCAAGGGGATCGTGGGGTGAAGCGCGCCCGCGCGACCCCGCAGAGCCAGACGGCATGGGTTGCTTGCCCCGACCAAGAGAGGGAGAGAGACTATAACTGGAAGACCTCTCAGAGTCTTCTATCTCCACGTAATGTCTACCCGTCGATGACACGTCTTCTGACCAGTCATCGGGGAGGGAACGAAGATCGTCGCAAGCAGCACGTCGTATAGCAGGAGCGAGAGGAGAGCGGCCTTCATCGTCATCGCTGGAGGACTCATTTAGAAGGACACGTCTCTTTGCCTTCCCTGCGGCTGCAGCTACCTTGCGTACAGCTGGTTGCCTGCAGCCGCCAACAGCCGCAGTCGACTTAGCGCGACGCCTGAAGACCACGCAAAGTTTAGAGGCGGCAGTGTTTGGGTTGAAGCGTCTGACGGAGCTAACGTACCTGTCAGGAAGCTCAGAAGAGCAAGCAGAGGGCTCTTCTTCCCTACCCGTCGCCGCAGGCTGTTTGCCCTTCTTTGGAGTAGTGCTATAAGACCTGACGACTGGGAGCTTCGGAAACAGCTGCCTCCAGTCGTCGTCATCATTCGTCACCCTCTTAATCAGTTCGTCCAGCTCCTCCTCAACAGCCCCAGGGCACTGAAGCTGCCTAGAGGGGTAGAAGTCCTCGATGGTCGCGGCGAGGAGGGAGAGGTGACCGGAAATCTTGAAGCGACCCCTCCAGGGTCCTCCGACCACAATGGGGCAATCTTTCCAACTCCTCACGGAGTCAGATAAGCCTCCGATGGGAGGGTGACTGCCTGCACGTGCCTGCAGGCTGAAATAGGAAAAGACGCTGCCCGGCGTTATCTTGTAATCCTTAATGAAATATTTCTTCAGGAGGTACGCGACGCAGAGCTGCTGCCCCGCCCGTTCTTCTATCGCTTCCATACAACGAAGAATCCTCCAGCCGTTGCCGGCTATCTGGCCCGGAGACACTTTCATGTACTCCAGCAAGCGACCAGAAAAGCTCGCAAGGGGAAGCCGCAGGCCGCAGCGTGACGACAGTACGGTCGCTGTCTGACGGGTCCAAAGGACCAGTAGCAAAGGAAAGGGAGATCGTATCCAGAATGTCGTAAGCCTCCCGGACCTCCTCTATCAGAGGAAACTTCTTCGTCACGGTGAACCAGGTGAAAGACATCTTCAGCGCAGGTCCTTGGCATGTATCCAAGCGAACCAACTCGCAGGTCCTCGGCGTGTATCCAAGCGAACCAACTCGCAGGTCCCCGGCGTGTATCCAAGCGAACCAACTCGCAGGCCCTCGGTGTGTATCCAAGCGAACCAACTCGCAGGTCCTCGACGCGTATCCAAAGGAAGCTATGTGCGGCGAGAACGAACTTTCAACCACAGAGGAGAAGTCTGAAGCAGAGGAAAGAAATGAACCCTTGGGGTCCTATTTATAGACAAAGTTGGAGCTGGATGGGTTCGAATTTCGAGGAGGCGAGGTGGCGACGCCTGGTGATGCCATGTGGTGAAAAACGGGGAAAAGCCCCGACAGCTATTTTGAGTCGCAACAGCTCCAAACTAAGGCGGGCATGCAAACCGAGGTGGGCACGCACATCGAGGCGGTGCACGCAAACTAAGGTAGACACGCAAACCGAGACGGGCATGCACGTCGAGGTGGTGCATGCAAACCGAGACAGGCACGCACATCGAGGCGACATGCACAAACCGAGATGGGCACACAAACCGAGGCGGGCATGCAAGTCGAGGCTAAGAGCGCAAGTCGAGGCTGACACACGGAATAAGGTTGCACGCAAATCGAAGCGAAGAAATCCTGACCGGGCGGGACTGAAGACCGTTCGGTCAGGAGGGGGTATTGTGTGTACCCTTCAGGTGAACCGCGCAATAAGTGGCAAAGAAGGGGAGTCGGCATGTCATCAGAGAGGAGCAGCAGCCCCCCCTTCTCCTTGTGGAGCTCGGTCGGCCGATCATCAAAAGGGGAGGGACAACAGCCCCCCCTCTCCTCTTGGGTTCGGTCGGTCGGTCACCAAAGGGGGAGGGACAACAGGCCCCCCTATTACCCGGGTTCAGTCGGCCGGTCTCCAAAGGGGGAGGGACAACAGCCCCCCCCCCCCCTTCTTCTCCTCTTGGTCGGCATGGCACCAGAGAGGGAGGCAGCAGCCCCCCCCCCCTATTACCCTCGGTCGGCATGTCACCAGAGGGGGGCAGCAGCCCCCCCATGCTTCGGTCAGTATGTCATCAGACAGCAAGGGGGGGGGGGGGGTCGGCCATGCAACAGCTCCCCCCTCTCTCTCTCGTTAGGACGTGCAACGAGCCGAAGTGTGAAGCAACAGTCGAACCCGGAGATCTCGGAGTGCTGACTACGCTCCGAGATTTCCGGCCCAAGGTGACCAGGTGTCAACCACGCACCACGTCACTACAGCGGCGGTTGAACTCATTGCGGGGACACGTCACCCACCCGTTTTTCGTGGAGCGTCGTAACCGTCTTCCCACACTATAAAAGGGGACCTACCCCTTCAGCATAAGGGGAGAATTCAGGAAAAACGCTGCCCGTTTCGTCCCGGGATTTGCGGAGCTGCGGAGGTCGGTCGGTCGGTAGCCAGAGACTGTCTGCGGAGGTCGGTCGGTAGCCAGACACTGTCTGCAGCGACCGGTAGCCAGATATTGTCTGCAGTGACCGGTAGTCAGACGCTGTCCGCGACGGTCGGTAGTCTGAGTGAAATTGCAGAGGTCGGTAGTTTGGGAGACCGGACCTCGGGGTTTGTAATTGGGGTTAAGGTGAGAGATTGTAACCGAAAGAATAGTTTTAGTTCATTCTCGCCCCACCCGTGGTTTTTTCCCCTTCGACGTTGCGAAGGGGTTTTTCCACGTAACCACTGTCTTTTCCCTTCATTTGGCTCGTTGGATTGTGCTTGCCACCCGAACCGCCCAGTTCGACTAAGAACCCCCCACACTACTTATATAATTTTCCCTTCAAAACATAGAAAACTCGTTTTAAAACCGTGCGCCGCTATGGATTTTATAAGAATTTCGTAGTTAAGCATGCTCGGGCAAGAGTAATACTAGGATGCCACCTCCTTGGGAAGTCCTCGTGCATGCATAAACAAATCTTGTGTGTTTGGGGTGAATGTTACAAAATTGTATCAGAGCCGATTCTCCTCGCAGGGGGGGAGGGGTTCTAACCCTACACGTGGACGCGTAGCCCTTAAGGGGGGTGGATTGTTACAACCAAGATCCAATAGCCAAGAGCTAAGACTCCTGAGGCTGTGATGCCAAAATAGATAAGGTGATGTGAGGTTTGGAGTACAAGGCCACGAGTTAACCCCACATCACCTGGAGAGAAGGAGATCATGAGCTACTTATATAATTTTTCCTCCAAAACATAAAAGACTCGTTTTAAAACCGTGCGCCTCTATGGATTTTGTAAGAACTTCGTAGTTAAGCATGCTCGGGCGAGAGTAATACTAGGATGGGTGACCTCCTTGGGAAGTCCTCATGCAGACATAAGCAAAACGAATAATATCTTGTGTGTTTGGGACGAATGTTACAATTTGACCACCTGAAGAATAGTTAAAAATAATAAATAGTGATAAAGAACAAAAGAGCACTTGACAAGAGAGCACAAGCGCATATTTGAACTCTTAACCTATGACCCATGTAAACCAACTCCAAACTAATTGACCTACAAACTAGATTTGTAAAGCTTACCACTGAAGTAGTATAAATGGAGGAGATAAGCTGAAGAGTTTTTTCACTTAAAAGACCCCTCGTTTTCCAACGTACAGCTCAAAGACTTTTAAGTCCTCGACTAAAAAATCATTTATTACAGTTAAGGATGATTATTTGCAGCATAACCCTCGACTTTTCAAATTCTCTCCCAAGCCTCTATATAAAGGGCCCCACCTCTTCTCTCTCTAGCACAAAACCGAAGAGAGGGCAGCCACCACCACCTATACCTATCCCGACCGTCAGACCACCGGCCGCCACCCAAGCACCACAGGTCGTCGATCGTCGGACCATCGCCGGTCACCACTCACCGGACCACCGCCGGTCGCTACCCAACCACCACCGGCCAATACCGTTGTTGCCGGTCATAAAACCCGAGGTTAGTTGGATTCAGGTTCAAACCCATTTTGAGATTAGGTTTCACCTAAATATTAAAAAGGGATTCAAATAGGATTTGAACCCATGACCTCCTCAACATAAGACCCTTTACTAACTAAACACCCACCGCCACCTACCGGGTGGGGAGAACAACAGACCTAAGAAGCGCCACCTGCCAGCGCATAGAACCACCGTCCGACGGACCACCACAACACCGCCACTTCGGCGGTACCACAACAACCACCGCCACTCGGTGGCCAAGACAACTCTTACCGGCACATTAGCGGGAGCACAAAAACCTCAGAACACAACAAGCAAAACAACATACCAAACCCATATACAACAGCAGCATTGACGACAAAAGAAAAACCGGGGAAGACGTCAACTCTCCGATCCGCTGCCGCGCCTCCCACCGTCGCATCGATCTTCGGGACCGGTCCCACCGAGACGAGGAGGGGATCTAAAGAACCCATCGCCGGAACATCTGCCATGCCGGGTCGGGGTCTAGATCTGCCACTCCATCGTCTCCAACAGGAGCCACCATCCTGTAGCCGACAGGTGGCCATCGAACCGAGCTGGAGAGAGCCGAGTGATCCTCGAAAGATGAGCACAAAACCGCCATTGTCGCAATCATCGACCCCGTCGATCGATCAAAACCCTAACAAAGGGGAGGGGGAAGACAGGCCCAATATGGATAGGGGGAAGGATGGGGCCAGATCCGACCCCAGGGGAGCAAATCCAATGAATCCTGGCCTCCCCGGCACCGCCGATGGCGATCGAGGAGGCCGGGACAACGATCGCCGAGAAACCCTAACCGGTGAGAAAAAGGGGAACATGGAGGGAGGCATTCCGAGCCCCCTTCACTGTAACAAAAGTATCCATTCGGCTAATTGATACTCTTACCAAACCGAATTGATACTCTTGCTACAGTGAAATTACTGTAGAAGCTACAAATGAAATCATTGTAGCAATAATCAATTCGCTAAATTGATACTCTTACTAAATCAAATTGATACTCTTCCTATAGTGATTTCACTGTAGCAGCTACAATGAAATCATTGTAGCAACCGTTATGCATTGTGTTAACCGGCGAATATATACTCTTGCTGATGAGGAAATGATGCTTTTTTATGGAGACGAATGTATAATCTTCATATAGTTATGGACTTGGTGCAACATGTGCTATTTCGGGGAGGGACTTGGTGCAATATTGAAACATTGCCTAACCTTTAGCTAATATATCATATGCTAAAAGGACTTAGGCTACTCAACGAGAGTGCCTAAGTCCGATTCACGAACTGACTATGATTATCATTCAATGATATTGCCATATCTCTCGAGCACAACTATTATGTATTCCTGATTTTTCATTGAGTTTGGGGTCAATGGCACAAGAGCTACTCAACGAGAGTGCACAATCTAGCCCAGTGTGAATCACTTGCAGTGGCAGACTCATGATTTTTTCTCAGGAGGCATAAATATTAAAAAAATAATTGACATCGATGTCTCGAATCGGAAGCTTCATTCGGCGGCATGGCTGCGTCCCTTCCCTTCCGTCAAGTCCTCGGGGTCCTTAAAAAATTTCGGGCGATAAGTGGCCGGGTCGCGGTGGTCAAGAATAACAAACGGGGTTTTTATTTTTTTTTGGAAATAACATAAAGCTTGGTTAAGGTAGGTTGAAGTTGAATGACATGAAGCTTGGTTAAAAGTCGGGATGAGCTTGGAGCATAGCCGAACTTTACTATGATTGTGGCAAGAAAATAACACACGCAGACGACTCCTCCACCAACAAAAACTGAGCCAACTACTCTTCTCCCAAGGATCTTCAACAAGAGATCCGCCTCCCTTCTTCCTTCACACTTTAAAAAATATGAGCCAAGAAAGGAAACCTTTAGCTGTGCTTCTATGTCTCTGCTTTACAGTGCATTCTATATATCTCTTTCTTATCTTTTGCCCCCAAATCGAAATCCACATTAAAAGGCTTGGTACTAACCATTGGAGAGCTGATGGCCGTTGGATCAAGACCTTGATCCAACATCCCACAAACGTTCACTTAATTTAGTGGAGGACACAATGATGGTTTTTGCTACGATGCTACATGGGGCATCTGGACCGTTCTTTAATATACAGGAGAAAAATGTGCAGTTTGATTGTAAGTAAAAAGGCCGGGTAATAATGCGGTGCACGAGTCATAACTGTGTGCAAATTATAATCGGACGACTTTCTATTCTTCCATGAACGGTCTAGATGGCTCACTTAGCATCTGGAGCAAAAACATTGTGAAGCAAAAAAAATTGGACAAATTGGTTGCAGATCTTTATAATAGATCGTCTTTAGCGATAAGGATGACAAAGAGATGGTTTAGCAATAGCAAAAAAGTAAAATTTCGATAATAAAGAGTAGCATTTCTACGGTGCAGATTGTTACTCTTTGTTGCAGTGAATAGTAAAATTTGTGATTTTAGTATTAGGGGTAATTTTGTCAGTTAAAGGATAGAAAAAGTCAACGAAAAGACTTGCTGTAAATGTATCTTTTTGAGAGGGACCTTGTACAAAGCCATTATTGATCGTTCTTTTCACCAAATCGATCTATTGCTAGGGACTTAACCCTAAGATCTATGAAAATTTCATGTACACACAATGAATAAGATGAGAGGATATAAGAACCGGAGTCAAAGTCGATGCTTCGTATCTTCTTCATTTTTTATCGGAATTCAGTGATTCAAAGATGTTGTGATCCTCGTATAATCCTCTACAGCATCGTTTAGAGTAGGGGTGGGACTTGGGCAGGTCTGACCCGAACCCGACCCGCCCAACCCGAACAATGGACAAACATGGGCAAAGCTGGTTAAAAACTTGGACGGGTTTGGACAAAAAATGATCAACCCGATTTCAATTTGGACGGGTTTGGGCACCGATCTCCCCAACATGAGGAACCCGAGGAAGTGACACACTAAGGTTGAATGCTTTGATAGTTTTTTTTATGGAAATCAAAGACCGCCTATTTTATGTTGAATGCTAAGAATTTGTTTGAAATATGTGAGGATATGGATTGGACTTCATGTTTTTGTTATGCAAATCAAAGATTTTTTTTATTCAATTCAAAAATCTTTTGGATTTTTTTTTCCATCTATTTATATACACAAACATTTCTAATTGGGCAACCTTCCCAACCCGTTTATTATTTTGCAAATTGGGCAACCCGAGCAACCCGAGGAACTAGAATGGGCAAGCACGGGTTGGGCTTCCACGGGTTCCCCGGGTTCCACGGGCAAAACGGGCAAAGGTTTGTGCAAGTCGGGTTGGGCATGGACAGACCCTTCAACCCGCACAACCCGCCCAAGTCCCACCCCTAGTTTAGAGTCGAGCGAAAAAAATTAAAGCCAACATCAACATACATACTTACAATGTATGTATAAAACCTCTAATTTGTTCCTAAAGCGAGGGGTCCGCCACTATTCACCTGTGCTTGGTATCTTACGTCTTTGTCATGCCATTGGGCCACAAAAATTGCCGTTGAGCAAGTATGGCCATGTGCCATGTGGCTGGAAAAAGACACAGTTGCTATGTTATGTTTCAAACCCCTGCCATGGCCCATGGGTAGGGGTGTCAACGGGTCGGGTCGGGTCGGGTCCAAGACCCCTAAACCCGGACCCGACACGTTTAACTAATCATGTCTAGATCCTAAATCCGTACCCGACCCGCTAATAAACGGGTAGACCAGATAAGACCCGTTTACCACACGGGTCTATTCAGTTGACCCGATCCGATCCAATCCGACTCGACCCGACCTGACCCGATAGACCCGCTGGTACTATATATTACAGTGTCGGATTGCGGGTAGACTCGACCCGATACGACCCGTTGAATTTTAAACAGGTCTTCTCTGGTCTATCGTGTCCAGACCCTAAACCCCGACCCGACCCGTTTATTAAACGGGTCTATCGTGTTGACCCATTTACTACCTGAACCCATTTGACCCTGACCCAGACGCTCTAACTTCGTGTCCGTCCAAAATTACCAGCTCTGGGGTTGGTGCGGTAATACGCTTAGCCAGCCACATCCCGCGAGGCAACGTACCGCCAGTTAGACGCGGCAATCAAGGAAAAGTCCCCCCCAATTTTGCAGTCATGAGGTCCACGTCACGGTACGGCTCCCCGGATTCCGCGGCGAGCGGATGGCCCCCTCTCCCATATTTCCCTCCCTTTTTTTTTTTTCTCTTGATTTTTCGCAAAAATCTCGTTCCCCTTTCCCTCGCATTGAATCAATACCGCGTCGAGCGGGAAAGTCGGCACTGATTTCCGCGTCACGCAGTGCTTTTGATCCAGAAAATGAGAAAATCTCTCTAATTTCCCCGTTGCAAGGATTCGAAAGAATTTTGGAGCTACAGAGCTGGAGAGAGAGGATTTGGGGGTGCTTCGGGCGATCGGCGGCGGATGGCGGCGAAGACGGGGGGCCGGACGGTGCCGCTGGCGGTGCTCCTGAAGCGGGAGCTGTCGAGCGAGAAGGCCGAGAAGCCCGACGTCCTCCACGGCCAGGCGAGCCAGAGCAAGAAGGGGGAGGACCTCACCCTCCTCAAGACCGAGTGCCAGCGCGTGCCCGGGGACGGCGCCACCACCTTCTCCGTCTTCGCGGTATCTCACCCTTACCGGCATTACCCTTTTGTGTTTGAACAACTAAATTTCTTTCATTCAGTCATTTCGAAAATTTGCATGTGGAATGGGTTTCCTCTGTTGCGTTTTGAAATTCAGTAATGCGTATGATCGAAAAAAATCTGATCATAAAATGGAGAATGTAATTTATTTATTTTTATTAAGCTAGAACATGTAATGACATATATGTTGGGGCGATCCGAGGCCCTCGCGCAGCGGAACACGACTTGCATAGTACCACCACGGTGGAGACGACCACTGACAAGACCGAGCAATAGAATAAACAAGCAAAAAACATTCAAGAAGTTCCGGCAACGACCGATCAATTGATTTACTAGTATGGGAAAAACCCGAGTACAAAAACAATTGTCTCTAACCAATTCCACATACACCCACAAAGAGATTCACCCAAGGAAAATAGACCCCGTAGCCTTACACCCCGAAGACAAGAACAAACCCTTCCTAGAAATCCTCCGGTCTTCAATGGTTTCCTCTCCCTCTCCCTTGATGACGGCTACCTTCTAAACCCTAACCCGGGATACTCATGTGCCACCATGATCCTCCTTTTCTTCATCCTTAGAGGCCCTTTTATAGTCCCAGGTTCGTGCAAAACCTAGGAGATAAGATAAGAACAAACATTTATAAGTTATCTCGAAAACCCACGAAAACCGCACCGAAACCGTGTCCCCCCGCGTGCATATCCTATGCCTGGCGCCCTGGGCGCCAGATTCCTGCGCACGGGCCTGGGCAGCCTCGGGTTGGCGCCCAGGGCACCCAGTCTAGCGCCCAGGGCACCAGGCCTTGTTTTCGCGCAGTCTTTGCTCCATCTTCGCTCCGTCTTCCGCCATCCTTCGCGCACGAACCTTGGACATTGTGGAGGACTTGTTTCAAGCCAACATCCTCAACAATCTTCACTTTGGCTTCAAACAAGACAAGATCCAAAACCTTGCACATAAACTTTATCTTTTTGAACTGTGAATCTATATCCTGATCGTCATCGTCCATTTGCCCCCGCACCAGGAGTCCAATCACCAAGCTTGATAATTGCCAAGTCTTTCGACTTGGCCGACGTCCTGATCAACCTTGCCTCTGAGCGTGCTCCACCAGCACCCTTGTACTTTACCGAACACCGTGCATGTGCCGCCGCTCTCCCGGCTAATGTCATGATCATGGAAACTCCACCCATCGTCCGTCGACGACCCCACTGTAAACCACGACCCTTGATTCGCTCTGCAACACTTCCCGCGCACATCGCTCCAGAGCTGTTGCCCGTCGGCCAATGCTTGAATATCTTCTGCACCTTGCTGCACCATAGGTGTGCCTACAGCTGAGTCCGTCACCACCACGACCGTCGTCACTTTTTTTCCGCCATCCGTCGATAGCTACTGCATCCTATTAAACCACAGGTGTGCTCGTGTTCGTGCCTGCCGCTACCAGGCCCGTCAGCGCTCATATCGCCCGTCGGCGATCCGCACCGGTGCGTGTCTGCACCTCCACCAGTCTCTCGTCGGCAACCCACATCAATTCGCTCGTCGACGGTTGAACACGATGCCGTCAACGACTCTCGTGCCATCGAAGTGCTCTCCCTCGATCCAGATATCAGCACATACCGTGCCATCACGACTTTCCCGTCGCGAACTGTCAAGCCGGGGAGTAGGTGTCAAGACCGCACCTTCCTCCCGACTAACCCCTTTGGTGTCTCGAACCGTCCCGAGGGAGGAGGTGCTCGACCGCAACATCCTCCTCGAAGCCTCCTCCGAAGATCCGAACCATCCGGAGAACACTGGACCGTGTCTCTCTCCGCTGTGTCCTTCGCCTAGGGCGCCGACCGTCGTTGCCAACAAGCCTCCCGGAGGGAGAGATGCTAGACCGCAACCTCCCTCTTGGCTTCTAACTTCCTCCTTGGATGCCGCTCCCGGGTCCTCCGTCACACCGCGTGCCGCGAGTGCGTCTCGGGCTATTTTTCTCGATCTACCTTGATCTACACAATTGAACTAGAGCCTTCCTGGATCACCAACAAGAAGTTCTGATACCATTTGCTGGGTTGATCTAAGGCCCTCGTGCGGCGGAACACGACTTACGTAGTACCACCACGGTGGAGACGACCATCGACAAGACCGAGAAACAAAATAAATAAGCAAAAAATACCCTAGAAGTTTCGATAACGATCGATCAATGGATTTACTAGTATGGAGAAAATCCGAGTACAAGAATAATTGTCTCTAACCAAATCCCTCATACACCCACAAAGAGATCCCCCCAAGGAGAATAGACCCCGTAGCCTTACATCCCGAAGACAAGAAGAAACCCTTCTCGAAATTCCTCCGGTCTTTAATGGTTTGCTCTCCCTCTTCCTTGATGACGACAACTTTCTAGATTCTCCTTTTCTTTATCCTTAGGGGTCCTTTTATAGTCCCAAGTTTGTGAAAAACCTAGGAGATAAGATAGGAACAAACCCCTACAAGTTATCTCGAAAACCCACAAAAACCGCACCGAAACTATGTCCCCCCAATGCATATCCTGTGCTTGGCACCCTGGGCGCCAGATTCCTACGCACGGGCCCGGGCAGCCTTGAGTTGGCGCCCACGGCGCCAGGTCTTGTTTTCGCGTCATCTTCACTCCATCTTCGCTCCGTAGCCGTTTTGTCTTCCGCCATCCTTCGCGCACGAACCTTGGACATTGTGAAGGACTTGTTTCAAGCCAACATCCTCAACAATATAGAACATCTAAAAGTTGGGTGAAGTGGTTGTGGAGTTGGGTGCAGTGTGGAGTTGGGTGTAGTGGATGCCGGATAGGAATGGTGAAGTAAGGCTACCTGTTAAGAATTGATGCCGGCCATGATAAGCTAAGATATGGGTTCAGGACTTGATCTGTCGGATTGACAAAGCCAATGTAATCTAGAGGAGGGGTTTGGATAGGTTTTAATAATTTTTACATTTTTTGTTTTTACAAATTGACCCCTCAAATTAGGGCTAATTACATATACACCCCTCAAATTAGACTTTGCATATCGACCCGTACAAACATGCTAAATTGTGCAGATATACCCCTCTAGTTAACTGACATTCATATTAAAGGAATATTTTCAGGATATTCTATGATGGTGGTGGAGGTGGGTGGTGGTAGTGGAAGTGGGCGGTAGTGGTAGTGGGCGACAATGGTGGGGGTGGGTGGTGGTGGTTAGGTGTGGCTGGGCGGTGGCGACGATGGTGGGCTGCGGTTGTGGCGAAGAGAGAGAGTAGGCCGTTAAGTTATTTAGTGGCAAATTAGTCATTATCCGTGTGGTTAAATTTGAACCATGGTTAATTGACGGGAATGTGACAGATTGTGATGGAAGGGCGAACTTAACATGTTTGCAAGGGTAGATATGCAAATAGTATAATTTGACGGGTTTATACACAATTAACTAGTGTTAAGTCTGAAACTCGGACTCGACTCGAAAGTCCATCGAGTCGAGTCTGAGTAACTTAAAGACTCGACTCGAAACTTGACTCGGGCGACTCCGCAATTATATATATATATATATATATATATATATATATATATATATATATATATATATAGAGGCGTGTTAGGCTGCGGCGTGCGCTGCCCGGCCAATAGATGCTGTGGGCACCGAAATTAGCCCACGAATTAGACCCGGCCCGCATGCGAAACCAGGCCCACACACAACGGCCCGCATGCGAAACCCGACCCGCACACAACGGCCCACATGCGAAACCCGGCCCGCACACAACGGCCCGCATGCACACTCGGCCCACACACAATGGCCCTCATGCGAAATTGGGCCCGCACACGAATGGCCCGCATGCGAACTCGGCCCGCGTGCAAACCCAATTCGCGCATCGCGGCCCAACTCGAAGCAAACGGGTCCCACCGGACCCGCGACTCGAACACAAAGAGGGGGGCCCACCGGCCCCCCCCTCTTGAAAACCGTGCCTCCCTCATCAAAGAAAGGTGGGGCCGGCCATAAAAGAAAAAGAAAAGAAAAGAAAAAGGAAAGAAAAGAAAATCAAAACCGCCTTGATGCGGGGGGAGGTGGCGTGGACGTCTACACAACCGTAGATCCGCGACGATCCCTCGATCCAACGGACAAGATGACGTTGTGTCGCCATCCGATCCAAAAGTGCAACAAAAATAACAACTCGATCTTTGAAGATCGAGTCACATCTAGCCCATAACCACCCCACCTAAAAAGGAGGGGATCAAGTTTGTTTCCCCAAATAAGGGAACAATATCTTGATGGTTATGGGGGGAGATATTGGAGGAAACAAAAAGATTTCAGCCATATCTCTCCCAACCTCCCCCCTTTGCCTATAAATAGAGGGGGTGGGGGAAGGCATCAAGGGTCGAAAGCTGAAGAGGAAAAGGCTCTGCAAAGACGAGCTCCAACGCTTGAAGACCGAAGGCTTCACGAGGCACGGCAAGCATATCCTACGGGAGTCCTTGGCCCTTTAAGTCCTCATCAACGTGAAGACCTTGCACTCGGAGATCAAAGCTTCGACTCCTCGCACGAAGAAGAAAGCGTGGAGAAGAAGACCCGGAGCCGTCATCACCCGATTGCTCCAACGATCTTCATCAGCTCCGAAGACGCCATAAGCAAAGGCCGGAGAAGAAGATCGAAGCCGACAACACCCGTCGTCTTCAATCAAGGCATCGACCCCTCGCACGAAGAAGAAAGCCGGGAGAAGAAGGCCTGAAGCCGGTGCTACCCCTGCCGCCTTCGTCAACCAAAAGCCGACGCTACAACCGTCGTGCTAAAGCCGGTGCCACACCCGCCGTCTTCATCAACAAAAGCCGACGCTACAACCGTCGCACGAAGATCGGTGCTACACCCGCCGTCTTCATCAACGAAAGTCGACGCTACAACCGTCGCACGAGCATCGGTGCTACCCCCGCCGTCTTCATCAACAAAAGCCGACGCTACAACCGTCGCATAGAGATCGGTGCTACACCCGCCATCTCCAAAAGAAGCCTTCAACTCCAATCAAGCCAAACACGCCCGGAGAAGAAGCCAACGTCACAACCGTTGCCAGGTCGAAAGCTGAAGAGGAAAAGGCTCTGCAAAGACGAGCTCCAACGCTTGAAGACCGAAGGCTTCACGAGGCACGGCAAGCATATCCTACGGGAGTCCTTGGCCCTTTAAGTCCTCATCAACGTGAAGACCTTGCACTCGGAGATCAAAGCTTCGACTCCTCGCACGAAGAAGAAAGCGTGGAGAAGAAGACCCGGAGCCGTCATCACCCGATTGCTCCAACGATCTTCATCAGCTCCGAAGACGCCATAAGCAAAGGCCGGAGAAGAAGATCGAAGCCGACAACACCCGTCGTCTTCAATCAAGGCATCGACCCCTCGCACGAAGAAGAAAGCCGGGAGAAGAAGGCCTGAAGCCGGTGCTACCCCTGCCGCCTTCGTCAACCAAAAGCCGACGCTACAACCGTCGTGCTAAAGCCGGTGCCACACCCGCCGTCTTCATCAACAAAAGCCGACGCTACAACCGTCGCACGAAGATCGGTGCTACACCCGCCGTCTTCATCAACGAAAGTCGACGCTACAACCGTCGCACGAGCATCGGTGCTACCCCTGCCAAAAAGCCAAAACCGACGCCACAACCGTCGAGGAAGCCGGAAGAATAAAGAAGCCTTGAAGAAGTAACGCTAGTCGTTCGAGAAGAAGATCGAGTCGAAGCTAAAGTCAAAGCCGACGCAAGAAGCCAAAGCAAACGCACCGGTAAAGCCCGCGCCAAAGCAACGCACGTGCCAAAGCCAAGCAACTACGCCGGTCACGAGCAAAGCACCGCACGTTCTAGCCGATACGACGCGAAGTCCGGAAGAACTAAAGCATCGCAAGTCTCTACCCGTCTACGTTCAAGCGCAAGCGCCAAAGCAAAGCAAAAGCCAGAGCCACGCCAAAGCTACGCCAAAGCCGAAAGCTAAAGCCAAAGCCGACGCTAAAAACACGATCGACGCCGCGAACCGACGATCAAGGACACCGAGGTCGAGCAAGGATCGAGGAAGACAAGAAGACCGAGGAACGAAGCCCAAAGCCTCCCTAACCGAGAAAGCGCGAAGCACGGAAGGGACAAAATCAACGGTGGAAATCCCTTAGCCTCTCAAAAACCCTCACCCTGTAAAGACCTCTGTCCTGGGCAACCCCTTCAGAGCTCTCGCACGAATACCACGTGGAGACGCGGATCAAAGGGACCCTCCAGAGGATCTCTCCCACAATCTCCTGATCAAAGAAAATTTGTAATCTCGTGTGATCCGCAATAAAGACGACCCGAATCTTTTTCTGCGACCACAGATTTCTGGCACGCCCGGTGGGACCTCCTCTCCTTTCATCCGTACGTTTGAAGGAGTTGCTTCAAGTTCGCCATGGCCGGAACGAACGACGATACGTTTGCTCCAACAAGCCTCTCACCTATCGCTGAGTCTCCACTACTCCAACAAGGCGATCCAGAAAACCCGGTGGATGACATTCCCCCGGTAGTACGCGTTTACACTCGGCGCACTCAAACTCTTGCGGACTTCTTCACGCCAGAAACTGCTGCTGAAGGTGCTCGCCAAATCACCAATGAGGCCTTGGTGCATGAAGAAACAAGCCTCAATCCTGGAACATCTGTCCAGAAATTTGGGGAGGACCAGCCCCAACCCCGAACCCGTTCGGGTTCTCCAGCGGACTTTGCACCTCCCTTGCCGGGGGCAAACATCCGTCATCAAGCAGAAGCAAGTCAGCGTAACTACGTCTCCGACGACGATGGCGAGGGTGCAGGAGTACAACATCGAGATGTCCTGCGGCATCATCCTCCTTCCGCTCTCCAGCTCCAAGTCATGCAAATGGGTGAACACATGGCTCAGCTCACCCGACTAATGGAAGAGAAAGATCGTCACATCAACACCTTGCTTCAGAGGCTGAGTACCAGGGATGTCGCAACATTCGGTCAACCTCCTGCTTCTCCAGTAGCTGCTCCAGCCCCGTCTCCAACTCCCACTCTTGCAGAAGTTGGCCCGGCAACACTAGCAACTGCTCCTGCACTTTCCTCGGCTCCCTTGCCGGTCTCGATGGCCGCGCAACCTTCAGTAGCAGCAACGATGAATGCCCAGCAAATACAAGCACTAGTGGCTGACATGATGCGTTCCCACGGCGGCAACCTACCTCCGATCACGGCGGCATATTCGAAGCCTTACACTACAAGGATCCAGCAGCTGCGCTTCCCTACCGGGTTCCAGCCACCAAAGTTCCAACACTTCGACGGAAAGGGGAACCCAAGGCAACACATTGCCCACTTCGTCGAAACTTGCAATAACGCCGGCACATACGGCGACGAGATGGTGAAGCAGTTCGTTCGCACACTCAAAGGTAATGCTTTTGACTGGTATGTTGATCTTCCTCCAGGATCCATTGACAGCTGGGATCAAATGGAGAGGGAGTTCCTCAACCGCTTCTACAGCACTCGGCGCATCGTCAGCATGACCGAGCTTACTGCTACCAAGCAAAGGAAGGATGAGCCGGTGATCGACTACATTGATCGTTGGAGAAACCTTGCGCTAAACTCGCGAGATCGCTTGTCTGAAGACTCAGCCATCGAGTTGTGCACCCAAGGCATGCACTGGGGCTTGCTCTACATCCTCAAAGGGATCAAGCCTCGGTCCTTCGAAGAACTGGCGACTCGGGCTCATGACATGGAGCTCAGCTTAGCAAATCGCGGGGACTCAAAGGCCATAGCCTTCCAGAAGGTGGAAGAGGAGGACGAACCGGTGGCATCAAAGCAAGTCAATGTCACCAACCTCGCTTCGACTTCCGAACCACACAAGATCAGTGGCAAGCTGGACAAAGGCAAAGGAGCCGCCATACCACCTCCTCAGCCTCAACGGCCACCAAGGATGACTCTCGAGGAGCTTGAAGCTAAGGAGTATCCCTTCCCAGACTCGGAAGTTTCCTCCATGTTCGATCAGTTGATGCAAGAAAAGATGATCGAACTTCCGCCACCAAAAAGGCCGGAACAAGCACATCGAGTCAACGATCCGCTCTTCTGTAAGTACCACCGGATGGTCAGCCATCCCATCGAGAAGTGCTTTGTCTTCAAAGATAAGATCATGGCACTCGCTAAGCAAGGGATGATCGAGATCGACTCTGGTGATATCGTCGAGTCAAATATGACGTCAATCACTTTCGATTCCTTCCCGCCCGCACTGACTGCTCCACAACGCACTTCAGCAAGGCTGCGCATCGTCTGTCAAAGATCGATGGCGAAACCAGCTCCAAGAAGACGACGACGGTATGCTCCTACAGTGCCCTGGGCCAAATCCTCACTGCCTTGGGGGCAACCGCCTCTCGTGCAAACACTCCCTCTTCCAAACAAAGCTACATCCCAGCATGTGCTCAAAGCAAGAGACGAGCAAAGAGACCCTGAAATCAGCCTGCTAGGCCAGCCATCAGGTAAGTTCGACTTCTATGTCTTCTACTCCAAGCCTCCTTCAATCCCAATAAAAGAAGTCAAGCCAACCGGCTGGGAATCAGAAGATGAATCGGTAAAGCCTCCAGAAGAGCAAGTCCTTCAGATCAAAGAAGAGCCTTTGATTACAACACCAATTCTTCACCCTGGCGAGGAAGATCTTCTTGATAAAAACGCATGGGCTATGACGCCTCGAAGGAGAAGGCCACGACGATCAAGCTACATGATAGCACGTCTGGCCAACCACGAGAAAGATCGGACGACAAGAAAACTCCCCGAAAGAAAGACCTTCAAGGAAAAGAGTGAAGCTCCAGAAAGAAAGACGTCCAAAATACCTCCAGCAAGTCCGAAAAATCTTCTCCAGCAAACTTGCCCAGAGCTGGCGACACTCCAGGAGTTTTTTCCCAGCCGCTTCCTTGAAGTTGATCAAAACCTCAAGGTCTCCGGTTGCATTAGGGAAGTTCACCAAGTGCTCAATGAAGAAAGCGGCACCAACATCGAAAGCATGGGGAGAACCATCGTCGCCAACGGCAAGCACTGCAACGAGGCTGAATCACACCTTGCTGACGTCGAGTGCCACCAGGCCGAAGACCCCGTTGCAGAAGTTCCTCCAGCAAAAGCTCCACGAGCCCAGAAAGTCAAAGCAGCTGCGAGGGACAAAACCACTCCACTTGCAAAACTAGCGACATTCTCCAGCCAAACGGTGCACAAAGATAAAGAAGCATCAGCATCGAGGCAGAAAATTCACCTCAACTCCAAATCAAGCTCAATGCCACATGTTCCATTGCTTGCTCAAGCTGCTTCAGTCCTACGACTCGAATCTCAATGGCTTCGCAAGCCAGGACGATCACCTTCCACTCCAGCAAAAGAACCAGCGTCACCATTCTCCGAGGCCAACTTCATCACTTTGCAAGAGATGGCACTACCGTTACATGGTCTGTTGCATGTCTCGAGCTCAACCGAGTCTTCCGAGTATACCAACTCCGAGCAACTCGCAATCAAGCTAGGAAACACTCGGGGGCAAAACTCCATCGAGCTGATGTTAAAATCCAGCTGCAACAAAGAAAGCACAGAGCATATGGGTTCATTACCCTCAGTTGCGATACCACATCGCCTGACAAAGACTCAAGCTCGTCTCTCCAAAAGCGACGAACAAAGTCTTCTAAACCACCGAGACATCGACTCTAGTCAAACTCCAGCAATCACCAAAACGCCAGGCAAGAAGATCTTCACTTCTAACTACATTGAAGCGAAGAAGGCGGATGACAACTGCGAACCAGCAGCGACTCTGCCTACCAGTGGCAAGTCCCTCAAAAGGTACTTTGCCTAGTGCAAGGTTACCCTCCTTGCCCAAAAAAAAAAAAAAAAAAAAGGGTAATAAAGGAACTACGTGTGACTTGATCCCTCTCAGTAGGGTACGTAGGCAGCCTGTAAAGGTTCAGTCCAAACAAAAAAAGTAAACCACCATTCCAGAAAAATAAGCCCAGAAAAGACACAAGTCCAACTCCGTGGGACGAGAAGCCGTCAGCCTCTGTCAAACCACCAGCTTCCAGCGCTGCCATAGCTCATCTCTCGAGGCACCCACGCGGTGCAATTCCGAAAGGCGAGAAACCACCAGCTCTCGGTGGTTCGTAAGCTTCTCCCGCTGCTTTGCAAGCTCCGTTGCAAAAGTCTTCTCGGTTGCTCGAGCTTTCTCCAAACGGGACTCCAGCATCTGAAGCAACACATGAATAGCAAGTCAAAGTCCTTGAGGTGCCGAAGCGGCACGCATCCCACAGCTTACACGCGCTGCAACTCCAGGGGTAGAGGAGCCATCAGCTTCCAACGCGTCGCCAGCTCTGCACGCTGCTTCGCAAGGTTCGCTCCAGAAGCCTTCTTGATCACCCTACCAGCTCAACGCGTCGCAAGCTCTGTACGCTGCTTCGCGAGGTTCGCTCTGAAAGTCTTCTCGGCCGCTCGAGCGTTCCCCAAACAGGACTCCGATTCCTAAAGCGACGCACGAGCGGCCTCCATTTTCTTCTGCACCCAAACCAAGTCTGCAGTAGCAAACGTGTGAAGCCCCTCCAGTCGACGTTCCTTTTCCTCGGCCTTTGCCAAACGCCAAGGAAACGTCCTCATCTAGTGAAGCCCGTTGCAAGCAATGAGCCTAGCTGTCCGCCAAAAGGGTGCACATATGCTCCTCAAACAAGGAGCCATCCACCAGGAAACCCACCAGTTACTCAAAGCGTCAAGACCCTCCTCTTGGAAGGGTGCAAGTGTCGTCTGGATAAACTTCCAGCACAACTCTCCAAAAGAAGCTTCGAAAGAAGACTCTGCGATCTACACTTTCGCTGGTAAGTCTCTGAGTGCTGAGATAAGGCACGATCCTGTCCTGAAGACCCAAGCACGGGAACCACCTCCTGAACCATCGTCGTGACAGCTATCAAAGGTGCCACAGGAACTGACAAAGAGGCTGCGGCCAAAACATCCGTCGGAACTAACTCCTGAATGGCAACTCCGGACTCGGTCGAACGATCTACCGTGAAGATCCCTCATCGGTGAGAATGAGCTCATCCAACTTCGACACACGCTTCCTGCTTCAAAGTACGGCGGCCGAAGACTTGCGCAAAGGGAAACGAAGATGCGTACTCCCGTGGGAGACCGCATCGACGATCCATCCAGAAGTCGGAAAGCTCTCGTACGGCGGCAGAAGACTTGCGCAAAAGGGAAATGAAGATGCGTACTCCCGTGGGAGACCGCATCGACGATCCATCCAGACGACGAAAAGCTCTCATAATGGCGGATCCTGAAGAAAGAAAGGGAGAAAAGCACAAATCAGTCACGCATACAAACAAATCAAGTCAAGGCAAAAAAAAAAAAAAAAAAGAGAGAAGAAGAAAAGGGCCTCGAGCCAAGGACTGCATCCTTCGCGACCTCCACGAAGCCAAAAAGATTATTGGAGCTGTCACCGAAGTCAAGATCGGCAAGCAAAAGACGACCAAGACAGGCTGCTCCTTGTCAATGCTAGTGGCTTCGTCTTCCTCCTCGTTGAACTCCAGAACGCCCATCTTGATGTCCTCCAAGCTGACATCACCACCAGAAAAAGTTCTCTCCATAGTCCAGAGGAACATCCAGCCCGTCTCGCCCAGCCTGCCCGGGTGAAACCTAGCCAGTCGCTCTACTCTCGCGGTAGACCTCAACGGTCCCGTCGGCCTTCGAAAAGCACTCGAAGGGACAAGTCCTGCAAGGAAACGAAAAGTGCAAGTCAAATCAAGATGCGGGGTCAATTCCAGAAGAAAAAAGCAGTTCAAGTCCAGAAGTCAAAAAAAAAAAAAAAAAAAAAAAAAAAAAAAAAAAAAAACGGAGCTGAAGCTGCAAACCCAAAGGGCCACAGCCCCTTAATGCAAAAAATAAAAATGTAGAGGGGGCCGCAGCAAAAAGAGCCATAGCTCCATTCTCTTTTAAAACCCACAACCCCCAAACGAGGCTGCGATCTTCAAGCTAGGCAAAACGAGCCTGCGACCTGCAGTCGCCACCTCTGCGCACGCCGCTCGCCTGTGGCCTCGCGCCGCCTACGTCGCACCTCGACTAGCACGCGCAACCACCGCCGCTGTTATCGACACCACAGCCGCACTTCACCCCGCTGTGCCACCTGCGCACCACCGCCGGCCTCCATACCTAATCTCGCACCCGGCTGGACCCAACGCCACCTGTCGAGCATCGCCGGAGCCATCAGCGCCGCAGCCACTTGCCGCGCCTCCCCGGAGTTGTCTGCACCCACAGCAAAAAGCCGCAGCCCCCGCCCCTTGTGCAAAATGGAGAAACCGAGAGGGGGGCCACAGCAAAAAGCTGCAGCCCCCCCCCCCTCTCCGGTTAAAACCAGTAGCCCCGGGGGGGCGTTGCTGGCCTCCGACCCACGCGCACAACCCGGCCGCCGCCACCGGCCCCCGCGCGTGCCCGGCCCGCGCCCGGCTCGCGCCCCGCGCTGTTCCGCCGGCCGCATCACCTGCGCCTGGCCCGATCGCCACCGCCGCTCCCGCGCCTGACCCGCAGCCACGCCTGCCACCTGTGCCCGATCTCGCGCACGGCACGGCCAGCCGCCGCGCCCGCCTCCGTGCTGCCGCCCGGCCCCCGCGTCCGCGCCGGCCTGCCGCACCACCCGGCCCCCGCGTCCGCGCCGGCCTACCGCACCGCCCGCCTGCCATGCACACCGCACACCACCGCTGCTGCTGAGCCGGCCATCGCCGCCCGCCCGCACAGGCCTGCGCGCGCCGCAGCCCGCCTGCGTCCGGCGCCTTGCCGCCGCCGCCGGGCCGGTGCTGTTGCCGCCGCTGGTTTCAGCGAACCAGAGAAGAAACCAGAGAGAGAAAAAAAAAAAAAAAAAAAACAGAGACGAAATTTTTTTTGGAAAAAAAACAGTTATTCATTTAAGCCCCTATATATAAGCGTAATCGGTTATCGGGATAAAGATAGGGTAAAATTTCTATCCCATAATCTAGGGATCTATATCCGGAGTGCATCCCGATCCGATGCAACCACCGTTTCATAGCAACAACCAAAAAAAAAAAAAAAAAAAAAGAAAGAAAGAAAGAAAGAAAAGAAGGAAGAAGAAAGAGGAGTAGGAAGAAGGAGGGGACCTACGGCGTCTTCAACCACTCTGCCTCCTCCGCTCGATGCGTCATCCGCTTCGTCACCACCATCGGCCGCGACAATCGGCTTCCACCATTGCGCTCCAACATCAAAGAAGGGCAACAACCCTCCGCCAAGGCGCATCGCGGCCGTCCTCGCGCTCCCGTCGCCTTGCTGCCCTGGGACTCCGCACAGCGGCCGTCATCAACATTCGCGCCATTCTCAAAGCAAAGGAAGTCCGCGACAATAAGGGCGATCGAAACCATAGAAGAAGTCTTCAACTCCAGGCTGCCAGCGCCCTTCATCTTCCGCGGTAGCAACGATGAGGGAAAACAAAAAGGCGGGGTCCCTATAAAGACCTAAATTCCGTATAAATACGTGATCAAGGCCAATTGCTACGCGTTTCCCGCGGGCGCACTTGACCTTGAGGGGGCATTTGTGGGCACCGAAATTAGCCCACGAATTAGACCCGGCCCGCATGCGAAACCAGGCCCACACACAACGGCCCGCATGCGAAACCCGACCCGCACACAACAGCCCGCATGCGAAACCCGGCCTGCACACAACGGCCCGCATGCACACTCGGCCCACACACAATGGCCCTCATGCGAAATTGGGCCCGCACACGAATGGCCCGCATGCGAACTCGGCCCGCGTGCAAACCCAATTCGCGCATCGCGGCCCAACTCGAAGCAAACGGGTCCCACCGGACCCGCGACTCGAACACAAAGAGGGGGGCCCACCGGCCCCCCCCTCTTGAAAACCGTGCCTCCCTCATCAAAGAAAGGTGGGGCCGGCCATAAAAGAAAAAGAAAAGAAAAGAAAAAGAAAAGAAAAGAAAAAGGAAAGAAAAGAAAATCAAAACCGCCTTGATGCGGGGGGAGGTGGAGTGGACGTCTACACAACCGTAGATCCGCGACGATTCCTCGATCCAACGGACAAGATGACGTTGTGTCGCCATCCGATCCAAAAGTGCAACAAAAATAACAACTCGATCTTTGAAGATCGAGTCACATCTAGCCCATAACCACCCCACCTAAAAAGGAGGGGATCAAGTTTGTTTCCCCAAATAAGGGAACAATATCTTGATGGTTATGGGGGGAGATATTGGAGGAAACAAAAAGATTTCAGCCATATCTCTCCCAACCTCCCCCCTTTGCCTATAAATAGAGGGGGTGGGGGAAGGCATCAAGGGTCGAAAGCTGAAGAGGAAAAGGCTCTGCAAAGACGAGCTCCAACGCTTGAAGACCGAAGGCTTCACGAGGCACGGCAAGCATATCCTACGGGAGTCCTTGGCCCTTTAAGTCCTCATCAACGTGAAGACCTTGCACTCGGAGATCAAAGCTTCGACTCCTCGCACGAAGAAGAAAGCGTGGAGAAGAAGACCCGGAGCCGTCATCACCCGATTGCTCCAACGATCTTCATCAGCTCCGAAGACGCCATAAGCAAAGGCCGGAGAAGAAGATCGAAGCCGACAACACCCGTCGTCTTCAATCAAGGCATCGACCCCTCGCACGAAGAAGAAAGCCGGGAGAAGAAGGCCTGAAGCCGGTGCTACCCCTGCCGCCTTCGTCAACCAAAAGCCGACGCTACAACCGTCGTGCTAAAGCCGGTGCCACACCCGCCGTCTTCATCAACAAAAGCCGACGCTACAACCGTCGCACGAAGATCGGTGCTACACCCGCCGTCTTCATCAACGAAAGTCGACGCTACAACCGTCGCACGAGCATCGGTGCTACCCCCGCCGTCTTCATCAACAAAAGCCGACGCTACAACCGTCGCATAGAGATCGGTGCTACACCCGCCATCTCCAAAAGAAGCCTTCAACTCCAATCAAGCCAAACACGCCCGGAGAAGAAGCCAACGTCACAACCGTTGCCAGGTCGAAAGCTGAAGAGGAAAAGGCTCTGCAAAGACGAGCTCCAACGCTTGAAGACCGAAGGCTTCACGAGGCACGGCAAGCATATCCTACGGGAGTCCTTGGCCCTTTAAGTCCTCATCAACGTGAAGACCTTGCACTCGGAGATCAAAGCTTCGACTCCTCGCACGAAGAAGAAAGCGTGGAGAAGAAGACCCGGAGCCGTCATCACCCGATTGCTCCAACGATCTTCATCAGCTCCGAAGACGCCATAAGCAAAGGCCGGAGAAGAAGATCGAAGCCGACAACACCCGTCGTCTTCAATCAAGGCATCGACCCCTCGCACGAAGAAGAAAGCCGGGAGAAGAAGGCCTGAAGCCGGTGCTACCCCTGCCGCCTTCGTCAACCAAAAGCCGACGCTACAACCGTCGTGCTAAAGCCGGTGCCACACCCGCCGTCTTCATCAACAAAAGCCGACGCTACAACCGTCGCACGAAGATCGGTGCTACACCCGCCGTCTTCATCAACGAAAGTCGACGCTACAACCGTCGCACGAGCATCGGTGCTACCCCTGCCAAAAAGCCAAAACCGACGCCACAACCGTCGAGGAAGCCGGAAGAATAAAGAAGCCTTGAAGAAGTAACGCTAGTCGTTCGAGAAGAAGATCGAGTCGAAGCTAAAGTCAAAGCCGACGCAAGAAGCCAAAGCAAACGCACCGGTAAAGCCCGCGCCAAAGCAACGCACGTGCCAAAGCCAAGCAACTACGCCGGTCACGAGCAAAGCACCGCACGTTCTAGCCGATACGACGCGAAGTCCGGAAGAACTAAAGCATCGCAAGTCTCTACCCGTCTACGTTCAAGCGCAAGCGCCAAAGCAAAGCAAAAGCCAGAGCCACGCCAAAGCTACGCCAAAGCCGAAAGCTAAAGCCAAAGCCGACGCTAAAAACACGATCGACGCCGCGAACCGACGATCAAGGACACCGAGGTCGAGCAAGGATCGAGGAAGACAAGAAGACCGAGGAACGAAGCCCAAAGCCTCCCTAACCGAGAAAGCGCGAAGCACGGAAGGGACAAAATCAACGGTGGAAATCCCTTAGCCTCTCAAAAACCCTCACCCTGTAAAGATCTCTGTCCTGGGCAACCCCTTCAGAGCTCTCGCACGAATACCACGTGGAGACGCGGATCAAAGGGACCCTCCAGAGGATCTCTCCCACAATCTCCTGATCAAAGAAAATTTGTAATCTCGTGTGATCCGCAATAAAGACGACCCGAATCTTTTTCTGCGACCACAGATGCGGTGGTAATTTTTGGCAGTCCGATTGCTGCGGATCGGCTGCGAACCGCGCGCAAACCCCCCGCAAACGCCCCGTCCGTCTGATCCCCCGTACTCACTGTCTGATCCCGTATAAATCCTCCGGCTCCGTGTGTTTGATGGATGATTTGATTCCCATCCGTTCGATCGATGGGATCGAACGGACTAAAAAAATTTCGCTGTTACTGTAGCGGCTACAGTAACAACGAAAATCCCTTTAGTCCGTTGGATTCCCATCGATCCAACGGATGGGAATCAAGTTGATTCCCATCCGTTGGATCGATGGGAATCCAACGGACTAAAGAGATTTTCGCTGTTACTGTAGCCGCTACAGTAACAACGAAATTTTTTTAGTCCGTTCGATCCCATCGATCGAACGGATGGGAATCAAATCATCCAGAAAACACACCGGAGCGACTGGATTTATACGGGATCAGACGATGAGTACGGGAGATCAGACGGGCGGGAGGTTTGGGGCAGTTCGCAGCCGATCCGCGCGATCGGACGACCAGAATTTGCCACCGCATCTATCAGGCCGGGCAGCGCACGCCGCAGCCTATCATTCCTCTATCTCTCTCTCTCTCTCTCTCTATATATATATATATATATATATATATATATATATATATATATATATATATATATATATATATATATATATATAGGGAGTGCTTAGGTGCGGTCCGCAGCCGTTCGATGCACCAGTCGTGTGCATCCGATGCACGGAGTGGTGCATCGGACGACTGCGGACCGCACAGACCGCAGACCGCACCTAAGCACTCCCCTATATATATGTGTGTGTGTGTTCAAATTTCAAAATGATAAATAGCCCGAGTAGTTCCCGATTCAGACTGAGTCACAGCCCGAGTAGTGATTGATCCGAGTTTCCGGCCGAGTTGGCTTGATTTTCGGCTGAGTCGAGTCGAGTTGGACCGAGTTTTGATACATTGCAATTAACCCTAATTTCAAGGGTCAATTTGCAAAACACCCAAATTTTTAATCCACTTTTAAATCAAACCAATTTAATCACTCGTGTGCACAAGATGTCAGTGATAATCAACCAGACCCTCAATGAAGGATTTTATGAATTATACTAGCATCACACATATTTGCAAGTATGTATGCAAGCAATCACATAAAAGAGACGACAAGATTTTTTATGTGATTCGGTTCCCTACATGTACCTACATCCATGGGATCTTTTAATCCAAGGTCAATGCACTTCAAAGAAGTTACAGGCTTGATAACTTTTTGCCTCAGGCCAACTTGGCCTTATTGTCGGTGTCGTACATTGGATGTTGCCTCCATTCCTCATTATTACAAATCCACAGAACCGATTCCTTTAACCAGAATCTCTAGTGCTCCATGTAGTCAGCACACGATGTTTGTCTTCTTCACACGAGGTCTTCGCTGGACAACAAATCTGCACCCCGAAATCAACGATCTCATATTTCCTCAACGAAGTAGGAGCTCTGCACAAGGATATCAACCTTGAAGAAAGTCTACGGGTGAATCAGGATGTAGGAATTCCTACATGGGTATCATAAAAACTGTGAAGACCCTTGATCTACAAGCTCTCAAAAGTTGTAGCAAACAACCTTTGTATGACTCTCATAATTCGTGCCCATTAGACCCTATACATAGCAAATAAAAACTCCAAAAGAGTAATACATGCAGGATTGTCCAAAAACATATCGTTCGATCGGTCCGACTCCTTAGTTCGATCGGTCCAACATAGGAAAAACTCGATAGCTTAGCATAAAGCCCAGTTCGATTATTACTGGTCCCTCGATCCGATGATGAGTCAACTTTGGACTCCACTATGATTAAGTTAGATCAGACTTTCTAGGAAATCAGATTTGTCTGAAAGCAGAACTATTATCCAAGGAAACACAATCATATTAGCTCGGTTGCAGTCTGATCGGGTTGTTTCAGACTCGGTTCACAAGGCCATCTAGTGTCATTCGACCGGTTAGCAGACTTACTATGATCCGTCTGACAACACATATATGATGCATGTATTTTTTTAACATTTTCAATGAAATTTTTTTTCTTCTAATCTATAAGCAGTTTTTAAAATATTTTACAACAAAAACACATCGATAAAATAAAATAAAATATTTATTTTTTTAAAAAAAATCTTGCACGAAACCTTCATGTGTATGAATTATGGAATCAAATGTCGACAAATTTCCTACAAAATCACCAAAATGTCTTTTTTTTAAGGGTCCGACATAGAAATTGACTGAATTTTTAATAGTACCAAAGTTTTGTCTGACATAACGAAATGTCAGCCGAAATGACCGGCATTTGATCAAAATCCGACATTCTTTCTTTTTTTCGGGACAATTTAACAAAAAAAAAATTTTATAATCTTTTTTAGTAAAAAATCTCATCTTTATCAGTGAGAAATTACATCTTTCCTCGATTCCAATTTTTCTTATAGTATACAATATTTTACTGACATTTGACTTGAATTGATCAAAAGTTGACCCAAATCCTATGAATTTCTACTGAAATCTTTTCTTAAAAAATACAGAATTTTCACCGACATTTAATCAAAATCTAACAAATTTCCATTATTTGATTAACCGAAAATCGACATGGAAATCAGCATTTAAAACCTTGGTATGAATGTGAAGTAAGTTGGATGTATGTTTTAATGTAACTTGAACTTGCTCAGACACTAGCTTCATCTCAGGTACTAACTTAATTATCATAAAGACACTAACATGCGCGCACACACACTCACACACTTACATCCCTTCAATAGAAATAGCCATCTATAAGACTTCATATCCTCCCTCCTTGCCAAATTTTTTGACAAAACAAATATACAAATGAAAATGTGCATATAACCTTACCTCCAAAAGGTTATATGTTTACATTGAGACTCAAGAAAATAAAAATGTTTTCCGACACCTCAGACCTGTTAACCTTTTTTTCTACTCCAAACCTGTTTATTGTGCCAAACCACAAGTCAAAGCAAGAAAACATTGAATACATGGGTGGAATAGAAAATTATAAACCAATGGGTAAGTAGAACATAAAGAAAAACAGTATAAATAAATCAGTAATAATTAGAAAATATTACTTTTGCCCTACCAATGTACATGACATAAAAGTAGGGCAGGATATTCAATCACCTAGAGAATTTCAAAAACAGATCTCAAAGAAAACAATTTCTAGCTTCCCCCGTTTTGTCACTATTTGACAAAGGTCATCTACCAAAAGTACCAATAAACATCCAAGAAGTAAGCTGAGTATATAGAACATATAAGCGAAATATCACATGTGTCACAAATAACAACTTTGCAAGAGAAAAACTAAGGGTGTTGGTATTTGCACCCCACCAATCGATAAGGGCACTCAGTTTAATAAAAAAATTCAAAGTGTCCCCAAGACCTCCCAGGCCTATTGATAAGGGCATCACCACCTTCGCCGCCTGGCCCATACACCTTACTGCCATCGGCCCTCTTCTTCTTCCTCCCCCTCCCCCCTCCTTTTATTCCTTGTCCTACTCTTTATCCTTCCCTTTTTCTTTTCCCTCATCTAGCTTGCTCCTGTTCCATCTTCTTCACCAAAACCCTAACCATGCTGGAGACTTGTTGCCAGTGTCGGTCACTATTAGCCGACATGGTGAGGAACTGTTCGATGGCTATCCCCCGAACAATTCCACACCATGTTTGTGGCTTTTAGCTAACACTGACATCAATCGCAACCAAGCTTGGCCCATGGTGTTTTCGGGCCGGGCTCCGGCCGGTGGGCTTTTTTTACATCCCAGCTTCTAATTCTAGGCAATCTAAGTTGTGGATCATAAATATTTTAAGAGAATTATCTCACAAAATACGCTAGATTCCAAGATGTGTTTTAGTTTTGTGCAATTCAGAATCATGGTGATAAAAATGGAATAATCTAACTAAAAAAAAAAGATCTAGCATGCATCAAGAAAAAAAAGTGATGAGGTGTGGAGTATGATAGTACTGGTCATCAAATTATGTCTTTTGTAAGCATTTGAGTATATTCGCACTTGTTATGTTTAGCCCTAGTCGTGTAGGGTGAAAAGGGAGTGTCATCTACACTGTAATTGGGTTGATCTTCGTTTTGCCTTGGACATGGTGGATTCGGTCTCCGTGGTTTTTCCCAGATTTGAGTTTTTCATGTAAATCTGTGTGCTTTCTGTTGGTTTCTTGTTTATTTCGTGTGTCTTTTCCCGATCTTTATTAGCTGTCACTATCTTAAGTTAGGGTTTCACAAGAGAAATAACGGACATCAAACTGACCAAAAACAATTAGCAGTAAGGATAGTCAATAGCATAATCTATGGCATAAGGTCATATCAAATAAAAAATCATCCATAACTATGTACAAAATGCACACTAACAACTCTGGTACACACCAGTAGGCTTACGAAAGAACATGTTTCCTTGGGCATTTGTGTTCCTGCTAATGAAATTAGTGTCCAGAGCATCCTACCTAACCACCATACAGCACTAACTGTTAAAGAAACATGATACAGAGGACTGCTAGTATGGACATGAACTCTCCTCCTCTGGACTCTCTTCTCCTTTTGCCTATTGCATGTAACAATATAAAAACAACTCAAGAGTTTGTGAGAAGTCTAGGGTTTTTAGAGTTGGCAAACTCCGTTGGCGATTTGTGTGTGTGAGTGTGTGTCTGTCACTATGATGATCATTTTAGTACCTGTGATGAAGCTACAGTCTAAGCAAGTTAAAGTTCTAGCTCCGGCCACATCAAGTCATGCCTCATCCTCACAATTCAGGTAATTGACACTAGAGATCTAGTTTGCCAAATTGGCGTCTAGTATACTAAATTATTTCAAACAGATGCACATGATGATTTCTACCCGATTTTCAACAAAGATTTAAATTGAAAATTTTCTAAAATCAATGTATCTCTCACTTCTTAGAACTATCGAGAGTGTGGTTCCCTTGTTTTTTCACGTCATCCCCCATCTATTTCTGTGGCCACAACATCGTATCCAAATGATTAAGCAACCCTAGTACCCGACCAATAAGAATAGAGTTGAAAGCAGATTGCATCGATGAAGACCAAACAAACTTTTGATTTAGCTATCTGGAGACCCATTGATCAGAACAGAGCAAAATCAAAGTTCCAGAACTTCTAAGCCATATCTATGAACATCAAAACTAATTTTCATTGACATACATAGCATGATAGACTGTTTATAGAAGAAAACTTTATTGTAATATTTTAATGTCACTTGATTCTGCACTACCAAGCATGCTTAAGAGTGTGCTTCCCATTGATACAACTACCATGTGCTTCATGCACCAGTCTTCCACCAAAACCTTTCGAAGAAAGTTTAGTAAACACTATAATTTCTTTTTTAGAAGTGTATTGGGGAGAAATCATGTAATGTTTCACTCTTTACCCTTCGAATAAAAACTAAAGAAGATGAATATGTCTCTTTTTCATCTTTTAAGAAGTGGTAGAAAAATATTATTAAAAAAACAATGATTATAATAAGTTAAAACAAGGTTGCAGTGTATTTTTAAAAAGATATGTAGGCAATAAATCATCAAAATAAATAAAAAAATTCGAAAAGCAAGTAAACATGAGGAAAGAAAGCAAATGAAGAGTTTCCAAAAAAGAAGCACGTCGAATTGAAATCATGTATGGTGCACTCAAAACCTTCTGTCTACAAGTTGAAATTATTAAGTTGTTAATCTGAAGGGAATGCTGAACTGACTGGACTGAAGCCTGCCATTGTCAAACTTGTGATTCGTTAGGAGGCCTCTAATTCCTTTCTGACCTTTAGGCTGCATTTGGAATGCGATACCAACTTATGTAATCGTTACTCACAAACTAAAAGAACTTAGATATGATAAATCATCTACTCTCTTTCTTGATGAAAGGAAATATCAAAATTTTGAAGTGCTTGACAATATATGCTCTAAGTGGCATCAATATGAAGGGATATGAACCAATACCAATGTTGCTTATGAAAAGTACTTAATATGCACACTTAAGATTGTCTCTGGTTGATATCCCACCCAAACTGGTCGTACACATGAAGGCTTGGAATTTGTCGGGAGATGAAGATATAAACCTTATAGATTTTATTAACCAACAACCTTCTTGAACAGATTTGGAATGGAATTATTGTCCAAGTTGATTTTCCATCTACATGTTGTAGAAATGTTTTACCTGGTTTGCTTAATTGTTGTTGTTAATGTATATACTGGGTCGGGTTCTATGTACAGTCGGGTCGGATTCTATGTGTATATATGTACTTATATATTGGGCTTTAGTCCCTCAATGAGAACTACTCCATTCTCTCCAAACCCTAGCCGTCATCCTCTAACATGGTATCAGAGCTCTAGGATTTCTCCGCGGTGAAGGCGACTCCTCCGGCAGCCCCTCCAGCACCCTCCTACACTCGATTCCCCCCTCCGGCAGCCCCTCCAGCACTCGACAGCCCCTCCAGCACCCGATTATCCCCTTCGGCAGCCCCTCCAGCACCATCCTGTACCCGATTCCCCCTTCCGGCAGCCCCTCCAGCACTCCGGAAGCCCCCGTCGCCCTCTCCTGCACCTCCTGCATCCCCCGCCGCCCCTCCAGCACCCGATTCCTCACTCCGGCAGCCCCTCCAGCACTCCGGCAGCCCCTCCAAGCCCCTCCTGCACCCGATTCTCCCTCCGGCAGCCCCTCTAGCACCCTCCTACACCCGATTCCCCCCTCCGGCAGCCCCTCCAGCACTCCGGAAGCCCCCGCCGCCCCCCTCCTGCACCTCCTGCAGCCCCCGCCGCCCCCTCCTGCACCTCCTGCAACCACCGCCACCCCCCTTCTGCACCTCCTGAAGCCCCGCCGCCCCCCTTCTGCACCTCCTGCAGCACCCCGCGCCCCTCCTCTTCCAACAGAACCCCCCCTGCAGCCCCTCCGACCCCCCCGCCATCCCCTGAAGCACCCGCCGCCCCCTCCTGCACCCCCTGACGCCCCGCCGCCCCCCTTCTGCACCTCCTGCAGCCCACACAGCCCCCCTCCTGCACCCCCTACTGTCTCCCATCGCCCCATCGCTCCTCCCCTGGCCCTCCTCCTCCGGTCCGTCTCCTCTATACCGGACTGCCCGGGACCTCCCTTGTGCCGGCTCACCCCCGTACTTCAGGGGTAGGCTTCCTACAGCATCTCTCGGCTCCCATACTGCCTGCACACAGTCGCTGCTCGTCGAGTCCCTCCGTCTCCTCGTTTTGATGGTATTCTCGGGCCACGTCCCTCCACCACGTCAGTCGACTGTGGACGTCGTCAGGATCCCCTCCGCCATGATGGCGAGACTGCTGCTGCTGCTGATCTCCCTATTCCAGCACCGCCTGCCACCACTCCTGCTCCGTCTCGGTCTTACTCCGACCGCCTCCAGCGCTTTGAGGAGTTACTGTTGCGATACCTCGCCTCCACCAGCTCTTCGACAGATCACAGTCTTTCTGCCACTCCGGGTACTTCTGCTCAGTCTCGGTCCTACTCCGACCGCCTCCAGCGCTTTGAGGAGTTACTGTTTCGATACCTCGCCTCCACCAGCTCTTCGACAGCTCACAGTCTCTTTGCTACTCCGGGTAGTACTGCTCCATGGATCTTCGACTCGGGTGCCTCCTGCCACCTTACCTCCGATCCTTCTGCCCTCACGGACTGTAGCCCTGCTCCTACCCACATGGGGATCCACACTGCTGACGGGACTCGTATACTCATTTCGCAGTGTGGATCCATCACCCCTGCCTCCGATCCCACTGGTCGCCTAACCTTACCTCGTGTTCACCTTGCTCCCCGCTTAAACATTAACTTAATATCTGTTAGTTTTCTTTGTGACTCGGGCCTGATCGTTACATTTACTTCTTCTTCTTGTTCTGTGCAGGATCCGCGAACGGGTCAGAGACTTGGGCTGGGTCGTCGAGCAGGGGGACTATATCAGTTGGATCACCTTCAGGTTCCCACTTCCACTCCGTCGGCTCTGTCTGTTACCTCTGATGCCGATTTGTGGCATAGAAGGTTAGGTCACATATCCAGTGATCGACTCCAAAGCGTTTTTCGCTCTGGCGCTTTGGGTCGGGTGTCCTTCTCCCCTCTCTCTGTCTGCACTGGGTGTCGATTAGCAAAGCACCTTGCTCTTCCTTTTTCTACTAGTGTTTCCCGTTCCAGCGCCCCTTTTGATCTCGTGCACTCTGACGTGTGGGGTCCTGCTCCAGTTGCCTCTTTTACTGGTTTTTTGTATTATGTGAGCTTCATAGATGATTACTCCCGCTGCACCTGGGTCTATCTCATGCGTCGCCGCTCCGAGATTCCTCATATTTACAGGACCTTCACTACTATGCTTCACACCCAGTTTGGTCGGCGCATTAAGACTTTTCGGTCTGATTGTGCCCAGGAGTATCTCTCATCTGAGATGCGCGAGATCCTTCAGACTCATGACACTCTTCACCAACAGTCGTGTCCCCACACCCATGAACAAAACGGAGTCGCCGAGCGCAAACATCGCCATGTCCTCGAGACAGCACGAGCTCTACTTCTATCTGCTTATGTTTCACATTCCTACTGGGCTGAAGCTGTCTTGACCGCTGTTCACCTCATCAACATCACTCCGTCCTCATCCCTCTCTGGTGTTTTCCCGTACGAGTGGCTTTACTCCACATCTCCTGACTACTCTCTTCTTCGTACCTTTGGGTGCACGTGTTTCGTCCTCCTCCCTCCCCATGAGCGCACCAAACTCTCTGCTAGGTCTGTTAGGTGTGTTCACTTAGGACTCAGTCGGGAGCACAACGGCTATCAGTGCTACGATCCCTTGGCTCGCCGGATCCGTGTCTCTCGCCACGTCTCCTTTGTAGAGGATGTCCCGTACTTTTCCACTGAGTCCCGGGATCTTCCCTCACTACTTACGTCATCTTCTACGTCGTCACCCCCTCTCAACATCCCCTTCCTACCTTCGTATCCTGCTCCTACGCGTACCTTCCCGGTTGAGCCTCCTCCACCACCTCCACCTCCCTCGTCTCCACCACCTCCCCCGCCACCTTCCTCTCCCCCGTCACCTCCACCACCACCACCTATTACTCGTGTCTATGCTCGTCGGTCTGCAGCTCCTCCAGAGTCGGTTCACACTGGTACTCCCTCGCCTGATGCTGTTGCTCCCTCCTCACCGGTCGCGGATCCTGCTCCTGTTCGGCGCTACCCGGCGCGCGAACATCACCCTCCTGACAGATATGACTACTCTCCGGACAGGTTTGGCTACTCTGCCTTTACCTCTGACTCTCCTGACTCCTCTGGCTACTCTGCCATTGCCTCCTATTCTCCAGCTTATCAGGCTTTTCTTACCGCACTTCACACCCACCGGGAGCCCCAGTCGTACCGTGAGGCAGCTTTACACTCAGAGTGGCGGCAGGCCATGTCAGTAGAGCTTGAGGCTTTTCAGCGGACCCAGACATGGGATTTGGTGCCTTGTCCCTCAGGCATGGTGCCTGTTAGCTGCAAGTGGATCTTCAAGGTCAAGACTCGCCCTGACGGATTCATTGAGCGACACAAGGCCCGTCTCGTTGCTCGTGGCTTCTCCCAGGAGTATGGGATCTATGAAGCACGGACACGGACACGGACACGGACACGGATACGGATACAGATACGGGACACGGCGAATCTTGAAAAACTAGGATACGGATACGGCGAGGATACGGCAAATATATATATATATATATATAATATGATTAAATTTAGAGCAAGACTCGCAAGCAAAATGATACAATACATAATAAACTAGTCTTCAATTCTCCATGATCCATCAAACTATCTATGAGTCCATGTCCCATGACAAACAAAAACAACATATAACATATTACATGTTGGAAAGGATAACAAATACTATTATACCTAAAATTGCCCCTAATAGGACCAAATAAAGATCTCGAGTAGTGCTCCCATGTGGTAGATCACATTTGGCATGAATAGTCACATCAGGAGTGGCAATCTGATCGGCACTAGGAGCAACAATCTGACCGACATCATATTTCTCCTCGCACCTTTGGAAGGTCTGAAACCTTTCTTGAGCCTCCTCCAAGGAGCCAAATGAGTAATAGCTCGCTCCTCCGTAACGAGTCACCTGTAGTTGGCATTCCTCCCAACTATCATAAATGCCAGGCCTCCTGCCTACAAAAACAACATAATACTTTTTCCTTGCCATAGTTACCTGGATAATTAAGTAGAAATAAAAACATCAATAACATACAACATTTGCATACAATAACTCAAAAGTCAAAACTATCAAGTCATAAGATTCATAAGTCATAACTATCAACGATCATGTCATAAGAGTGATAAGACTCATAAGTCATACTCATAATACAAAAGTTTTCAAAACTAAAGTCAAAAGCTCAAAACTTATAACTTTATAAGTCATTACAAACATAATAGCCTCCAAGGCTCCAAAATCACTCCCCAATCTAAACTTTAAAATAATCAAGCATCAACATTATCATCATCACCATCACCCCCATCGTCGGTGAACACAATCGCCTCCAACTCCGGCTCATCGAGAGACAAGTCTGCAATCTCAAGGACTCCGGCACCCTCGAGCGAATCAAATGCGTCTCCTCCAACATCCCACATCTTAGTATCTCCTTCCATGTAGTGGGGGTTTCTCCTAGATAGAAGGCGGAGGTTGGTGTGCACAAACACCAAATCTTGGGCTCTTTGGGGTGTTATCTTGTTCCTCCTCATCGAATTTATGAAAGAATACGTGCTCCAATTTCTCTCACAACAAGAGGAGGAGCATGGTTGCCCAAGTAGCTTTAAAGCTAGATTTTGAAGCGTTGGTGTACATGCCCCGTAGATCACCCACCAATCCTTTGGATCCATCTCTCCTCTATCAACTTGGCTATCGCAATCTCCAAACTCTCCGGTGCATGACGAGAACTTGGCGAATTCGACATTCACGGTACGACGATTGTCTGAACTAGCAAAGTACCTTTTCAAGCACTTGTTTCTCTCATTTGCTATCTCCAAGTCTTTGTGAGGAGGAGTCCGATTATGAGCATCACTTAGCCATTTCACACTATAGTACCTACTCAAAGTAAAACAAAAAAGGTAAAACCGAAAAAGAATGAAAATAGTTATGAAGAGAGATATCTACACTTTCAATTTTCAAATATTAAGGGAATGAAGTGGACTAGTGGGGTTACCTCGGATTTAGAGAATGTGCTAAGCAATGTAGTGGGGTGTTGCTTTTGTTCCACCGATCGACTAAAATCGTGTGCACCACTGAATAGAATGGTGATTCCTCATTGTCCCTTCTTTTTTCATGCCGATATATTGATGTCTTGACCTTCTCAATCATGGAGTCCCACATGTCATACACCAAGTGAAGCGAAGGCCTATCAGTGTCGGCTATTCTCAACATCTCATAAATCGGACCTGTAAACGTAAGAATGTAGTCGATCTTGTCCCACCACAAGTCATCAAGCAACTTTTCTTTGACAAATTGCGCTTTCAGAACATCATCCTCCCTATACAAAGACCACTGCTCACTAATAACCATATTCTGAAGGCCACGCTTGATTTGCTTGAATCTCCTTAGCATCACAATCACTGACGCAAAGCGAGTCTCCGCAATTGCTAGCATCTTCAAGTTCACAAATTCGTTGAACATTGCAAGACGCATAGAATGGTTCATAACGAAGTTTCTGATGATGGAAGCATCCCCGGCAACAATTGTTATCCAACTACATTCATCATATGTAGTCTCATTTGCTTCAATGTTTTTCGCTGCACATATGTTCTTCAACGCCAAGTTGAGGGTATGAACTACACAGGGCGTCCAAAATATGTGAGGATATTGCGCCTCAATAAGTAATCCCGCCGCCCGACATACGGGAGCATTATCGGTGATGACTTGAACAACATGTGAAGGGCCAACCTCCGCAATCGTCTCCTTGATCAAGTTGGCAATGAAGAATTTGTCCTTGTACTCACCCTCACAATTGACGGCTCTAAGAAACATCGGCCCACTTTCAGTTACCGCCATGAAGTTAATTAGAGGCCTCCGTTGTGCATCCGTCCATCCATCGCTCACAATGCTCACCCCCTTTTCCTTCCAGGAATGCCTAACCGGTTCCAATAACCTTTCAAGGTTTGCCCTCTCCTTCTGTAGTAATGTGGTCCTCAACATATTGTAACCGGGTGGAATGTACCCATTGATGTTATTGCTAGCGGCAAACATGTAGGAGCTAGTATAGTAGGGATTCCTCGCTAGATGAAATGGCAATCCCCCTGAATAGAACATTCTTGCAATCTCTTCATTCAATTGCTCCCTGACTTGGAGATTGAATGCCTTCTCCAATGCACTACTTCCGCTGGCCTTTCTCTTTCTCAGATCTGCTTCCAAGCCTTCTTGCCTAAAGGACATGGATCTTTCTTTGTTAAATGCACAAGGCAAAGGGACAAGCTTAGGCATTGCATTCTTAGCTCTCGTTTCAGCGTCATCCACTACTCTCTGCATCTCGTTCACTTGCTCCGTTTTCACCTTCGGGCATACCGCAATACCAAATCCCTTGATTCTCAACAAGTGCGCCTTCACCCTTGAATACGACCCCTTGAACTCTTTCTGACAATAATTACACACAAATGTGGTATTTCCTCCTTTTGGGGCTCTCGATGAGACTGTGACATACCTCCATAATGGAGTAATGTCAATGTTACTGTTATGAGTGTTATCATCTCCTGTCCCCGTAGAACTACTCCCAGACTCCCAGTAACACCACCAACACCAGCAGTGCTCATATAATCTGAGCTCATTCTCCTATACTCCTATACAATATTGAAATCAATACAAGACTACGAGTAAATACAACATGAGTAACTACCAAATCTAAAGCACAATTTGAGGTGACATTGCGCCCAACTAAATCTGAAATCAATGCGAGTAAATACAACTTGAGTTACCCAACTAACTTTTTGATCTTCTGATTTTTTTTGCAGGTTTTAGGAGACAATGAGACATTGTGCAGGTTTTGATCTTTTGGAAAAAAAAACAGTCAATCCGAATCTGACATTGTGCAGGTTTTAGGAGACATTGTGTAGATTTTTTTTGCAGGTTTTGATCTTCTGGAAAAAAAAAAACAACAAGGACTTTAGAGGACCAAAATCCCCAAGAACTTCTGAAGTAAGAACATTCTGAAGTAAAACATTGATTTGTTGAGACTGAGCAGCTGGCAGTAAGAACTTCTGAAGTAAAACATTGATTTGTAAAAACTGATTTGTAAAAGCTAAAAACCAGAAAAAATCCTAGAACAGTCGATACTAACTTTACAAATAAGTTTTGGGATTTTTTCTGTTAAGTTTGTAAAACAAAAAAAATCCCAAAACAGTCGGTTCCAACTTTACAAATCAGTTTTGGGATTTTTCTGATTGTGTACCAATCACAGAGAACAGACGAGAGAGAGAGAGAGAAAGAGAGAGAGAGAGAGCCAAACCTGGTTGAGATTGTTGCTCGGAGAGCCTAAACCAGGTCGTGGTCGCGATCGTTGCTCGGAGAGCCTAAACCAGGTTGCGATGACGCGAAGAGAGTGGAGCTCAGAGAGAGGGGAGCTCAGAGGGCCAAACCGTCGCCGTTGCCACCGCTCTAGGGCTTCAGTTGCTCAGGGGGGACGAAATCCAGCCTCCAGGGAATGAGTGGAGCTTAGAGAGAGGGGAGCTCAGAGAGAGGGGAGCTCAGAGGGAGGGGAGCTCAGAGGGCCAAACCGTCACCGTTGCCATCGCTCTAGGCCTCTAGGGCTTCAGTTGCTCAGGGGGGACGATAGCCAGGGTATCGTCCCTCTTTAAAACCAAACCCAGTCGGGTTTTAATCACATCCGGATCATGCAGGCCCGACCCGACTATCAAGCAGGCCCGACCCGACTATCAAGCAGGCCCGACCCGACTTTTAACCAAGCAGGCCCGACCCGACTAGCACAGACCGTATCCGATCCGTATCCTCCCGTATCCTCCACGTATCCATGCCGTATCCGATCCGTATCCGATTCTCTTTTCTTTTTTTTTAAATAATGGATACGTTGTAGCCGTATCCGACACGTATCCATGCCGTATCCATGCCGTATCCGTGTCCGATACGTGTCGGATACGGGTACTCGTGGCCTGTAGGAGTATCCGTGCTTCATAGTATGGGATTGATTATGAGGAAACATTTGCTCCAGTTGCTCGGATGACTACTGTGCGCACCCTCTTAGCTGTGGCAGCTGCTCGAGGGTGGCCTCTCCATCAGATGGATGTCACCAATGCGTTCCTTCACGGTGACCTCTCCGAGGAAGTATATATGGCTCCTCCTCCGGGCATTTCAGTTCCTCCAGGGCACGTTTGTCGTTTACGCCGTGCTATCTACGGGCTCAAACAAGCACCTCGGGCATGGTTTGAGCGTTTCCGCAGTGCAGTTCTGGCAGCTGGGTTTGTCGAGAGATACTCTGACTACGCTCTGTTCACCCGCTCCTCCAGTCAGGGTATTGCTGTGCTACTTCTGTATGTGGATGATATGATCATCACCGGGGATGACAGTGCTACCATAGCTTCCCTTCAGCGTCACCTTCAGAGCCAGTTTGAGATGAAGGATCTAGGCCCTCTCCGGTACTTTCTTGGCCTTGAAATTGCCCGGTCAGCTCGAGGATTGTTGATCTCCCAGCAGAAGTACATCTCTGATATTTTTGCTGAGGCTGCTCTTACTGATTCTCGTACTGCTGACACGCCTATGGAGCTCAACTTGAAGCTCCTCTCTACCGATGGTTAGCCTCTCCAGGATATATCTCGTTATCAGCGGCTGGTTGGGATGCTCGTTTATCTCACCATGACGAGGCCTGACATTGCCCATGCCGTTGGTATTGTCAGTCAGTTCTTTCAGTCTCCTCGCTCGGTTCACTATGCAGCAGTCCTTCGGATTATTCGGTATCTCCGTGGCACTATCACTCGATCGCTGTTGTTTCCCTCCACATCTCCACTGGTTCTGCGTGCTTACTCCGATGCAGATTGGGCTGGAGATATTGCTACTCGTCGATCCACCACCGGCTACTGCGTGTTCCTTGGTGATTCCCTCATTTTTTGGCGCAGCAAGAAACAGGAGTCTGTTGCACGCTCCAGCACCGAAGCCGAATACCGAGCTATGGCTTCCACGACTGCAGAGATTGTCTGGCTTCGACGTCTTCTACTCGACTTGGGAGTCCGAATTTCTGGGGCCACACCTCTATTATGTGACAACCGGAGTGCCATTCAAATTGCTAGCAATCCGGTTTTTCATGAACGGACCAAACATATCGAGGTCGACTGTCATTATGTTCGGCAGGAGTTTCTTGCCAACATCATCTCCTTGCCGTTCATTCCCTCGACAGAGCAGACTGCTGATTTTCTCACCAAGCCCCTGACGATTGCTAGATTTTGTCATTTTATAAGCAAACTCTCGGTACATGATCCACCGTGAGTTTGAGGGGGAGTGTTAATGTATATACCGGGTCGGGTTCTATGTACAGTCGGGTCGGATTCTATGTGTATACATGTACTTATATATTGGGCTTTAGTCCCTCAATGAGAACTACTCCATTCTCTCCAAACCCTAGCCGTCATCCTCTAACAGTTGTGAAGGATGGGATCTTCACATTTTATGGTGTTGTATGTGTCAATGAAACATGCACAAACTCTTCTAGTTTGAGTTCCATTGCATTTTTTCTGAGCACTTCCTTTGGCCCTTTTTAAAGTATTGGGTTAAACCTTTATGAACCAAGTGTCGCATATGCAGAATTTTGTTTTTTTGACTTAAACCACCACTTTTATGTCAAAATTTACACCCCACTTTTCTAAAAATTTGACTTTCCCCCCAATCCGTTACTTGACCGTGAGCAACCCATTAAAAGTGGAGGTGTAACTCAAATTTTGGCATAAAAGTGGGGGTGTAAGTAAAAAAAACCCCCACTTTTAAAGGGTCGCTTATGGTCAAGTGGCGGATTGGGGGGTAAAGTCAAATTTGTAGAAATGTGGGGGTGCAACTCAAATTTCGACATAAAAATGGGGCTTTAAGTCAAAATAATCAGTGACATAACAAAACATGTATCAAGCTGATCATTGTTGATGTTGAATTATTGTTTCTAAACAGAGATTGTTGTTGATGATGAATTATTATTTCTACCTCATTTCATTGTTTCTAAATAGAAGGTCATCCGTACTACATGGTAGGGCTGGTGTAAAAGTAAAATTCAGAATTATTGTATCTGCTAAATCTTGATTTAAAGATTTGCATTAACGTTGACTATGACAATCAACGATGATGCTTTTGCTACCAGTTCGTTTCCCATTTCCAAATGTATGTGTCTCACGAAAAACAACTTAAGTTGTCACCAATGGTGCTGGTGATGAGTAACATGGAATCACTTGGATACAACTTGAACTTTCCTATCATATATGTGATAAAAATGTGTATTATCTTGTGCCAATTTTACTGTTCTTTTCATGTACAGCTGCTTGACGGACACAATGGATCTGCAGCTGCTACATACACTAAGGAGAATCTTTTAAACAATATTTTAAGTGCCATTCCTTCAGATCTTAACAGAGAAGAGTGGCTTGCAGCACTACCAAGAGCTTTGGTTGCAGGGTTTGTTAAAACAGATATGGATTTTCAAGATAAAGGTATGACTGTAGTAGTAAGTTTTTTTTTATGTCTTGATCTTGCATGTTTTTAATTATTTTTGGATGCATTACTTGTTCTGCAACATAAATGTTGTACCAATATCAAGACTTAAAATTTTAGACCTATATTTCCTAACTAGGTTCATTCTTGTACTGACCAAATAATAAAATCGTCAGATTTTTAGGGCATTTGATGGGGTTCTCACTTTGTTTTAATTATTTTAGCATATATCATGTGACTTCTTGTACATCAGAAAGTAAAAAAAAATACATATTGTGATCACATATCATATGTAGAAGCAGCTACTTGAACTAAAATACAAAATTATTTAGTGTCATACAAAATTCAACAGAAGGAGGGGATACAACTTAGAAAAATTAAAGGGCAAGATTGCCATGTTTGAACATTTGAAATCTAACTGATAGACATTTCCACAACATAAATTTATCTGTTTACTTGTATTTCTCCTTATATTTTGCTGGCAAAAAAATATGTGGACCCCTAAAACTTGGCTTTTGAGACTGTTCAACTTTTCTTTCCAGTCATCATAAATAAATTTTGTAGATTTGGACATGTATAGTCTAAACAGTATCTATGTTTCAAGGTGATGAGTGGTTGTGCCTAATAAAAGACCATGCCAAATTGTCTCTAGCAGCGGTTTCTCCAAGTTAGAATTTGTTCCTGTCGTAATTGTTTTGACAAGAACTACTAGATTATATACTATCTACTTGTTACGTAAAAGCCTCTAATTCTTCTGTCGATTTGATCTTTACTTTGATGTGGAAGTATGAGCAGTTGAGCACTAAACTAACCTTCTCTCATGTCTGAGGGTTAATAAGATGTTTTCATTGTGCTATACCTGATTCATAATTACTTTTCCAGCACAATCTTCAGGAACAACTGTGACATTTGTTATAATAGACGGATGGGTAGTAACAGTAGCATCAGTTGGTGATTCACGTTGCATACTTGAATCTGCTGATGGTGCAGTATATTATCTGTCAGCAGATCACAGGCTTGAAGTTAATGAAGAGGAGTAAGTTTGGGTCTCTGTTATTTTGTGTGGATCATGGTTCAGTTATCAAATATTCTAGTTTCTTAGCAATTTAATAGTTTGTTTTCTCACAGGGTGGAACGTATAACAGCGAGTGGAGGTGAAGTTGGCAGACTGAATGTTGTTGGTGGAGCAGAGGTATGTTCTTTGAACACCTAATCACAATTAGGTTCAGTTATAGGTGACATTGTCTCCATACCTGGTCATCATCTTATCGAAATGCAAACTAGTTTCTCTGATGGCAAATTGGCAATCTTGTTATGGTCAAAGATAGTTTGGGTTCAGCACGGTTGTCAATATGACGTACTTTCAGGTAAATTAATATGTAACAATTGTTCAGAAAATTTATGTTTATAATTGTTGAAATTATTTAAAGAGTTTTTTTATTAATTTTAGATAATCAATTACATACACAAATATTTATACGGGTATTCAGTGGACTTTAAGTGGAAGAAAAACTAGTGTGACAATGACAATATGTTGCGTGCTATTGCTAGCCTACCTCTTTGTCTCATGAACGACCCATTCAAGTAAGAATTCTTATATATAAGAGGTCTCTGTAATATTGTCATGGGTACTGCTAGACTTTGGGACTTAGCAAGGCTGCATAGCGATTTACTTTGTACAGAAAGTGGTTTTTTTCCACTCAGTCATCAAATTAAGCTCCCAAATTTTTGTCCGTAGTATTGCCTATTTCATCTCATTCTAGTACCCTGTCACCGATTATTAGTGGCTTTTGTACCTGTCTATTAGTCAGAAACCAGGTACACATCCATTATTTCTGTAGCTTTTGATTCACTTTGTGAAATTCTGAACTAGGCTTGTTCTTCATATGCTCTGTTTTTTGGCTGTAGATCCACTGAAGAAGTCCTTGTAACCTTCATGGTGAATTTTAAGCCATGGAATACGAAGGCCTAAAGTAGTTCAGAACCCATACATTTCGTGATCTACATTTCGTCTTAGTACATGGTTGGGTAAAAGTTATGCCACGTTTCTAAACTCTCTGTTATAACAAAGAAGTTTTAATCTCAGCCCTCCATATTACTCTCATTTAAAAACTAGCAAATAACTCCTGAAACTAAAAAAAAAACCTAGTACACTAAAAACAACAGAAATTTTTCAGAAACGGAACAAAAAATATTAATATTTTAATAAACTGAACAAAAGTTTTAAAATAAGAAAAAACGGAATAATACGCCATCTCAAATGGCGTAAAGCATTTACGCCATTTGAGATGGCGTAAAACTAAAGCGATGATTTTAAATACAAAAAATGCCCTTGTTTTACGCCATCTCAAATGGCGTAAAGCCTTAAGAATTTAAGGCCTTAAATTCTTTGTAAAGTCTAATTAATGAAAATGTGGGGGGTAAAGTCTAATTCAAGGCTAAATTTGGGGGGTAAAGTCAAAATAACCCTTCTTTATTTACTCAAAGGCTTTACGCCATCCCAAAACTTTATTTCTTTTCCGTCAGCTCACCCTTTCTCTTAGATGGTGAGTTGACAGAAAGTTAGTTTTGGGGGGTAAAGTCTAATTAATGAAAATGTGGGGGGTAAAGTCTAATTCAAGGCAAAATTTGGGAGGTAAAGTCAAAATAACCCTTCTTTACGCCATTTACTCAAAGGCTTTACGCCATTTGAGATGGCGTAAATTCTTTACACCTAAGGGCACTTTCGACATTTAAAATCACCGCTTCATTTTTACGCCATCTCAAATGGCGTAAATGTTTTACGCCATTTGAGATGGCGTACTATTCCGTTTTTTCCTATTTCAAAACCTTTGTTCCGTTTATTAAAATATTAATATTTTCTGTTCCGTTTTTGAAAAATTTCTGTAAAAACAATCAGTCAGTCCCTAATTTTAAGTCATTTTGCTCCCGTCGCCCACCTTTAACCTTCAGATGTTTACATTCGACCCGGATCCCATTATAAATGTTTTGAAGGAACTTTATATTTCGGCAGGTTGACCTCGGATGAAACCAGCGGCTAGTAGGGCCGTATAGTCAGCCCCTTATTAGTGGCATATGGCTTGCTTTTTAAGTAGATATTTACGGTTGATATGTCTGAGTGAAGATAGAAGGTTTATAATATGGACCATTGCTATGCTCTCTTTAGAAAAGTTTCAATCAGTGCTCTTTGTGGGAAAAAAATGGCTTGAGGGTATAGATCATTTCTCTGCGTCAGAATCAGTAGCTTATCTGTATACTTCAACTTCTGTAGGTCATATAATAATTTCTTTTTGGTTCATTGCATTCCATATGACCCCGGCCTGGTGACAACAACTTATTGCTAGGAATTTACACTTATAATTAGATTGGGGTATGCAATTTCTTGCTAGAATTCAAAAGACAGCTTGTCCTATACTCCACAAGCCTTGGCTTACGGGTATGCAATTGCTCGCAAATATTAAAGTTATACCAGAATCGCTTCTCACTTTGCGTCAATGTTTTTTTTTTATAATAAGGGACTGAACCGTAGGTTCTCTTGTCGGTAAATTCTGTGCATAAGTTATTTAGCTTTAAAACCTTGAAATATTACTGTCGTAGATTTTAACAATTTAAGATGGCATTCCTTTAAACCAAAATTCAGCTCTACATACTAGGCTGTAAAGTTTACTGATGCAATGTTTTGATCCGCACTAAAAGTTCAGAGTTGTTCTCTTTTATTACTGATATTGTTTCAATTTGTTGCTTTTTGATCCGATATAGAACATTGTTTTCAGATTGGCCCTCTTAGGTGTTGGCCTGGTGGCTTATGTCTATCAAGATCTATTGGAGATATGGATGTAGGTGATTTCATTGTTCCTATACCCCATGTGAAGCAAGTAAAGGTTTGTGAGTCATTTTTGTTGACGATGGAAAGTGAGCTTCTGTTTATTTTGCATTAGAAATTGGTGTGCACATAATGGATTGTGTTTCTAGCTATTCTACTTGCACATTGTTGACTCTTTAATTTTTTTTATGAAAACATCTACTGACACAGACTTAATAATGGGTTCTTAATAAGTTGTGTTTGATCTATAACTAACATTTACTGTTGCATAAAGTGACTTATCTGTGGGATGCCTTTAAGATCTTGTTTTTATTATTTAGATCATCAACAATTTTGTATTGTTAAGAACGTTGGCAATAAAGGAGGTTTATTCTCAACATGAGCCTACAAAAGAAGAGAATGCTATAGTGGATAGATGATTAGATTGGGTGGAATAGAGTATGCGTGTATAGAAGCTTAGGATTTGTGCAAATTGTGCAGTGTTCTAAAAAGCGGTCCAGGCGGCACCTAGGCGCTAGGCGCCCCCCCCACCGCCTAGGCGCTAGGCGGCCGCCTTTAAGATCTTGTTTTTATTATTTAGATCATCAACAATTTTGTATTGTTAAGAACGTTGGCAATAAAGGAGGTTTATTCTCAACATGAGCCTACAAAAGAAGAGAATGCTATAGTGGATAGATGATTAGATTGGGAGGAATAGAGTATGCGTGTATAGAAGCTTAGGATTTGTGCAAATTGTGCAGTGTTCTAAAAAGCGGCCCAGGCGGCGCCTAGGTGCTAGGCGCCCCCCCACCGCCTCGCCTAGGCCCTAGGCGCTCCAGAAAAGCGGCCAAGCTTCCAGGCGGAGCTAGGTGGGGCAAGGCGGGCCGCCTAGGCGGGCCAGGCGGGATCAGGCTGGCCAAGCAGACCAGGCGGGCTGAGACTGGCCAGGCAGGATAGACGGGCTGAGGTGGGCCAGGCGAACCATGTTTGCTTTTGTTCTTGTTAATCACTCAATCTTGAATTATATTTATATACTTGTTCTTTAAAATAATAGTTTGGGATAATCTTGAACTTATATTAATTTTTAAACATATATATATATATTATAATATCAAAATAATAATTAAAATAATTAAAAAAAGGCAAAACGCCTAGATGCTGCCTAGGCCCCGCCTAGGCGCTAGGCGGCCCCCCACCGCCCGACTAGAGCCTAGCGCTTTTTAGAACCTTGAAATTGTGGACAGAGTTATGGAATGTTTTTTTTTTCAAAACAACATTTGTTTTATAAAATATTATTTTAATAACCATGAGTAAAAAATAATTTCAAAAATAGCCATTTTTCGCCATGTGACCGCCACGTTAGCAATTTACTAAGCTTTTTTATGTCCAGTAAAACAGGTAAGTCATATAATGTTTTTGAACTTTATGTGACATGTGATGGTCCCCAAGTGTTGAAACTGTTATTTGATTTGAAATCGGTACCGAGTTTAAAAACGTAATTAAAATACCTACTTTACTTGACATGAAGAGTTCAGCAAAAATCGGACGCAAAGGGCATGTGGTAGAAACTGGCTACCTTTGAAATTATTTTTGACTCATGACTATTAAAATAATATTTTTTAAAACAAATGATGTTTTGTCAAAAAACCTTATGGAATTTGATTGACATATTATTTGCCTTTGGAACACAGAGATGAGGGGCTGATAGGATAAGGACTTGGGTTTCTGTTGAAGGTGCAAAAGTGATGATGATAAGACTAGAGATAACATGGATGTAAGCTGCGAGAAAATATTTTGAAAAAAATGCACTTACAAGTTACAAGTTACAACTGATATATCCCTTAATAAGACTCACTACTGGAGAAGGAATTGAACCCAAATTGTTGAGACAATGCTCAATAGTTATGGTAGATCTATTGCATAGAAGGATGCTTACATAGATGAGTTACGGCTTGATGGTGTGGAATTTTTGAGTTAAGGTTTATAGAGATATGATTACCTTATGTTAACAAGATTCTGGTCAGTTGGGTTGTGTGTTTGCAACTTTTGAAGGAAAGTGATATTGAGAGGATATTCATGTATGCCCTGCCATCAATAATCCCTGGCATAGAGAGAGGGAGAAAGAGAGGCTAGGGTGAATACTTCTCAATGTTCTCATTAGGACCACCGAGCCAAATATATAGGCATGTACAAGTGGGTATGTGTCTCATACAGTGGAGATGGTGTGTATGTTGTACAATATCTCTAACGGCCCCCCTTAAACTCAAGGTGGATCATGCACCATGAGTTTGTTAAGTAGAATCTGGAAGCACGGAGCTGGATGAGACGTTGTGAAGAAGTCAAAGATTTGCTCGCTGGAGGAAACGAAGGGGCGATAGTGTGGGCCTCATACTCCTGAGTCCTAACGGGAGTAGTAGCAATCAAACTCGATGTGCTTCATCATCTCGTGAAAAACCGGGTTGGTTATGATCTGAATGCCACTCTGGTTATCACAATGAAGAGGTGTAGGCCCAAAAATCTCTACTCCTAGATCTCCAAGGAGAGGTCGCAAGTGAACGTTCTCCTTGGTGGTAGAGGCCATGGCTCGAAACTCTGTCTCGGTACTGGAGAGAGAAACGACATCCTGCTATTTGCTATGTCATTAGATGAGAGATTCTCCAAAGAACATGCAGTAGCCGTTAGTCGAGCGACGAGTAGTTGGATCCTCAGCCCAATCACCATCCGAGTAGGCATGTAAGACCAAAGGGGAAGTCGAGGACAGGGGAATGGTGGCTCGCAGGTAATGAAGAATCCGCAGAATGATAACGTAGTGAGTAGAGTGAGGAACCTCGACGAACTGACTGGTGATGCTAACTGCGTGGGCGATGTCAGGCTTGGTGATGCAGAGATAGACCAACTGGCCTACGATATGTCGGTACTGAGTAGGGTCTGGGAAAGGCTCGCCTTCTGTAGGTTGGTGCTTCACGTGAAGCTCGAGTGGAGTGACAGCGGAGCGAACATCGAAAAGAGTAGCTCGACTGAGGATGTCAGCGGTGTGCTTGTAACAACCAATGTTTTAGGGGTGGGATGTCTAGGGTTTGGAGAACGGAGGCGCCCTCTTGGAGAGCGGGAGGGAGATGGGATGGGAGAGGGGTAGGGAGAGGAGTTTCGAGGCCCTCTTGGAGAGCGTTTGATGGGATTGGGGGAGATCGCGGCAGATCTGGCTTCCCCCATCATCCCTCTTTCCCACCCAGAGATTCTCTTCATCATGGCTTCCCTCTTCAAGGCTATGGGCCCCACAGATCCGGATCTCAGTGGGGTATGGCTTCTCAGGCGGAGGGACCCGGGAAGAAGATTCGCCCTACGTTTGCTGAAGTCATCAGATCCGGTAAGAAGCCCTCGGATTTTTACCACCCCGTCACGCCTTCTCAGGATCCATGGGCGCAGAAGATCCGCGACTTTTCGGATAGACCTGCGTTGGTAATGAAGAATCAATCTGCTTTGAATGCTGGGGCTGCCGCGCAGAAGCCGAAGGGTGGGTTCTGTTTTAGATGCCGTGAGAAGGGTCACGTTCAAGCAGAGTGCAGGAACGGCATTGTTTGTTTGCTCTGTAAGGGGGTAGGTCATAGAATGGCCAACTGTCCCTCAAATCGGAGGTTCGCGAGAGGATCGTCTTCCTATCCACCCCCCCCCCCCTCCGGCCATTAATCCTTCCAGTTGCGAGGTGATGGACTTTGACCAGACGGTCCTGGACTCTCTGTTCAATCTTCGCTGGTGTGCAATCTGCAGAGTTGTCCGAGGAGAAGGTTCTCCATCTGGCCTCTCCAGTCGTCTCTCCCAAGCCTGGGGAGCTAATTGGCAGTGGCGATCGAGAATCCTAGACTCCAACGAATTCCTGGTGGAATTTCCGTCGAAGACTGCCCTTTCGAATGCCCTCCGTCAATCTCTTTTTGATTTCGGGGACCTCTCGGTCCAGTTCTTCCCCTGGTCCGTAGACAACAGGGCCGTAGGGTCCAGGGTTTTTAGAAATGTTAAACTGTTTATAGGAGGGTTGCTCTGCCATGCCTGGAACCTGGAGTCTCTTAACTGTGTCCTTAAGCAGTTTGGCGACATCCTTAGCTTCGAGAACGATTGGGACGCTGCAGAAGACCTCAGGGAAGCGCGAGTTACTATCAGTACCTCCATGGCAGAAGCGATCCCTGAGTCAATCACCTGCCGCTTAGGCAACCGCTACTATGAGCTCCGGATCCGGCAACTTCCAGAAGCGGAGACGTCTGGGGATCGCTTCTTCAGGGAAGCGGAGGCAAATAGAAATGCAGCAGAGCCCATAGCGCGGTCTCAAGGTGAGCTTTCCCCGAGCTGCCTTCTCCCTGCTAGAGGTTTCCCTGATTTGGCGACTAATACTGTGCCTCAAGCCCCCTCTTTGTTCTGTGACCATGGCGGATTCTCCGCAATTTGGAATGATGATAAGACCGAACGGGGTGATCCGGACTCCTCCGGATTACCTTTTGTGGTTAATCTTACCCATGATGTTGCAGATTTTCAAGCTGATAATCGCAGAGCTCAAACAGAAGAACTGCCATTTAACTGGGAGGTCGAAGCGGAGCACAATGACCATTCTTCTCCCAGATTGTCCCCTTCTCCTTCTCTTTGTATTCCAGTCTCATTGCCTGACAATCTTGATGACTGCCAGATTCCAGTAGCCCCCCAGGAGCCCCCGGTGGCAGCCGCCGAAGATAGAGCGACGAATGGTGCCCTCAAGGCCTCTGTCCGAAGGAGCCAGAGACAGATGGTTAAGTCCTTCGAGCAGACCTACCAGCGAGGGAAGCACAATCCTTTTTTGGGTTCGCACTTGAAGAAGATGGTGGAGAGGAGCACGGATGACGAGCTGCACTCCCTTCTATCCTTTTTGGATTCTGATACGGTTGTGGCACTGGCTGGTGAATGTGGTGTTGCAGTCTCCAAAGAAGGCTTTGACCCGACAGTGTTTGTAACTATTTTGCGGGGAATGGAGAAAGAGAGAATCTCCTCTGTTTGATTGCTGTTGTTCTTTTGTTCTGGGTTTTTTTTCTGAGTTTTTTTCCCCTGCTTGATGAAGACTCTCTCTTGGAATATTCGGGGTCTAGGAGACATTGAGAAACGCAAAGCGGTTTTTCTTCAGATTTCTTCTCAGAACATCGACATCATTTGCCTGCAAGAATCGAAATGTGCCAACCCTTCACCCTCCTTTCTTAAATCCATGGGGGGTAATAGGATCAGTAATTGGATTTGGCTGGATTCTGTAGGTTCAGCGGGAGGGATCATTACTGGTTGGAGGGAACCAGAATTCTCCTTACTGGATTCTTACATTGGAGTTTTTAGTATCTCGGTTGCTCTGAAGCATCAACAGTCAGGATACTCCATGGTGGTGACCAACGTCTATGGTCCTACAGATTACCAACTCCGGCAGGATTTTTGGAGCGAGATTCGTCATACCCGTATTCGCTTTCCCGGTCCATGGATCGTAGGTGGTGACTTCAATCTCACGCGTTTCTCCTTTGAGAGGAGTGGAGCTATGGGGAGACGCTCAGATATGGAAGACTTCGCTGACCTGATCGACGATCTCTCCCTGATTGACCTCCCGATGAACAACCGGAAGTTCACCTGGAGCAACAAACGAGAAAACCCGATCTTCGCCAGACTGGATCGCTTCTTCATTTCCGATGACTTCGAGACTCTTCATCCTGGAGTTACCCAACGTGGTCTGACGGCCTTTTTATCCGATCACGCTCCAATTCTTTTAGACACCAAGCTTCAGGTAACCAAGCAGAAGAAGATTTTCCGGTTCGAAGCTATGTGGCTCGAGGACCCTGAGTTTGCTCCCCTAGTCAACTCCTGGTGGTCGGAAGTCGAGGACGATTCCAACTCGATTAGAAACTGGAACCTGAAGACCCGACATGTGAAGATGAAGATCTCAGACCGGGAGCGCAGAAAATTTGGTAACGTGCTGTTCAGGAAGAAGGAACTTCTTAGGAAAATTGGCGAACTTGAAGTGAAAGAAGAACAGAGTTCCATCTCTGATGCAGAGAAGGTCCTGAAGTCGAACTGGTCAGAGGACTTGCGTAAAACGCTTGTGCAAGAGGAAATTTTGTGGCAACAAAGATCCCGGGACAGATGGATTAAACTTGGCGACAGCAATACTTCCTACTTCCACAAAATTGCGAACTCGGGTCGCCGGCGGAACACTATTCATACAATCAGAGAAGGAGACCGAGTTTGGACCTCCCAGGTCGAGATCAGTCGCCGGATTTCGGAGCATTTCCATAATTACTTCAAAAGAGATGGTACGGATACTGCCACTCTGGACTGGAGTACGTTGGAGACCTTGAAGCTGGATTCTTCTGCCGATCTGGACAGACCTTTCACAGAGGAGGAGTTCAAGAAAGCGGTCTTTGGGATGAAGGCTGAGGGAGCCCCAGGGCCGGATGGGCTCCCCATGCTCTTCTATCAGCGCTTCTGGGAGACAATTAGAAGGGACCTTTGCAGAACTCTGTTTGACTTCTTCAATCATAATATCTCCCTTCATAGTTTGAACTACGCTTGGGTGACCTTGATTCCTAAGAAATCAGGAGCAGAGTCGATTGGTGATTTCCGTCCGATCAGTTTGGCTAACTGCGTTTACAAGATTGTGGCCAAGATTCTTGCCAATCGGCTTGCCGACAATCTTGACAAGATAGTCTACAGGAGTCAATCAGCTTTCATCAAAGGCAGATTTATCTTAGACAGCGTCGCGACTGCTCAGGAGCTGATTTTCCACTTGAAAGAGCAGAGAGAAGAAGGCATCATTTTGAAGATAGACTTCGAGAAAGCCTTTGATAGACTCAAATGGAGCTTTATTCTTAATACGCTGAAAGCTAAAGGGTTCTCGGACAGATGGCTGAATTGGATCTGGAACTGCCTTTCCACCTCGACTCTTTCTTGTCTGGTTAACGGTAACGCCGGGAAGCAATTCAAAGCTGGTCGAGGAGTGAAACAAGGCTGCCCTCTCTCCCCCTTTCTGTTCATCCTTGCTATGGATGCTTTTGACGCTATGCTCAGAAGAGTGAGAGCAAGAGGATACATTGAAGGAGTAGGCGAGGACTCCTGGAAGACAGCCAACCTGCATTTCGCAGATGATACGATTATTTTCTGCAAAGCTAAGAAGGAGCAGATCAGCTTGTTGAAGATTCTTCTCTATTCGTTGGAAGTCGTCTCAGGTATGAAGATTAATTTTTCGAAGACCTCTCTCTTCTATCTGGGGGAGAATACGGCTTCAGCTACTTCCCTATCGGCTATTCTGAACTGTAAACTAGACTCCCTTCCTACTAAGTATCTCGGCCTTCCTCTGTCTTCGGCGAAACTTCTCAGAAGCGACTGGTTCAAAGTCATTGAGCGCGTGGAATCCAGACTGCTGGGTTGGCAAGGAAAACATCTCTCTCTAGGAGGCCGATTGACTCTGGTCAACGCTGTTTTGACCCTTATCCCATCTTACCACTCTTCCTTCTTCTTAATGCCTAAGTGGGTGATTAAGAAGATTGATTCTATCCGTAGCCGCTTCCTTTGGAAGGGGGCAGATCCCAACTCCAAAGCTTACCATCTGGTTAATTGGGGCGCGGTTTGCAAGTCCAGAGAAGAAGGGGGCTTGGGAGTCATCAACCTTGCTGATCACAACAAAGCTATGTTGGGTAAGTGGTGGTGGAGGCTCCAACGAGATCAAGGTGACATCTGGAGCGCAGTTATCAGGGGCCGGTATTTCAAACGTTTCAGACCTTTACAGATGAGAAGTAGAGTTTCCGGCAAGATTTCTCCATTTTGGAAGGGCATCCAGAGGATTGGCAATATTTATAAATGTGGCACTAGCTTGGCTATCCACAATGGGAAATCTACTCTCTTTTGGGAAGACAGGTGGTTAGTCGAAGGCTGCCTGAAGAACTGGTACCCGGATCTGTACGATCTCGCTTGGTCGAAGTCTTGCTCTGTTCGATCGCAGTGTGTTCTCCGGGACAATAGGACAATCTGGAACATCAAATTCCGGCGGAATATTCCTGCCTTCCTCCTCTACCAGGTGAGAGAATTGGAAAGCCTTCTGCAACTGCTCTCCGTCAATGAAGAGGAAGATGAGGTGACATGGCGTTTGTCATCCTCCGGCAGGTTCTCTTCTAAATCCTTCTACAGCTTCATCAACAAAGGGGGTGTTATTTGTCCGGTAGCTAATCATCTGTGGAAGGCTAGAGTGCCCCTGAAGATCCGCATTTTCATGTGGCTAATGACCAAGAAGAAGCTCCTTACGAAAACTAACCTTCAAAGCAGAGGGAACACCAACATCTCCGACACAACTTGTGTACTTTGCGGCCAGGCCAAAGAAGACACGAATCACCTCTTTATTCACTGCCCTTTTTCCAAAGGAATCTGGGACCACTTGAAAAGAGGTTTGAAGATACAAGGGACCCCAGGCTCGGTTTTTTCTATGTGGACAGTTTGGAGGAAGAAGAGAATTAAGAATCGCTTGCGGCACAGCTGGGATTTCCTGGTTATGGCTGTTTGCTGGAGTATCTGGATAGAACGTAACAACAGGATTTTCCGCAAGGTCAAAATGTCTCTAGGCCAAGTTCGGTTGGCTATCAAGAGAAGATTGCTGCAGTGGAAAGTGGTCCTTCAAGGGAGGAAACTAGAGCAGCTAGACAACATTATTTGTAACCTTTTTTGAGTTTTTGCTCTCTTGACTGTATCCCCGTTTCTTAGCTCTTTTTAATGGACTGGTAGGGGTCTAGGCCGAACCCCCCCTCATTCACTGAGAGGGTTTTCTCAAAAAAAAAAACAACCAATGTTTTAAAAAGCGTTAGACGGACCCATGGTGGTGGGGGGTCTCCAAGGCGGCTAGGCAGAAGGCGGTTGTCTTAAGATTAAGACGCCTGAGTTAACAAAAACCACTTATAATTTAGATTTTACTTGTTACCAATCACTAAAGGAACTATGAAGCATTCATACATCATGTATGTGATAAAACGGTAGGTACACAACTACACATACACCAGAATGCCATAAAAATAAAGTAAAAGCTAACGAAAACGAAAACAATAATATGGAGGAATAGATCCTTACCTCTAGACTCCAGCCAGGCTGATTGTATTAGTTGCATCTTGCGAACTTCATGTAGAGAGAGAAGGAAGCCTTCAAGCCTATGCAAGTGTCTTATGCTTCTGATAGATGGAATCACAATGCAACCTGATTTCATGCTAGACATAGGACATTGATATTCCAACAAAATAATATATCGCAAGAGAAGAGAACATTTATAATGATAATAACTAAACCATAAACAATAAAAATGTTGTCTTTTGCAAAATAATAAAAAATCAAAAACTAAAAGTCTAAAATGTTCTTCAGTCCTTTGCTTAATTGCTTTATCAATCATCTTCGTCATAGTTGTCAAGGCGTCAAGGCGAGGCTAGGCGCCCGGAGGGAGCCTAGGAGCTTAGGCGTGCCTAGGCGTGGCCTTACGTGCATATGCGTGGCCTTATATGCATAGGCATTCTCCAGGCACGGGTATATATGTATAGTCTATACTTGTAAGTATATATGTAATAGGAAGCAAGATAACACCTTACTAACATGAAATTGAACATATTATAGTCAAATGCATGCAACACAATGATACATACATAGTATAAACAAGTAAACAACAAAATGAACAAATAGAATACAAACAATTGCTAACATAAAACTGAGCATATTCTAATCAAATGCATGCAACACAATGAACACATAGTATAAACAAGTAGACAACAACAAAATGAACAAAGAGGATGGGGTAGGTTGGGTTTTACTTTAAAAAAAAAACAAAAATCATTGCCTAAAACTAGGCGTGTGCCTAGCCTAGGTGCGCCTAGGCACGCCTAGGTCGCCGCTTAGTGAGGTGCGCCTGGGCGCACTAGGGCCTAGTTGTCTCCGTGCCTAGGCCCGCGCCTTGACAACAATGATCTTCGTCATTAAGATTTTGGTCTGATTTCAATCCATCGTCGTCAGAATCATCCTCAAACTCAACATAAGCATCACCATCATCTATATCCTCGACGGACTCTAAGGGCACCTCATCTATCTTCATCAACCTCCTTTGTGAAGTAGATGAACCTGACGGCATAGAACTTCTCCTTGGCTCAGATGAAGATGCCGCTCCTGAAAAATAATTAATTTATAACATTTAATCATTTATAGGAGTCCAAGGTGCTTTTTGGAGAGAATATAAACATATGATGCAACATATACGGATATACCTGATGCTTTATCAACTAATCCCCAAGTCAAGCGTGATCCAGAATATACTTCTGTCTCGGGATCCATATCATCTAGCCAACTAGTTGCATCATCCATGTTCTTTGTGCAAATCAATGTTGTCAGAGCCGAACCGGAGTATGAACCGGTTTGGGTACCGGTCCGGTTGGACCGGCCGGTCCGGTCTGGTTCACCGGTCTGGATAATTAAAAATTTAAAACTAATAAAACTATTTAATTAAGTTGAGAAAATTGTAAAAATTATTTTAAATAGAGAAAAAATATGGAAAAAATATGAAAAATAGAGGTTATTAGAAAAAAACAAGAAGTTATTAAAAAAGTACATATTACTATTAGTATATTACTATATTAGTATATTACATTGTTAGTTTGTTACTTGTTAAGTTGTTCGTATTTACTATTTACTAATTTACTATTTAGTGATTAAGTGATTAACCAAATTATTGAAGATGAAACATCCACTTTGAAGTTTGAAAGCCAAAAAAACCTATCCCACCATTCCGGCATTCCCACATCATTAAAAATTTAAAACATTAACCAAAATTATTATCAAGTAACTAATAGGTCCAAAGTCCAAAATCCAACAGTTTGACTAATAGGTCTAATACTCTAATATACGCGAGTCCTTAAGAAAAATCCAAGGTCCAATAGAGAGAGAGAGAGAGAGAGAACCCAAAAAAAAAAAAGGGTTCCGACTCTTCGGAGTCTTCAGAGTTCAGACTTCAGTCGGTCCAAGCCTCCAAGGTCCAACACAGAGAGAGAGAGAGAGAGAGAGAGAGAGAGAGAGAGAGAGAGAGAGAGAGAGAGAGTACCTGGGTGGTCGGCTGATTTGCAGTCGGCCAGCCTTAAGGTGGGGGATGATCGGCGGCCCGGCACCGGCAGGAAGAAGGAACGAGAGAGTCGGCTAGCCTTAAGGTGGGGGATGATCGGCGGCCCGACACCGGCAGGAAGAAGGAACGGGAGAGTCGGCCGGGGAGACGTAACGTCGCAGTACACGGGCGCGGGTCGGGGTGAGAGCGTGACAGGGTTTCCACTTTTCATCCATTTTAAATAGGCTGACTGAACCGCCGGGTTCAGTCAAGCTCTCAGCCGGCCGGTTTTTGCCTAAAACCGCCCGGTCCGGCGGTTCGTTTCCGGTTCAAGTTCCAGGTGCGGTCCGATGGACTTCCGGACCGTTCGGCCTGCCGGTTTCCGGTCCGGACCGGCCGGTCCGGTCCGTTTTTAACAACATTGGTGCAAATATGATATCTGTTTTTATCATTTTGGTGCTCCTTAAGTGTTGCGTTAAATTGAACATCGACAAGATTGTTCAACTTCTTTTGTTTTAATCTATTCCATTTCTTCATATGTATCTGTAGGAAAAAATTATAAAATTAAATAAATTAAATGAATATAAATTTAAATCATGTATTCACTTATTAACATAATTTTAATTTACCATCTCAAATGTACTCCAATTTCTCACACCCAGAAGCGCTACACGTCAAGTTCAATATCTTTAGTGCCATCTGTTGTAATAGAGGTGTTTTGGAACCATACATAGACCAGCATTGTACTGCACATCAAACCAATAACAATGTTACAAACTTACAAATTACAATATAAAAGTAAATTCAAAATAAATAATTGATTTTGTAGTATAAAGGTATACTTGGATTTATCTCAGGATTGCTTCTTTGCCTTATTGCCACTTCTTTTCCAAATGGTCCACTTGCATCTTTATATGCACCAAGTTCTTTTGTTATTAGATCTTGTGCATTCTCATCACCCTGATGAAAAGTTTCAATACATTGAAGAAGGCCATCCATGATTGTCTCATTTCTCTCAACTTCAAGCTCAGTATTATAGTAAAAAGGGTTCAAATAGTACCCAACCGCATCTATAGGACGATTAAGCTTCTTATCATTTCAACTCAATAATATCCAAGATGGGCTTGTACAATGCCTCTTAGTCCTCTTCATTATTTAAGGATTTTATTATTTCTTTTTTGGCATTTTCCATTACAACATAAATAAAACCCATGGTTGGCACTCGATCACTATCAACTAAACGAAGAACCTTCACTAAAGGTTGAAAAACCTTCAAAGCAAATACCATCCCTTTCTAGAATTGATTACTCAATACTGTGGCTGCAACCTTTTGCCCCATGATATGTTTTGACCATTTACAGTTTAACCAATCATTAGAAGTAAACATTAATCGTAGCTTTTCTTTTTGCTCCAAAATACTCTATAAACTAAGGAAAGCTGTGACAAAATGTGTAACCCCAGGCTATACCAAATCCTTCTTATCAGTGCAACGTCACATCATACTCAAAGTGATGTGATGGCTGTAAATAAATACTGGAAGAGCCCTAGCTTTAGTGATAACAGATTTTACCTTTTGCATATTTTCAATACCCTTAAGCATAAGGTCAATACAATGAGCGGCACATGGTGTCCAAAACACCTTAGGTTTCTTATTTTTCAATAATTTTGCAGCTGCCATGTTAGATGAGAAACTATATGTAACGACTTGTATAACATTTTTCACCCCCACCTCTTCGATACATTTATCAACTAACTGGAAGATGCACTTTGCATCATGGATGTAATCTAAAGCATCTACTGATCGCAAAAGTCTTGTGCCCAAGTGACAATTAACACATAGATTCATAATGCTCTGTCCTCTTCTATCCATCCAACCACAGTCATAATGGTACATCCATATTTCTCCCATAAGTCTTTATGACTTTTCAAGCTTTCTTTTGTCAACTCAACTTCTTTTCTAAGAAAAGGCTCCCCAAGCTCATATGATGTTGGACCAACAAAACCAGGACCATATTGACCAACGACTTCCAACATTATGTTAAAACTTTTTAATGAAGCCGTATTCAGTGCAATACCTGCTTTATACATCCAGCGAGCCATGTATTGACATACTCTTGCCCTCTCTTCCTTCTTATGTGTATCTTTAATTGAAGTTTGCTTCATTTTTCCTCTTGCACTTACAGCAACCTCAGGGTTCATTGCAACAAATTTATCCATTGGACCCTTTATACGAGGTCTCTTGCTTGAACCTTCGACCTCAACTACAATCTCATCATCATCATCTGCATGATCTCCAAAGATTTTCACACTTCTTCTTGAGTCTTCCATTTCTTTTTGTTTCTCAACTTTTGTTTGCTTTTTTATGTTTATGTCAAAATCTAATATTTCTTCCCTGACTTTTGATGGAACCTTCAAACGTGGAGCCACATCTCCTCGAATGCCAGCTATATGTTTCTTAAATATGTTTATACCACCTTTCAAAACTTGCCCACAAAACTTGCACTCGACTTTATTTTTATCCTTCGCATCTGGACAAAAACCGAATTTCCAACCCGGATCTTCTTTGGAATTTACAGAAGTAGAAGACATCGATACTTATGTCGATTTGCTCCTGCAAAAGTATAGGGAAAAAATATGAGTCATGTGCCGTAACAATCAGAAGAACTGACTCTGGATTGAAGTGTTAAAAATGAATTTTAAAAAAGGAAAACCTAATTTTATGCGGAGCTACATGCCATTAGTTAGTATACATTAGTTACATTATTGTGCGCATCTTAAGATTTTGTGCAGATCCTTGATTCATTTGATCTTTTGATTCCTTTCATTGTAGGCTTTACAGTAAAAAGAACATCAGAAATTCAAGATTTGAAGACAAAAGTCCCTGACTCACAGCCTTTGCCCATATATGTCACTGGCAGCAACTTATGTTTCCAAAAAAAGTAAAAAACACAGAATTGTGATTTGTGCATAGTGCACTGTGAACACAGCAATGGCAAAAAAAAACAGAGCTTTCAAAACTGTGATCTGTGCACTGTGAATGTACTTATGACCCAAAAAAAAAACAGATCTGCCAGAATGGTGATCTATGTGTGTTCTGTGAACACAACCATGGCAAAAAAAAGATCTGCTGCTCTGTGAACACAACCATGGCCCCTAAAAAAAAACAGAGCTGAGAGAGAGAGAGAGACCTGGTGGGCGGCGTGGGCCAAGGTGCACTCCGTCCAGTGGCTGGAAGGCAGTCGGAGGGATGGAATCCCGAGCTGGATATGGGGGGACCTAGGTGCTCTCGCAGTCGGTGGGCCAAGCAACTGCCAACTGCTTGCATGCATGAATGGCCATAACCCATCAGGTTTAGAGAGAGAGAGAGAGACAGAGAGGAGAGAGAGAGAGAGACCTGGGCTGAGGTGCTCTCCGTCTGAACTCTAGCGACGCAGCAGTTGGAAGCCTGGAACCTCTTGTTGGGCTGGAGCTTCTCGACGAACGTTGGGGGGAAAATTAAAAAATCCTAAAACATTTCCTTTTAATAGGACCCATGTTGATATGGGCCCACTAGTTGATCCACCCAGCCCGAACCTAGCCCTAGGGCTAGGACTTGGTCCGGATGAACCCGAGCAACCCGACCAAATTCTGAATTTGGACAAACATGAACAATATTTACGAATTTGGACGGGCATGGGCAATTTTTTTTTTCGGTTGTATGACCAACCAGAGTAACCCGAGGAACATATTATATATATATATATATATATATATATATATATATATATATTGTGAGGCTATTATGGAAGTAGAAAACACGTTGCTGCTTAAGCAAGTTGGATAGCAATTAATGAAACCAATCTTAAGCAAATTAGAAGCCAATCCTTTTTTTTTTGTGGAAGCCTAATGCTTAAGCAAGTTCAAAAATAATCTTATTTGGAAGAAATTGCTTAATAACAATTTTATGTTTGCACAAACTAGGCCCAACCAACCAACTAGATTGACTAAATATAGGCAACCCGAGGAACCCAATGAACTTCAATGGTCCAAACACGAATAAACCCTCTATGGGTTCCTCGGGCAACTCGGTCAATTTGGACAAAGATGATGCAACTAGATCCAAACATGGTCAGACCTCCAAACCCGACCAACCCGACCATATCCACCCCAACCTAGCCTGCCTAATCGTCCGGCTTTGAAACCGCCTAAGTGGGTTTGAACCCAACTATGCGCCCGCCCAGGTATACACCTCCTACATGACCGCTTAAGGTGTATCGGTGCGGCCACCTCTCTAAAAAGCCTAGGTGGCCACCTGGACTGCTTTTTGAAACAGTTGTAAGAATCTTAAATTCCTCGTCTATAAATTGTGAAAAAGTGATGTAGTGGCTGTATGAATATATGTGTGATTCCCCGGTGTACTGGTAATGTAAGGATCCTAATTCTAGTATGAGCTAGATTAGGATGCCTATATAAATATTTTAATTAAGAAATGCCTATTTATCCTCTTTTTATCAGACTTTTGTTTTTGACCGTTTCTGGTTTCGGACTTATGAATAAGGACAACTGCTCTTTCAAGTAAACATTAGAAATGTTTTACGATACGTTTGTTCGTATCTTCGAGACCTTCGATTTGGTGCGTCCGTGCGCTAAACGGGCCCTTGTATGAAAAGTTATGACAATAGATAGTTTCAAGAAAAAATTTCAGTATGATCAATTGGGCTGTCGAAAATCAATGAAATTATATCAGTAGGTTTGTCTAGACTTTCACAATGGATATTTTTGGTAGTTTTTCGAACACACGATAGAGAGGTTGTACATCGGTGTCCTTTTTCATCATTACCAAAAGATGGGACGATTGAAGGCGTGAAATCCGACCAAACACAAGCCATCGGTTCCGCGCCATCGAGATCTATCCAATGGCAGGTCCCAGGCATGAATCAGACTTACGGTTGAAAAATATGATCGATTATTGTTTACAACACGGTTCTCGATAATCGCTTTCGTGGGTGAACTTCGTGGGGACCACCTGGTTGAATTAGACACTGTGGGGCGTATTGGAGAGATTCCCTGTACAACTCCCGTTATGGACACCGTGGATGGAATTTACCTCAAGCTGTTGTATCATGTGTGTGAATCCCGACTGTGGATGCTTGCAACTTGTGAGCGTGTGCGAATCTTGGCCATTGATCTCATGATCGCGGGATTATGGAATTAATTAAATATTAGTTGCTGTCCCCGTTTTGATCTCCATACCACTTTGAGCAATGAGCCCAGGCCCTACTGCCTGTCCCTTTGCCACCTGGCCGGTCAGGTTTGAGTTGGTGACAAGGATGACCATGGTTCATTATAGCATCGTGATTAGTGGGACTCTGAACTTCCAATTTGACTACTTTATTCAAAATATTTGTTTTTTGGTTTCAAGAATTAAGTTTAGTTTGGTTAGGTGTCAAAAGTTGAACTCGGATTCAGGTGAATCCTCAAACCACATTTTGATCAGTTGTCATAGCATAAAATTAACTCTCAATGTCTCATAATAACAGCCAACTCTGTTGTATTCTTTATCACAATCTTTTTAGTTTTTTTTTTTTGGACAAAACTAATATGCTTATATCATCTGTCACTTTGTAGAGTTGATCTCAATGTTCTATAATAATACTGTTTCTAGTGAAATATCAAATATGCCATTATGTTTATGAGAATGACATGGCTGTTTATGCTTCATGACTGCTACAGCTATCCACTGCTGGAGGCCGACTTATCATCTCAAGTGATGGTGTATGGGATGCTTTGACTTCCGAAATGGCACTAAGTTGTTCTCGTGGGTTGCCAGCAGATGTTGCCGCCACTCAAATTGTTAAAGTACTTCCATCGTAATGGTTTCTATGTTGCCGCCACTCAATAGTCTAACATTTGATGGGTTCTGTTAGTCACATTTTTGTTCCATTTGCAGGATGCTGTACAGGTAAAAGGACTAAGAGATGATACCACCTGCATTGTTGTTGATATAATACCACCGGAAAAGATAACCCCTTCCGCTCCACCACCAAAGAAGCCTGGGATGGGGGTGTTTAAAGCTTTGTTTCGAAGGAAGTCATACGAATCATCGTCTTACTCTGATAGAGTGTGCACTGAATCAGACCTCGTTGAGGAAATATACGAGGATGGATCTGCAGCGCTAGGCCAAAGGTCTGTATGTTCAGTTAGAACCTGATTTTCGTAATCTTTTTTTTTTCATTTGCATTAGTGGTTTCTGTTCATGCTTAACAAATATTTTATATATTGTTCTTTATTTAACATGTTTCCATGACATCATTGACAAAGGTGTATGGTATGTTCCTAGCTACCTCTTAGTTGTTCCTTATTAAACTTTAAATTGACATGTTTTGGACAGATTTGGGGCTTTCAGTAATTAGGACTTAGGGCTGGCTACAGAAATCAAAATATGAATGCATTGTTCATGGTTATAGAAAAAAGAAACACGAAACATGTCATATTTTGATTCAGCAATGAACAAGGACAGAACCCGGCTCTTCTTAATGGAATTCAGCAAAAGGTTGAATTCCATTTTTATTCCAATACATTCTTCTTTACAAGGTAGAAGGGATTCATCCTTATATAGTTGTGAACCAAAGTTAGAAGGGGTGGACTCAATTACTCAAGGGTACCTTTTGGAAATTTTAGGTGGGGCAAAGTTTAAAATGACATGGCCACCTCCAACAAGGCAATATTGATAGCCTTAGTACTCTGGAAATTATGGAGATAGTTATGAGTGCGTGGTCGACTTCGACACTGATCAATGGGATCTAAAGAACCCAATTTGTGCATATCAATTACAACGGAAACAAAATTCACAAGAACAAACCACATACGAAAATAGCAGTGTAGTCAAGGCATCGCCTAGGTGTTTTGAACCCCCGACCGCCTAGGCTGTGGCTAGGTGAGCGGTGGAGTCTAGGCGGCTGCCTGGGTGCCTATTTAATAATTGATTTCTTTTTTTTGCTTTTTTTTAAAATTAGTCGGGTTCAAATTGAGTTTTCTTGGCTCTCGTTTGGTTTTATAGGGTCCATGTTGCTTTATAGATGGCTGATGGCTAACACCATGCCATCATTATTGAGAAAAAAACTATTGTGTCCATGTTCTCAAGGTTTGAAGGGGAAATATGCATATAAGGATGATTCATATAAGAGTGGCGATGATGTAAATGGTTAGGTGATTTAGATGAGTAATTTTAATTGTTTTTTTTATACATGGATGTAAAATGTTCAAAAAATAATAAAATTACCTAATATGATTATGTTTATGCTTATGATATTTGCTTGAATTTATGAGTATGATAGGGTTCTGTTTCTCTTGCTGATATGTGATTCATATTTGTTGCAATATATAATCATTGTGGTTGATATGTGATTCCTATTTGCTGCAATAATAATGGTTTTGTAGGTTATCATATGCTCTATATCATACCCATTATCAAATATTATTATTTTGACTGTATCTATCTCTAAAAATTAAATTTTACTATGCATAAAACCATAAATTACTTATGTATATATATTACTTATATTTTTTTAATATATTTATTTTTTATCGCTTAGGCATTGCCTTGACGCCTTAACTACAATGGAAAATAGAAACAACATCTGTCAATTTAGCATTAGTGGCACTGGGTCAAATGGTGAGGTGATAGCAAATGATATTCTGGTAAAAGCTTAGCTGAAGTATTCGCACAAAAGAATTATTCGCATATGGCAGAATGTTGATAGCCACAATATTGAGGGAAGATCAATTCATGTAGTTCCTCCGGTGTCGTAAGGAAAGACCTATTAAGTTGTTCCTCCGATGTCATAGGATCCACACAAATCGTTGTCTCGTTGTTGTATTGCAAGGTTGAAGTTATGGTTGGAAAAGGGATGGGCAAGAGGATCAGTTTTGGAGGCAAGTGGACAGATTGAGGCAAGTTAAGGAGAGGGGAGAATGGAGGAAAATGACTTTATAGAATTAGCTAGCATGTAGGACAACATATCGAAGAAAAAAAAAAGATTACAGGTAAGCTGATCGTGATGGAGGCGAATTTTGGGTGCAGGTTCGCGCCGGATGTAGAGAAGTATGAATGACAACATATACACAAGGACAATCTCGTTAAGGATGATGGGGTAATCATCAGGTGGGATTGACTTAGCTCCCATAACGAAAATGGCCAATAATATGCATTCGCGCCCAAGCCCATGTGATCCCTAAATCAACGGCCACTGTACACGTTCACTAGTGAAGGAAGTACCCTCATACATCATAGTCGTTGGTTCTCTATCGCACACGGATAGGTGCCTCCAGCATGTTTTTGGCTGTTTTCGTTACTAGAGCGAATCGAATAGCCCTTTGCCATTAATCATTGGGGCCAATGAAAAGTATTTCTTTTCTGAAGAGTTTTATTTCTATTGTTAAAAAATATTATAGAGATAAGAGATTTGTTATTTTCCTAGCTATAATTAATCTTTTGAAAATCATACAACAATAAAATCAAAAAAATACAATTTATGACAAAAAATAGAACATGAGAAAGAAAATTCTATAAAACATGCGGAGGAGGGACACCTCAACGAATGACTCGAGCCTCTGCAGTAGGAAATTTTGATAACTAGATGTTGTGAAGATTACACTTTTGGTGGGGAGGAGATAGAAAATCATCATCATGTCGTTGAACCCCTAGCCGATAACAACTAAGCTTTCCTCAAGTATCTGATCGTCCGTCTCCACTCCTGCAATGATTGATTGACCGACATGAGGCCGTCAAGACCGGTGTCTACTGACACGAAGCTGACATCAGTGCCCAGGTTGACCCGGGTGAGCCGGACCTCTGCGTAGGGCGACAGGAAGTCCTTGAGCCCCAGGGAGGAGACAAGGAAGTATGTTATGAACCGGCCATTGGAGAACCTCTTGCTTGGTACGTGACTCAGAAAGTTGAGGTCGTAGGGTTGGTGGTCCGCTAGCAATTGTGTCGACAAGTTGTTATTGTCGGAGTCGAGCGTTGAGTCACTGAAAGCGAAGACAATCGAGATTTTATGCGGGGAACCAAGAGAGGCAGCATCTGCGAGAGGGTGGAGAAGAGAGGGGAAGGGGGGAGAGGAGGAAAGGGACGGCATGCTTCATGGTTTCGATTTAGCTGGTTATTCTCAACTCGTTCTCTAGTATTGTATATGTGGGGAATAATTAGTAGGTATCCCGTTTGTCAAAGAATCTAATTTGAAATAGAGTTACAATACTGGGCCATGTTAGAAACTAGTTCTACTTCTCTCAAGTGGGTGAGCGTAGATAGTGGGCACCCGTGTGGGTTGCAATGCAGCAAATATAAGCGTGTAGCATGTTTGTTTAATGGGAACAGTGGCCTTCGAGGCCACGAGGATCACATGGAGTGGGGTAAGGCGAAGGAAGCACACAAGGCGGCAATTGTGGGGTTCATGTGTGGAGCAGGAGTAATAAGGGGGACCGTGCTGAATATCTCGTGGGGAGATATGGAGAGCGTGGCACATGGGACCTTGGACGCAAGTGGGGTACGAGGGGTACGTGATGTCTGTGTGCAGATGTGCACGTGGATGAGTAGTAGATGTGGAGTGGTCACGTTAGTCACAAATAAGGAGAAAATGTGCATGATGCATGGCTACTGTGGCAGCAAGGGGCGTCGCGTGTGGGGATGCAAGGGTAGGTGCGGTGAAGTGGCAAGATAAAAATGGGTTTTAGTGGAGTTATGTACTTATGTGGCTAGGGGCGCAACTCGGGTCTGGTTGGTTCGGTTTGGTCAAACCAGAACCGAACTGAAGTATCGACCTATTTCGGTTCTACCATATCCAAACCCAACCCGACCCAATTTGGGCATTGACTTGACCCAGCCTGCAATAAGGTCTGGTCGGCTCAGGTCTCGGATTGACAAGTCTAGGCAATATGCATTGAATAATGGATATGTTGTATGTGTTACCTAGTTCGTATTACCCTTATATACCTCATAGCATCTATGACTTGCAGAGTTTAACGTCTCAGATGTAATTCATTAGTTTAGAAAGAAAACCATTGAAAATACTTTTTATGTAAAAGCTTCATGGTATTAAGGAAACATCTATACTGATATTTCAGTTGTATTGCCCAATTATAACAACAAAATCTCCTTAACGAGAGTTCACATAGAATTTGTACAAGAAGAACAGAGCAAGTGCACAAGGACTAAATAATCGAAAATCTTTGCAAAAATACCCATTTCAATGCCATAATTATATAAAATTTTCCCAATTATCATTCTTCTTAAAAATACACCTAAGTCTATGAAAATAAGTGGTGAGGTGGATAAATACTTAAAAACAAATGAGAACCTGATCCTAGTTAGACAATATTTCCCACTTAAAAACTTTAGCAAACATAAGCAATAATTAGTGCATAAGCAACAAATCCGGTTCGCCCAGAACTGACCCGGATTTAATTGGGGCCATAAAAATGAGAACTGAACCAACCCTGATTTGCAAAATACCTGAACCAACCCGACCTGTACACGTTGCTATGCGAATGCACCAAAGAGAAAATTTGAGACATGTTCAGGAATGAGTCACTTGGATGGATGTGGATCTGATGCGGTGGATGAGCGAGGAGCTATGAAGTATGGATACTTCAAAATGCATGAAGTACCCGTACCGGATACGTATCGGACACGGATACGGTCCGAATACGTGTCCGATACGTTTCAGGCGTATCCTGGATTTAAAAATCATAAAAGATCGAGGGATACGGCTGGGATACGGGAGGGATACGGCAGGATATGGGAGGAATACAGCCGGCTGGTTTGGTCTTGGGTCGGGTTTGGGCTTGGGTTTGGTTAAAAGTTAAACCCAAACCCAATGACTTTAACCCCACCCCTACCCTCTTTTCTAATTTCTGTATCGCCCACGCTCGTCATCCGCCTGACTACAGTCCGCGCCTGTCGTCCGCATGACTGCAGTCCGTCGCCCGCGCAGCAGTCCGCCGTCAGTCGTCCTACTGCAGCTGTCCACGCCCGTCGTCCGCCTAACTGTAGCCGTCCGCCATCATCCATCAGCCCGTCTCTCTCCCTCACAGCCCGACAGCAGTCGTCAGCCCGTCTCTCTCCCTCACAGCCTGTCGTCCGCCAGTCGTATGTCGTTTGACGCCCAACTATAGCCGTCCGTCGCCTCTCTCTCTCTCTCTCTCTCTCTCTCTCCCCTCACAGCCCCATCTCTCTCTCTCTCTCCCTATCAGCCCCATTTGCAGCCCCTTGAACCCACCGCCAAGATCTACTGGTATACAATAAGATCAATCAAAAAACAGTGATAAAATATTGAGCCAATTATGATTTTTTTTTCTTCAAAAAATAGCGATAAATTACAGTAATTAATAGTTCATTTATATTGAATATGCAACAACCAGTGCTTCTCCTATATTGAATATATTCTTTATGATGCATTCTATCAATTAATAGTTCTTTTATATCTCCTTGGTGAATTGGCCATGGAATGCACTATGATCAAAGGGTTTGGCCATGTTAATGCTTACCTTATTGGATAATAAATTAATAATTTAGTATTTTATTTTACATTTTTATTTAAAAATTAATAATTTATTGCCGTACCCGTATCCTACTTTTTTGAGATTTGCCGTATCGCTGTATTCGTATCGTATCGTACCCGTATCCTGTATCCGTATCCATGCTTCTTAGGCGAGGAGTAGGGATTTGGGTGCGATGCCGGTAATGCAATGGATCCACTGTGGCTAAGTTGTGTCCGAATGGTGGATTGGGACCTCAATGTAGTGCCACCTAACCTATTTTGTTGGAGTCACCTGACGCACTAAACATGATCTGCCGGTAGAAGCCCACACAATGGATCCACTATGGCTTAATTTGGGTTGGAATGGTGGACTGGGACCCTGGTCTAGTGCCACTTAACCTGACTTGTCTGAGCCATCTGATGCACTAAATATAACCTGCTAGTGGGAGAACCCCCACACCTGAGTCTGTACAAAGAAGTGGAAAGTATTTACAATTTATTTATAATAATAACAAAGCATGTTCACATCATATAATGGACCAACTAACTATTTTTACTAATTTTTTTTTGCTTTTAGTTACTTTAGTACGCACAAATGATGCTGCTGCATCACATAGCATGCAGACTATAAAATAGAACAACTTGTAGTGTTTAAGCCACAGGAAACCTTTCATTACGGGACAGCAGTATTTTGCTTGAGCTCATTTGTCTTTTACCATTTTTTTTAGAACCCCTCAGCCTGGATTGATCCTAGGTATCGGGTACCACCCCCCGAAACTTTACCAACTCACCTAGCTGGCACTTACATTCTAAAAGAATTATACCAATCCGTGGTCCTGATGTTTTGTGTTTATACTATAAATTGCAGGTTAAACACAGGATATCTAATATGCAACATGTTCAAGCTTTTCACATGTGCGGTTTGCCAGGCAGAGTTGAAACCTGGTGAGGGAATTTCTGTACATGCCGGGTCAACACAGAATGGGAAACCGTGTCCTTGGGACGGTCCGCTCCTTTGCCAAAGTTGCCAAGTAAAGAAAGAAGCCATGGAGGGAAAAAGGTCTTCAAGAGGTATCCCTCTGTCACAAGGTTACTGCCATCTTCTACATGTTTTTATAGCACATTGATTTCATCCTTATTTTGTGTTTCCTTTTTTTTTTCCTTAAATATATATATATATATCCAGATTCTTCATCTAGAAACAGTAGTGGAAGCTAATAGCCGTTACCTCAGAAGTACCATAAATGGTACTCCATTTGTATCACGGCACAAGCTAGGGTTTCGGAGCAGACCATGTGAGGGCATCCAAAGGTCTATCCTCCATCCGTAAGTGGCATCGGGGTCGACTCTAATATTGAGTCCTGTAAAACATGTGGAGGTGGCATTTCTCGAGCTGCAGTCTATTTGGCTGAGCATCCTGTTCTCTACTTGGCCGATTTTGTTGAGAAAGCTGGTAACTCAGTTCTGACGTTACTTGGTTCTTCCCAGGTATTGTGCCCATGTATATGAATCGCTTTACGGAGGCGATCTTGATTGCTGTAGTTTCATGATAGATTTTGGTGTGAAGTTTTCTTGTAGATTTCACGATGGTTAAGCACAAGGAAGGGTTTTGACGGATATTGCTAATTGATTCCCATCATTTGTAAGTTTTCTATTCTATTGTTGCCACTGGATTTCTGGGTTGTCATTGTACTATAAACCATGTTTTAAATATGCCTAATTAGTTTCTTCAAATATCTCCTAGAGTTATATTGTTTGGTTCTTAATTAGTCATACCGCTGTGATGCATCACCTTACGTAAGGGACACCTTATTGGAATTTGGATAAATTTTCTTGATAGAATTGCCTCTCTATGCAACAACACCATTCGTTTTTTTCTTGGGATACCCAATTGTTTTGTATTTGTTGGCAATTTGTTGTGGGGGGGTTACTTGATGTCTCAGTCAAGCATTATATGTGATTGTTGTTTATAGCATTGTTTTAAAACTCCATAAAGCTTGTCGACTCGGCCATATTTCGAGTCGAGTTATTGGCCGAGTCGGCGTAACTTTGGATAAAACTCGGCCGAATCGGACCGAGTTTACTCGAAACAACTTTTGAGTCGAGTCCGAGTTTCGAGTTTTTGCACAATAGTTTGTATCAAGTATTTGTCAATGGTTCCTATGAAGTATTTGTTTTGTGACGACGGAACAGCATTTGTGTTTATAATTTGTTGGAACTCATCAAAGCACGTACTTTTAGATTGCATTTGGATGCTCGCGTTGATCATGATTTATGAGTGTATTTAGAAGTATGATTGCTTTGTGGATATGATTTCGGGTAGTAAAAAAGGATTTTTTAAAATTTTTTTTTCTTAAACTCGTACTCCAATATCAAACAATCGAGATTTTTTACACGGGGGATTGAAAGATATCTATAATTTGGTCTTGAGACTAGAGCCTTTCCTCGCGCTTACAAGAAAAGAAAAAGGGGTAGAAGTAGGATCCCAAACTAGGAAGCACCGATACGGATACGGGGATACGGATACGGCGATACGTGGAATTTTGAAAAACTAGGATACGCGGTACGGCAGAGATACGTTTGTAATTTTATATATATATATATATATATATATATATATATATATATATATATATATATATATATATATATATATATAATATTAATAATTAAATATAATATTTTGTGCTAGAATATAAATAGTGAATAGTTTGAAAATTAATTATGACCATGCTCATCATTCATTACATGATTTACATCCAATACAACCAAAAAATCAAAGCAAGTGTCACATTCATCCATTACGAAAAAGAACGCTAACAACATTACGCAAGTCTCATATTCATGATTCATCGTCCATTACAAAATGCTAACATTCATCATTCATTACAAAATACAAAGTGTCACATGCATCATCCAAAAAACAAAACATTTAATTGATTTCATTAAAAAAATGTTCACGTATAGAATTTACACTCATATCCGAAGTTCCGGTCGAGTTTCGGTTGGGTTTGGGTCAAATTTTTGGATTTTGGACTATATTACTGTAGACACACGAATTTTGTCTAACCCGAACCCGACTTGCGTACACCTACGCGGATACAAACCCAACGCGCACTCCGACTCGGACCCGACTAGCACGCACCGACGTGGACCCGGACCCGACTCGCGCCCGACAAAGGAGCTGGGCGGACCCACCCTCAAGTGGGGCCCACCCGGCCGGCCCTACACTAGAACCCGAACCCCCTAGGGGGCCGGCCCTATACTAGGGTTCGGACCCCTATGGGGTGGCCGGCCTTGCAAAGGAAAAAGAAAAGAAAAGGAAAGGAAAGAAAGGAAAGAAAAGAAAAGGAAAAAAAAGAAAGGAAAGAAAAGAAAAGGAAAAAGAAAAGAAAGGAAAGAAAAGAAAAGGAAAGAAAAGAAAGAAAAGGAAAGAACTACCGCCATGCGTGGGGGGAGGTTGCGTATGACGTCTGCTCACGCGCGGATCTGCGTCGATCCCTCGATCCGACGGACAAGAAGAAGAGCCGGGTCACCATCGATTTCGTGTGCAAAATCCAGCCATAATTGCCCCGCCAGGAAAGGAAAGCAAATAAATGTTATTCCCCTCATCAATGGATGAATAAATCCCGGGTAATTATGAGGGAGATATTAAAGGGATTTAAAATTAAAACTTCCTATATCTCTCCTCCCTCCCCTTTTGCCTATAAATAGAGGGGGAGGGGGAAGGCTCAAGGGGTCGGATGGCAAGAAGCGAAGCTCTGCAGAAGAGGAGACGCGCTCTTCATCGACCCAAGGCTTCACGAGGCACGGGCAAGCCTGTCCCTTCGGGATCGGCTTAGTCCATTGAAAGCCCTCATCAACGTGAAGACCCTTGCACAAGAAGATCATCCCTTCGACTCCGTGCACGAAGAAGAAAGCTCAAAGAAGAAGAACCCTTTGACTCTGAAGACGCCAGAAGCAAAAGCCGGAGAAGAACGGAGCGGCACTACCCCGTCGTCTCCAACAAGCCTTCGACTCCGATCAAGCTCAAAAGCCCGGAGAAGAAGATCGGAGCGGCACTACCCCGTCGTCTCCAACAAGCCCGGAGAAGAACGAAGCGGCATCACCCCGTCGTTTTCAACAAGCATCCGCTCCATTCACGAAGAAGAAAGCTTGGAGAAGGATATCCGAAGCGGCGCTACACCCGTCGTCGTCAACAAGGCCTTCGACTCCGATCAAGCTCAGAAGCCCGGAGAAGAAGAACGAAGCGGCATCACCCCGTCTTCTTCAACAAGCATCCGCTCCATTCACGAAGAAGAAAGCTTGGAGAAGGATATCCGAAGCCGGCGAAGCGGCGCTACACCCGTCGTCGTCAACAAAGCCTTCAACTCCGATTATGCCAAATACGCCCGGAGAAGAAGCCGACGCCACAACCGTCGCCAGGTCGAAGATCGAAGACAAAGTGGGGAAGCTCTGCAGAAAAGGAGACGCTTCTTCATCGACCCAAGGCTTCACGAGGCACGGGCAAGCCTGTCCCTTCGGGATCGGCTTAGTCCATTGAAAGCCCTCATCGACGTGAAGACCCTTGCACAAGAAGATCAAGACTTCGACTCCGTGCACGAAGAAGAAAGCTCGGAGAAGAAGACCCTTCGACTCCGAAGACGCCAGAAGCAAAGGCCGGAGAAGAAGCTCGGAGCGGCACTACCCCGTCGGCTTCAACAAACCCTCTACTCCGATCAAGCTCTAAAGCCCGGAGAAGAGGAACGAAGCGTCATCACCCCGTCGCCTTCGACAAACGTCTGCTCCATCCACGAAGAAGAAAGCCTGGAGAGGACTACCTGAAGCGTCGCTACCCCCGCCGTCTTCATCGACAAAAGCCGACGCTACAACCCTCGCACGGAGATCGGTGCTACCCCCACTATCTTCGAAAGCATTCTTTGACTCCGATCACGCCAAAGAAGCCCGGAGAAGAAGAGAAGTCCAGCCGACACCCAAACCGTCGAAGCACCGAAGTAGCCCACGTCGTTCGAGAAGAAGACCGAGTCGACGCTGAAGCCAAAGCCCACGCAAGAAGCCAAAGCAGAAGCCCCGGTAAAGCCCGCGCCAAAGCAACGCAAGTGCCAAAGCCAAGCGACTACGCCGGCCACGAGCAAAAGCACCGCACGTTCTAGCCGATACGACGCGAAGTCCGGAAGAACGAAAGCATCACAAGTCTCTCCCGTCTACGTCCAAGCGCAAGTGCCAAAGCAAAGCAAAAGCCAGAGCCACGCCAAAGCCGAAAGCCCAAGCCGAAACCAAAGCTGGCGTCAAAAGCACGATCGACGCCGCGAACCGACGATCAAGGACGCCGAGGTCAAGCAAGGAGCGAGGAAGACACGAAGATCGAGGAACGAAGCTGAAGACCCCCTAGCCGAGGAAGCGCGAAGCACGGAAGGGATCGAAGAAACAGCGGATATTCCTTAGCCTCTCCAAAACCCCCACCTTGTAAAGACCTCTGTCCTGGGCAACTCCTTCAGAGCTCTCGCACGAACACCACGTGGAGACGCGAATCAAAGGGACCCTCCAGAGGATCTCTCCCACAATCCCCTGATCAACACTCGCCGCAACCCGGACTCGCCACACCCGAGCCACCCGGGTCCCGGCCACACTTGTAATCTCGTTTTGTGCAATAAAGACGACCCGTACCTTTTCTGCGCATACAATTACCATCCATACGTATCCCGACGTATCGGCCCCGTATCCCCGCGTATCAGTCCTGTATCCCCGCATATCGGTCCCATATCCCCGGCTTATCGGCCCCGTATCCCCAACGTATCGGATCTTTTTTTTTTGTTTTTTTAAACTCCGATACTTCCTAGCCGTATCGGATACGTATCCCGTCGTATCGGGCCGTATCGGAGTATCGGAAAGTATCCGATACGGGTACGACACCTGTTTCGAAGTATCGGTGTATCCCTGATCCCAAAACTTGAAAGTCTTATGGATGATAGAGAACTTAGGTAGTGAGATAACCTGTGTCAAGCTTTTCCTTGAGTAAAAGAAACCCAAATGGTGTGCTTTGTTGCTAGTAAACACAGGAAAGGAAAAGAAAACAATAGTTTACCTGGAAAACCATGTGGTCGACGGAAAAATGTGGTCCTCATAAGAATTTTTTTTTTTTTTTTTTGCAGAAATTAGTTTTCCATCAAAAGGCCACAAAAAACATTTACGCCATTTAAAAAACAAAACAAAAGTTTTGAAATAGGAAAATACGCAATAGTACGCCATCTCAAATGGTGTAAAACATTTATGCCATTTGAGATGGCGTAAAAATGAAGCGATGATTTTAAATGCCGAAAGTGCCCTTAGGCCTATAGAATTTACGCCATCTCAAATGGTGTAAAACTTTTGAGTAAATTCAAAGAGTTAAAGAATTTAAGGGGAATTAAAGAATTTAAGGCTGAGTAAATTCAAAGGAGTTAAAGAATTTAAGGCCTTAAATTCTTTAACTTCTTCACCATGGCCATTTAAGGCTTTATGCCATTTGAGATGGCGTAAAATAAGGACACTTTCGGCATTTAAAATCTCCGTTTTTTTTTATTTTGAAACATTTGTTCCGTTTATTAAAATATTAATATTTTTTGTTCCGTTTCTGAAAAATTTCTGACAAAACGATAGCCAGAAAAATCACTTATCGGTTCATTTCATTTCTTTTTCTTTCCTTTCCAATGAATTTCTCTCTTGCGAAAACTTTCGCATGTTTTTATGACAGTGAAAACCCTACTTTTCTTCTGGGTGCATTTAGCTTAAAGGTGCGGACCGTCCACTGTCTATTCGGCGGGCCGCTTATGTTAATCATTGATTTTTGTTTGACTAATGCAAACTCAAACTCCATCGGACTTTGATATCCCCCTATTAGTTTGTCAGCTGATGCTCAATTATTTCTATTATAGAAGGGGACCTCTTGGCCTCTGTTGCTGACTCAGATGCTGTGGCCATCACTGCTTCAGCTTTGGATTCATACTGTTGTGGTTGTGACCTCTCCTATTGGGGTGGTCTCTACTATTGTGGTTGTGGATCCTTTGAATCTCTACTGTTGTGGCTGTGGATTCTTCTTTCTTCTTTTCCTCTGCATGGAGTTTTTGGTGGGGATGCTCTATTTGCACACATCAATTTCATGATGGAACCTAAGAAACTTTTTTTTTTTCATTTCTCGTTCTCTGTTGTCTTCTTTTCTGACGGCACCCCCAGCCCCCTTTGTTGCTCTCCTCCTTCCTCCGCCATCTTTTTCGTGCAAAAATCCTACTTGTGTTTGGTTGCTGAGAAAGATTTTGCAAGAAAATAATTTACCAGATAGAAAAGAAAAAGAAAGGAAAGGAAAAGAAAAGAAAAGGCGATTTTTCTTGCTATTGTTTGGTTGTCTGGGAAAGAAATAAAAAATAATTTTTTTCTATGTTTTTTTGTGCTTTTGGCAGGAAAATATTTGGTCTTTTGACGGAAAATTGTTTCCGCGTAAAAATTATTTTCGTGTTGGGATTATATTTTTCATGATGGAATCTAAGAAACTTTTTTTTTGTTTTGTTTTCTGATTATTCTTGTCCCTAATCTCTAGCCGGTCGCGATTGATGTTGCCCCCATGGGGCTAATCGTCATTCGCCTCGACTGTCGTACCCAGCCTCCTCTGTTGTCTTCTTTTCCAACAGCACCCCTAGCCCCTTTTGCTGCTCTCCTACTTCCTCCGTCATCTTTTTCGTGCGGAAATCCTAGCTTTGTGTTTGGTTACTGAGAAAGATTTTGTAAGAAAATAATTTATCAGATAGAAAAGAAAAAGAAAGGAAAGGAAAAGAAAAGGCGTTTTTTCTTGCTATTGTTTGGTTGTCTGGAAAAGAAATAAAAAATATTTTTTTTCTATGTTTTTTTGTACTTTTGGCAGGAAAATATTTGGTCTTTTGACGGAAAATTGTTTCCACATAAAAATTATTTTCGTGTTGGGATTATATTTTTCATGACGGAACCTAAGAAACTTTTTTTTTGTTTTGTTTTCTGATTATTCTCGTCCCTAATCTATCACCGGTCGCCGTTGATGCTGCCCCCATGGGATCAATCGTCATTTGCCTCGACTGTCGTCCCCAGCCTCCTCTGTTGTCTTCTTTTCCGACGGCACCCCCAGCCCCCTTTGTTGCTCTCCTCCTCCTTCCTCAGCCATCTTTTTCGTACGGAAATCCTAGTTTTGTGTTTGGTTACTGAGAAAGATTTTGTAAGAAAATAATTTATCAGATAGAAAAGAAAAGGAAAGGAAAGGAAAAGAAAAAGCGATTTTTCTTGCTATTGTTTGGTTGTATGGAAAAGAAATAAAAAGTATTTTTTTCCTATGTTTTTTTGTACTTTTGGCAGGAAAATATTTGGTCTATTGACGGAAAATTGTTTCCTCATAAAAATTATTTTCATGTGGGGATTATATTTTTCCGTCAACCAAACACATAGTTTTGCATGAAAACTAATATTTTTTGTGTTTTAACCGCAATAAGTCATTTGCCAATGTCGGTGGTAGCTCACAGACACTGTCGTTGGTTGCTCGTCGACGTGATAGACACCGACATCAGCATGTAGACATCGGCAAGTATATACCGACCTCTGCATGGTGATGCTCGTATCTACCCCACTGACATGCACCGTCGACGGGATGCCACCGACATTAACTAGAGACTTATGATTTTCATGCAGAAATGATAGACAGAAGGAAGGAGAAGGAGAAGGAGAAGGCTAGCTTATTATATTGTTAGACAATTTCCCGTGAACTGCGGAAAGGATATGACCACAAACAACTTTGACTATTATGACCCTTTCCCCCAAAATCCTGAACATCGACTTTCTTTTGTCGTTTTCATCCTCGTCACTGACTGTGCCTCCTTTTATCGTCATTTCGCCATCAGCTAGGCCAACACCTTTTATTTATTTATTTATTTTTATTCTGTTAAATCAGCTAGACTACAGCTTACAGATAACGATAACAGGTACTGCATTCATCAGGCCACAGCCCCACCCACACTCTCTTTATGACCCCAACATTTTTTCTTTAAAAAAAAAAAAAACAATTTATGATCGAGGGTTTTCTCATCCGACTAGTTTATACAGAGTTGAACTTGATTATTATGTTCATCAGGAACTCCTCTTCCATATAAACTCACCGGCACTGTTTTCCCCCACCGAAAAATAAAAAAGCATACCTATTACTTGGGCCCTAGGGGTAGCTCAATTATCTATATATATATATATATATATATATATATATATATATATATAGAGAGAGAGAGAGAGAGAGAGAGAGAGAGAGAGGAATGTTACAATGATCTATGAGCTACAAAAAGAGAAAATGAGCTATGATAAAAAATGTCATGTTATAAGTTTCAGAATTTGTTAAAATTTGGTGGGCATATTGTCTAGGGTAAGATGATCATCCTCATCAATTTTTTATAAATTTTAAAACTTCTAGAGTCATCAAATGGTAGAAGTTTTATCGATCATCCATAGTAATCGTTAATTTATCTTAGCATGTTTGATGACCCTAGAAGTTTTTGAATTTGTTAAAAGTTGGTGAGGACGTTCATCTAACCCTATAGATAACACATCTATCAAATTTTAACAAATTCTAAAACTTATAGAGTGACATTTTCGATCGTAGCTCATTTTCTTTTCTTGAGCTCATAGCTCACTATAACATTACTCATATATATAAATGTGCTTCCCTTAGCTATATATGGCCTGGTCCCTAACCTACCTTGGCACCACCTTAAAACTCAAAAGACATGTTTACCCTTATTAGACCTCCTCCAAGAGATTCACCATTCCTCTTCCTTCCCTATAATATGTAGTGAATGGCGAAATCCGATCCAAGAAGCTCCTACAATGGTTCGCTATTGTAGGTGCCCACCGCTTCTGGCAAGCGGATAACCACTCACTATCCACTGGGCCCCACTCATCGTATATCACGTCAGCTATCGTCCCAGTACAGTCGCTAGCCAACGTTTGAAAATCGGACGATTATTAATTATAAAATGAATCAATAACATCCGGGGACTAGGGTCGACCTCTTCCCATGTAGTTCTTGGTAATGGTCAAAAAAATTAAAGGGGTTGAACCGGTTATCGGACCCGAACCTATTGGGATGGAGTTAAATGGCTTTGGACGACGGATTTGAGATTGTTTGAAAAAAACCCGATTTAGTTTGGAAGGAGTCGAATGGTTCGTGTACTACAATAATAACCAAATCCAAAACTTTCATGGTGTCAAAGTTAGGCCCCACTTCGTCTCCTCCAAGTGATCCTGATGTGCCCATCTTTCTCCCTATTGAAACGTATTCTGCATGCGAGCAGGTGTTAAAGCGGTTAATCCCACATCGACTAGGGATGAGAGAGTGGTGCTTTCATATATCCGTTGATCCCTCCCTGCGGGCGCAAAATTCAGCGTCCGGCGAGGTTGTACGGATGCATCGAGCCCATCATCAAGTTGTTTGGCCCAATGAAAGTAATCGGCCATGGATAATGATCCATACGTCCCAAAGGGTGTGTTGGGGAGTGGAGGGGTAAAGTAAGTTTTTTTTTTGGAGGGTGCCAATTAAGCTAGGGTTACTTATGTGGGGTGCACCAAAAAACATAAAACAATCACCAATTATGATCTTCATTTGTCTTCCCCCAGCTACAGTGGGTAGTTGTTTTTTTTTTTGGAAAATTACATTTTGCCCCCCTAAATTTTAGTTCAAAAACAACCCCCTATAATTAAAAAAACTACATTTACCCTCTTCAATTCAGTTTTAATCATATAAAAATTATCCAATGAAGATATTAAGTAGTTGACAAAAGGGGGTATTGTGCTAACATTTTAAACTTTGGGAAGCTATTTGGAACAAAATAAAATATAGGGGGTTAAGTGTTTTTGAGCTAGGCTTAGGGGGGCTAAGTATAAGTTACCCTCTTTTGTTTGTTTTTTGAGGAGGGTGCAAATTAAGCTAGAGTTGCTTTGTGTGGGGATCACCAAAAACATAAACCATCACCAATTATGATCTTTCATTTTGTCTTCCAAGCTACAGTAAGTAGTTGTTGCTTTTTGGTAAATTGTACTTTACCCCTGAAGTTTCACTGAAAAGCATATAACCCCCTATAATTAAAAAACTGCATTTTGTCCCTTCAATTAAGTTTTGATCAGAGAAAAATTACCAAATGAGAAAATTAAAGTAGTTGACAAAAGGAGGTATTGTGCTAACATTTCAGATTTTAGGGAGCTAAATAAACTACAGGGGTTAAGTGCTTTTGAGCAAACTTCAGGGGGCAAATTGTAATTTACCCTTTTTTTTTTGGGTACAGAACATGTACAGTAGCAGACAGCTAAGAAGAAACACCACTCTGTCGGAAAATTTAAATTACAGTTGAATTCCTCCTTCCTTCCACGAGATACAGATCAGTGGGATAGTTAATACCTCACCAACCAACCCACAAATCCATCCAAGAAGAGAGAGAGAGAGAGAGAGAGAGATGATGCATCCTCTAAGAGAGAGAGAGCTAGAGAGAGAGAGAGAGAGAGAGAGAGATGATTCATCCTCTAAGAGAGAGAGAGAGAGAGAGAGAGAGAGATAGAGATGATGATGCATCTTCTAAGAGAGAGAGCTAGAGAGAGAGAGAGAGAGAGAGAGAGAGAGAGAGAGAGTTGATCTTTACAACCCCATCATTAACAAGAGCACGAAGAACGATCGACAAAAGAGACTTGATCTCTACAACCCCATCATTAACTCCTCGCTGCTGTCGAGCTTCTGCTTGGTGCAGTGGGGCTTCTTTAGCCCCAGGAGCCCCCTCCACCGGATGGCGGACCCTCTGGGGCCCCGGGCCGCGTCCCACGGGCCGTCCTCGTCGGCGCCGGCCCGGAGCTCGTCGCGGAGGGTGGTGGCGGGCCGGGCGGTGCTGCAGCTGCCGCCGTCCCCCCTGAGGGGCAGCATCCGTCCCTTGAAGAAGAGCTCGTCGGCGGCCATCATGGGCCGGGTCCCCACCGAGAACTCGAAGTTGGGGTCCGCCGGGGAGGCGTGCTTGGCGGTGGCCGGGGCCGAGGACGGGTCCGCCGCGAAGTCGTTGGAGAAGGAGATCCGGGGGCTCATCGGGGGTGGCGCCCCGCGCAGGCCCCCCTGGTGCTCCGAGTTGAACATGTTGATGCATGCCATTGAATCACCACCACCAAGAACCTACAATTCTCTCTCTCTCTCTCTCTCTCTCTCTCTCTCTCTCTCTCTCTCTCTCTCTCTCTCTCTCCTCTCTCCGCTCTCTCTCTCTCTCTCTCTCTCTAAAAAGGCAGTAGTGGTACTGGGGAGTCCTCTGCCCTGCCACCGCTTCTGCAGATGAAGTGGGGTATATAACGAGGCTTGGTCTCATGGATGCATGACATGTGGCGCTAGATGCTAAGACATGCAGACACGTGGTGCTCAATGCAATTGTATTTTAATGGAAAATAATATACAGCCAACTTCTGGTTGCCAACTTAACGTGGCATGATCACAGTCGTTAATTAGTTGCACACAGTCCCCACCTATGAATTTGCACTCAGCTCCAATTAGCGCTGGCAATTTCGGACCCGACACGGCAGACCCGATACGACCCGACAAGAAGTTAGCGGGTCTAGGTCAGGGCTAAACTGGTTCGGGTCATAAATGGGTCGACACGATAGACACGTTTAATAAACGGGTCGGGTCTGGATTTAGGGTCCGGACACGGTAGACCCGGGAAGACCCGTTTAAAATTCAACGGTCATGTCGGGTCGGGTCTACCCGCAATCCAATACTGTAATATATAGTATCAGCGCGCGGGTCCATCGGGTTAGGTCGGGTCGAGTCGGATTGGGTCGGATCGGGTCAACTGAATAAACCCATGTGGTAAACATATCTGTTGGGTCTTATCGGGTCTACCCGTTTATAAACGGTTGGGTACAGGTTTAGAATATAGACACGATTATTAGTTAAACGGGTCGGGTCCGGATTTAGGGGTTTTGGATATGACCTGAAACTAGACACAACCCGACCCGACCCGACCCATTGCCACCCCTAGCTCCAGTTGCAGACTGCCCCTACGGATGAATTCGCACTCAACCTCAAAGAGTAATGATATATAGCTAGCCAACTCTTATGCCAACTTCTGGTTACCAACTTGACGTGGCACTTAGATCACTTTGCGACTCAGTTGGGGTTGAGTGCGAAGTAATCCGTCGAGACTATATACAACTAACGGCTGTGATCATGCCATATCAAGATATCGGTGTCCATAGCATCGGGCGTCTTAATTCCCGTATTTGAACTTCACCCTCATCTCAGGGGGAGTTCTCAACAGGTGATTATGCTGGCCTGCAGCTATGTCTTTCTCTCATGAGCAATGCTATTCAACCCGAAGCCTTTGTCCTGAATGCTCAACCCGAATGATGTGGCATCCACTCACTACGTCCCTTTGCCTACCGATCAGGGCTATGTATGGTCACGATTGGGTGCAGCAGACGACTATGATCCTGACACATCATTATGGTTGACTAATTTGTATAGCCGTTTTGGGACAAATAGTATTCTTATAAATTAGTGTTGAATTATTGATAGAATTTTTTTTTTTTTAATATAAAAGACAATAGGATAGTATTCGAAATTAGGGTTTGCAAGGACGGGCGAAAGAAGTAGAGGACATTTCAGCATTACGCAGGCCTATAGTGTAGAAGCATCCCAAACGACCTTACGAGTTATATGACCAAAATTCACCATCCAATCGGCAGCTTGATTGGCCTCACGATAGACAAGGCGAACTTGAATCGATCGAAACGTACTGCGACCAGAGATAGTGGGCATCCTCAAGCCAAGGGTGAGAGAATTATTGTTGAAGAATTAATTGTATAACAGCTTGTGAATCTCCCTCAATGATGATTGCGGTCCATACGTGTGTACAAGAGCCTCAATTGCAGAAGCCAAAATAGAAAGAGGACTTGATAGATGTTGCCTAATAAAAAAAATCCGATCGGGGTTTATATTTATGAACAAATGAATTTGTTTTTTATTTATTTTTTGGGTACATAACATATGAATTAGTTGAATGTATGGTCTGCTCTTTTCGAATTTTGTTTCCTTAGTGATTTGTCCTTTCCTTTGCTTCTCTAACATGATAAAACTTAGGTAGGATGTGCTCCTACATTTTTTTAATTGTTGGTCAATCATTCCTTAACGATATCCGATATCGGAAAGTTGTGCGGCGGCAGTGAGAAAAGAGGTAGGAGCGGGGAGGAGAAAATGGAGGGCTTGTGGGGTGTACTATCTAAATGAGTGCACGCCTTAGTAAAATATAAGAATCGAGTTGGGCGTGTCGATATCAAGTTCGGGCCGCTAGCAGTGTTTTGAAAACCGGACCAGACTATGCGGTTCAACCGGTTTGGACCAAAACATGGTTCGATTCGATCTTGAATAAACCGGTTTATTCGTTAACCCAAGAACCAAACCTTGTCATTGAAGAATTTAGTAAACATCTATTTTAAAAAAACATATTTTCATGCAGTTCAAACGATTGAACCGCCGGTTTGAACCGATTTGGACCGAACTGGATACCTTTTATGTTCGCCTTCCACTAGTTGCTAGTAGTTTTGTGGGTGCAAATTGCAATACACATCTAAAAAATGCACGCCACATGGGCTTTGGGTCCATGTTGTGTAGAGGATGTGTGTCCAAATTAACATGCCCAATTTTACTTCTCATTGGTAGGTCTATCAAAGGACAGGGCTGGGGTCAAATCAGCATGACCCTTTATTATAGGGGGGCCGACCATAACTTTACAGGGACGAAAAATGATAGCAACTATAGACTCTTCTAGTGATGTGCCGGGTAAGATCAGAGCATGATTTAGGTTGATGTCAATAAGATGTGGATCGATAACAAATTTATCTAACTTTTAATTTGGGCCATTAAGGCGAGAATTAGATTTTTTTTTCTAAATTATTCATGTTTCGTTGCCTTTTGGTTTTATGCAGTCATTTAAAACCTTCCTCCTTTATCTAGGTTTAAGACTCACAACATAAAAATATTATGTATTATATAATACTTTTAACGCTTATATATCCGGATTTATGAACGTCAGTTTCCACAAGACCACATTGAGTGATAGCTAGACTAATGACTGATTAGCCACACTTAATCACTTGTTTAGCAACTTAATAAGTATTATAGAGGGCCGGAAAGAGCATGGCTAACTGTAGACTTGTTAATGGGTCGAATTTGGATCAGATCAAGGTAGATCTATATTTAATCTATTTATATTTCGAATCGAGTTGGATCGTTTTTAATCGGACACATTATTCAAAAAATTAATACTAAATCTAGTATTTTTGTATCGGATTCGAGTCATGATCCAATTTATTAAAAGGCCTGCATTGCAGTAGGTTTTTATGCACCGACTCTTATCATGGAAGGCTTATGAAAATTGAAAACTGGGGGCAACCCGGCCCTAAGGAAAGATTAATTGGAGGGTCGGGCGGGACCGGGTATCCCCTCCAAGGAGTACGATTTTGTTCCAACCTCTTTAAAGAGGATGGATGTTCCCGGTCTCTTTCATTGGTCCGTATCGAGAGCTTTTAGTCATTTCACCATGATAAACAGTATAAAATGACAAACATACCCTTGGAATGGACTAGGGCAAGATTGACAGGTCAACCATGGATTGGAGCAGGGAAAGCGGAGAACACATGCACTGGATCACGTGCTCTTACCGGGCTGTCGACATCTCCAGCTCACGTCTTTGCAAATATATAGGGTCAAAGGCCAGTCAACCCAAAACTTTTGCTTCCACGTAAAGAGCTGGCTGTCAATCACATGCAGCTTCGAATAAGATGAGGACACGTGTCTGATTTTAAGGATCAGTCAAACGAGAAGATGGACTAATCACGTTCATGGATTCCACTTTGAGAGCATTTTTGCCGCCCGATTGATTGGCTGAACTTGCTTACGGCCCAATGGTGATGGGCCACGTCATCCATTAAGAAGGATATAACAGGGATTACACTTGCTATCGGACGTTCCGCAATCTATTATGTCGATGTGGCAGACCACGATTGGGTCGTAAGCAAGTATAACAAATCTATCGGGTAGCAAAAATGCTCTGATCGGCTTTGGAGTTGTGTGGTCAGGGGTGCTGTCCCTGGCCTCTGTTGGTCCCCCATCTAATTAGCAAGGATTCTTTGCTTTTAGGGTTTAGAGTAGATTAGAGGTCATTATTTAAGTGCTTGATCATATATAGTCTATCGTTAATTACTCTTATGATAATGTCCTTAATGACAGATCAGATCCACAAGGTGGAGATCGATGTTATGAAATAATATATAGGGCCACAAAAACTAGTTCTAAGTCACTACACCAAAACAATAAAAATATGACATAAATAAACGACGGTCTTAGACCGTAGTATAATAAACGACGGTCCAAGTATTAAATGACGGTCTTGGACCGTCCTTTATTATCATTTAAATATTTTTTTAAAAAATTTATGTCCCATATTACACGACGGTCCAAGACCGTCGTTTAAATTGCTCTAAATTTCTTAAGATGGTTTCGCCTCCAGATCTCATTCAGTGCTGCTCGACCCCCCTCTATGTAGTCTCTCTGTTTCTCCTGTGTTGCCTGCCCACGTCGGAGGTGTTCCCCCACGCCAGAGTCACCTGCAACCACCATAGACATCAGGTAAATCTCTCTCTCTCTCTCTCTCTCTCTCTCTCTCTCTCTCTCTCTCTCTCTCTCTCTCTCTCTCTCTCTCTTGCCGGAGCTCGCATCCACATCGGCTAGCCATCGCATCTTCTCTTCCTTTCTCTCATCTTCTCTCCTTCCCCCCCCGCCTTACCGCCCCGATGCACCCTAGTACTCTAGCTGAGGGCTGCAGTGGCAGCTAGGGCACAAGCGGGCATGGGGGTGTCAGGGTAGTGGGGAGGAAGAATGGAAGAGGGAAAGGTGAGGAGGGAGGAGGGGAGAGGAGAGATCACCAGAGTTAATGCATATTTTAGTATAATTTTGTCTCATTTTCAATTGGTATAATTCCATAATATATGCAATTACTCGAGGAATTAATTGGTATAGTTTTGTCTCTTTTTCTCAATCATATATGCATTTAGTTGATGCATGAATAGGTATAATTTTGTTTCGTTTTCTCCATCCTATATGTAATACCATTTCACGTCTAGTTCCCCTATTGACCATTTAGCCATTTCATACTGAGTGATCGATGGTGATGAGTGCCACTATAATACATTTGGTCTCCTTAGGATGAAAGGTTTGTAGAAGTACTCACCCTGAAATGGCGGAGTGTATGAGGAAGAAAAAGGGGGGGAGGCCCTTGGAGGGAGGAGGAGGAGAAGGAGGAGGAGGAGGAGGAGGAGGGAGAGGGAGAGGAGGAGGGAGAGGGAGAGGAGGAGGAAGGAGAGGATGTGGAAGGAGAGGAGAAGGGATTGAGAAGGAGGGGAAGTAGGAGGAGTAGGAGGAAGAGAAGGAGGAGGGAGGAGAAGGCAGTGGGTTAGATGGGCTGATCAACAATGTTGGATGAGCGGTGGCCTGCACAAGATCGACAATAAACACATGCATCGACGAATTGGGGAGAAAGGAAAGATAGAGGAATAAGGTGTGGATTGCCTACTAAGTTGAGGGTTGCCTTTAGTCGTGAGTTGACCCTAGCAAAAGGTAGTAACTTATAGGGTTGCATTCGGTCGTGACTTGCCTTTAAAAAAAATTATGTTGTATATATAGCTGCCCCCATTTGGTAATGATATCAGTTTTTTCGAGAGAGCATCCCGGGTGTAGGGTAAGGGAGGCGTAGCGAGAGCGTGGACAAATTAAGGATAACGTACCGTCTTCCTCGAACCGGAAAATCCTTGGATTCCACCAAGTTTGCCCTAGAATGCACCAAGACAAGGAGACTACTCTAGGAATCCACCAAGAGGAGCACAAGACAAGAACTTTATTAAGGATTAAAACTAATACATTGCATTCCATCATGATCATTCCATTAATGGAATGAAATAAAATAAATACATGCCAAAAGTTAATTAACTTTCGATATTAATACATTAGAGGCTTGGCTTTTATGTGTTAATTGTGATAATGGTACGCAGTATTGTATTTATAATATTATTATATATGTATACTAATTGTGAAATATCATGTATAAAATAACAGATAAAATAAATATCTTTAAAAAAAAATTATTTACAAATGGTAATTAACTTTTCGCTAGTAATAATATTATTACCGGCAGCATAAGTTACACTATCGGCGAAAAGTAATTAATATTTTTTAAAATAAAAATATTTACCGACAGACGTTTTAAACTCCATTGGTATTAAAACTTAATACCGACTGCAATGAGATAAAGTCCGTCAACATATATATATTTCTATAATAATTTTTCTAATAAAATATTACTAATGATCGACTAATGTTCCATCGAGAATAATATTTATAGCAACAAAAATAGTGTACTATCACTATTTTTTTTTCCCGACCTAATCTTTGCCAACGGTCAACGACAGTAATTAATTCTGTCGAAAAAATATTTTACCGATGAAACTTTAGGTTTACCGACCGATATAAAATTTCGTCAGCCAAAAAGGTTTTTGTCGCCGCCGTTGCAGCACCTAATCGAGCCACCCACCGCCAACACCAAACCTAACCAAGATCTAGAGGCAATGGGATAGACCTTGGACCTAGAAATCTCAACGTAAACTGAACCTCAGCCGCCGCTCGCGCCCACCTTCGTCTTTGCCTCCGCCGCTTCCTTCACTGCTGATCACGGCCGCCTCCGCCGCTCCACCATGGCTGATCGAAGAGAGGAGAGGGTGGTCTGGGGATTAAAAAAAAAAGAAAATGGTTTATCCTAGTGTTAGGTTGTTTAGAGGGGCTAGAGCTCAAATGAAAAATTTCAGTGAGTTTGTCCTAATATTGGGTTGGTTAGAGGGATCTTAGATTAATAACCCCAAATGATAATAATAATAATCTCCTCAAAAGCAACAAACTCATCTTGTAGCAAAGGATCATCAACCAAAAAAGTCAGCATGATTGAATCACCATGCTTCACATCTTCAACATGAGGTGCCACCATGACTAGATCTGTGAATTCTAATCCTTTTTCTTGATCATCTTCAACCATAGGCGTCATTGGCTGGGCTCAATGCACGAAGGCTAACATCACAGTATTTTATCATCATTGGTGCATCACATTCATCCCACAGCGCTAGCGGCGAGGATGCAGTGCTATGCGTACAAATTATGTATACATAACAAATATATCAAAAAGAAAAAGAATATATATTTTCAAAAAAGCTAATTCTTTATTTATTCGATCGATAAAAATACTGTAGTCCTAGGAGGTCATCTCGATTTAGGATGAACCAGACCCGGTTTGGCATGAATCGGAGCATATACATGCGGGATATCACGAAAACACAATTTTCAGTGTAGAAGGGGGTCCGATCTGATCTAGAATTGAACCAGGTCTGGTTCAGCCTAGATCGGGTTTGGGTTAGGTAGGTCTGGGTTAAGTTCCGATTGAACCAGATCTGACCAAGGATGGGTCAAACCTACCCTAAAAGGTTAGTCAAAATCAATTCAGGAGAGAGTAATAATAGGGGCTCTGTATTGAATAAGGGGTATGTATACATAACAGGAGTGCAATTTGTTGAAGTAGAGGTGGAAATAACCAAGGGATATCAAATATCAGAAAATGACCCGCATGTCCTTTAATGAAGTCGCTCGATTCATGGTCAGTGGGAAACTGGGCTTCTGATTTGGAATGAAAAGGGTTGTGCCCTTTTGGTTAGTTGAACAATGAGCATAAAGATAAAAGAATTTTTTTGCAAATTGACCCTATAAAATTAGGTCTATTTGTGTATAAACCCTTCAAATTAAATTATTTGTATATCGACTCTTGCAAACATGTTAAGTTCTGTATGTTAGCCATTCCGTCACAATCTCTCATATTTCCGTCAATTAACCATGATTTATTGTTAACCACAGGATAAATGATCAATTTATCTCTAAATAACTTAATGATCCCCTTTCTCTCTCCGCCACAACTGCCGCCCACCACCACCCACCTCCACCACCATCGACCATCGCCTAGCCACCTGCACCACCCACTTCCACCACTGTTGCCCATTACCACCACCATCATCCACCACCCACCTCCACCAAGGTTACCCACCACCCATCATCAACCATCGCTCATCCACCACCATCGCCGCCCATCCACCACCATCGCCACCAATCCACCATAGGCTCCCACCTCCACCATTGTCGTTCACTGCCTAGTCACCACCCACTTCCACCATTGTCGCCACCGCCCATCCCTTACCACCCAAGACCATCCACTACCCACCACCACCGCTCACTGCTCGTCTACTAATTTCATCATTTTAAATCGTTAAGGGTATTTTTATCCAATAAACCCACATTTGAAGCAAACGGACAATCATAGAATATTATAAAAATACTCTTCTAATAAGGACACCAATTAACTAGAGGGGTATATCTGCACAACTTAACATGTTTGCGAGGGTCAATATGCAAATAATCTAATTAAAAAAATGTATACACAATTAGTCCTAATTTGAGAGATTTATTTGCAAAAAACCTAAAGATAAAGAGCAAAAAAAAATCATGGAAAGATTTTAGTTTGTTTGAGAGAACCTCTAGGGCTTTTTTTTTTTTGCAGGAAACCATAATGGAATCACCGTAGCAAAAATGTAGCAATATGAACGGAGGGACTTGTTGTAAAGGGGTATTTTTTTGTTATTTAATAAGGAGAAAAGTCAACGGAGGGACTTGCTCTAACTGCATATTTTTCGAGAGAGATCTGGTGCAAAACGATCTTGTTGTTTGTACTTTTCACTAAACCAATCTTTTGTCAGTGACCTAGCACTAAATCACCCTATATATTTTTACATATATATTGCAGTGAGTACCATATCAGATGTGGTGTAGCGAAAGTAGCGACAAGCACGTCGGCTCTAGTGAGCGCTGAATGTTGCCATCTGTTCGGCCCCACTCTCTCTGAGCTTGCGTCGTTTATGCCTTTTGTAGCCGTTGGACACGCCATTTAGCCGTTGGGTGGTTCGAATCGGATGAAGCCCTAACTGTCAAGTAAATCATGGGTGTCACATTTAAATCATGAGCACCTATTTAGCAGAAGTAGCTAATGAGGTAGAGAGGTCGGTGTGGAGCACCTAATTACAAAGCTCTCAACTCCTCAACCAACTCTATTTCCCAGCCTCAAAAGTAGCTAAGGAAATAAAGAGGCTAGTGTGGATGCCCTAAGTAACATGATTTAGAGTGCAGGTAGCCACTACGACGAGAGGCACTACAGAGCGGGAGTAATAAAATATACCGTAGCACTTATTCAAACCCTTGACCCTGGTCACCACGGGTTTCACGTGTCATACCAACCGAGCTATCAGTTGGAGACACCACACCGGTTAATTTACTTCGTTTTGTTTGGTGTAGATCTCGTCTTCAACCCCCAAATCCGGGAAACTCGAATAAATCCAGAATACAGACGAGTCGATTACCCAAATACGGTACTATAGGTCAGTATTCACTTACCCTTTGATTGAACCATATCCTTCAATTTTGCTCATCCTCAATTTACCAACCATCTAATATAATAGCAATTATCCCTGTTAGATCTTTCTTCCAGTCCTTTTTTTTTTTCGTTGAGTACATCAAAAGATCGATAGATCGAAAGAAACACAATACTCTACATATTTTACACCTCATTCATTCCAAACCGAAACCTCAGAAAGCTCTCCAGATCACTGCTTGATCTTCATTGCCGTGCGCCCTACAAATATATTTCCATTCCTCCCTCCCTTCTAGTTGTCGTTCCCTGCATCTCAGCCGATTTGATTTCCAGGAGATGTCCTGTTAATCACAAGAACCAGCAGTTATGCAATGCAAGGAATTTTTGTGCTCTATGCAGTAATGGATAGGGGGGAGAGTGGGCCGGCTTCCCCTAGATTCGAAAAAGAATCTTTTTTATTTTGGTACTTTGAAATGGGGAGGTCACCAGATCACCAGGAGGTGCCACATGCCAGTGCAACATAGTCTAGCCCGCCATCCGGCGGGAAAAAACAAAGGAACACCACACAGGCAAAGAGAGAAGCCCTAGGCCGCGACAAACAACCGCCCTTCCACCGACCCATGCACCGCCACTTTGGCGAACCACCACACAACCACCACCAAGAAAGAAAAAAAAGCAAACCACATAAAAAAAACAAAAAAAAACAACAAACAGGGGCTAGGATAGAGGACCACGTCACCCTCGGACGCCAGAAAGTACACGCCGACGAGCCCCCCGGAACCTCCAATCCATGCCGAGCTAGAGCCGCCACCCATGCCAAGGTCGGGAGGCGCCGAAAGACGAGCTGGGGCGAGGTCCACAGGACCTATTCAAAGGCCGCCGCAACGATCCGATCGACCCGCCGCACGAAACCGGAAGGAGGGAAAACACCACCACGCCATGGCCGGAGCCGCAAGGGATGACCACCAAAAAAAACCCAAAAGAAGAGAGAGAGATGGGGATTTACAGTCGCCGGCACGGATCTGACATCCACCAGATCCACTGCCGTTCGATCAACAAAACGCCTTATCTACAGGGGGGAAGGAAGGGAGAAACCCAGATCCAAACCCCCGGGGTAGGAATCGCTGATTTTCCGGCCCACCCGGTGCCACCTGGCGGCGGCGACCGAAGAGGCCAAGGGAGATCGCTGAAACCCTAACCAAAAGGTGGACAGGAAAGGGGTTTCACTAAAGGAAAGGGAAAAAGAAAAAAGAAAAAAGAGAACCCTTATTATAGTAATATTATTAGTAATGATTATTTTCAAATTATATAAGTTCCTCCCCGTGAATTTTTAACAAAATTTAAGACCCCCCCATGATTTTTCTAACATTCCCCCCTCCCCAAGGTTCGATTCTTGGATATGTCCTTGGCTCTATGCAATCAAAGCTGGAGAAAAAAAAATTTGTGCTACTCAGCTTTACCGGATATTGATTCCACTTCTCCTTCTCAAGCTCTCCGGCATGTGACCCCGAAGATTGTTGTTTTGGAGGAATCTGTGCATCAGAGTGTTTGCAGCATCAGAAGCTCGGTCGCTTAATCGAGTACAAAGCACAGGGAGAGTGTCTGAAGATTAGGAACTTACAACTCTTGAAGCTTATCGAGGTTTCCAAGAGATTCGGGGATCGATCCACTGAGTTGGTTATCATCTAGTCGCCTTCGATCCATAAACCAGAACACACACAAAATGTCAGAAAGAGATCAATGATCGGCGAAATCTCAGTAGAAAAGATTAGGGATTTAGTGCTTACAGAGAGGCCAACTCTTTGAGGGAGCTCATGTCTGGGATCGTGCCCGAGAGCTTGTTTCCACTGAGCCAACTGCAGAAATCGATCGCCTGATCTTGGTTAGCTCAGACCATCATGAACTCAGAAGCATCAATGCAGTGTTCTTTGATTGATCAGAAATTCAGAATTATCTCACATGCTTGAAATCGCCGTCAGATTGCCTAAACTATCGGGCAGCGATCCCGACAGACCGTAGCTAGTTAGGTTCCTGCAGTCGAGCCAACCAACGAGAGAGCGATCGCGGCATCAGGCAGGATTAATTCATGTCAAACTAGAGCCTGAAGGCCAAAGCTGTAGATCCAAACTAGTGTGTTTGTACTAATGAGAGCTGTACAGAGTTTGGGTGTGGTTTGAGCTCTCACAGTGAGACTACCCTGGCGAGCTTCCCCTCCGAGCAGGTCACGCCGGTCCAGGAGTACTCTCGTGGCAAGCAGGGATCTCCGCTCCAATCCGCCGGCGGGTTGTTCAAGCTTCTCGCCAATCTCTCCATCACAGTCGCTGCCAACGTCTACATTAGCCGTTTACCAACAAATATGAATTTTTTTCACACCGACGGATATTTGTTTCATCGATAAATTTCTTTCATTAACGATGGATAATTAGGGTCGGTAAAAAATACTTTTGTTGTACTGAATTAATCTAGGCATGAAAGAGTGGAGAAAAACTTTGCTATAACCGTGATACCATCTTAGCTGGATCAATCAGAAATGCCGGAGCCAACACAGAGAGAAACCGATGGGTGCAGTTGGAGCTGAGTGCAATGCATCTATCACGGTGACTGTCATTGTGTGGCTATGATGCACCCCGAGAGGTGCTTAGACGTTTGTGATTGATTTGTGATGCCAACTAATCGGTATCACAGTTATATGAAAGATTTTTTTTTTTGAAAGAGTGAGGCTTCTTACTTACCATCTCTAGTGAGTGTCCTCCCAGTAAGAGTGACTATCTGAAGGATCTCCCCGGCATTGATCACTGGCCCAACCGGGGAATCCGAGGCGGGGGTCAGCGTGATCTGGGTCTTCCCGGAGAGCGACCATTGCGCCCCGTAGACCATGACACCGGCGGTGGAGACGTTGAGGCCGACGTAGAAGTCCTTCCCGCTGAGAGAGATGTCCAGCACCCTCCAGCTGTATGGGCTCGGGGTCCGGTTGTCCTGGAAGTAGAGCGCCACATAGTAGCTCGCTGTGGGGAGCGGCACCGGAGGCCACTCTATGACCAGCTGCTTCCCCCGGCTCGTCGTCAGACCGCCTCGGAATGCGGCCTCCGGCGGGAGGTTCCAGAAGTCCGACGAGGACACGTTGGCGTGGCTTTCGACCACCGGATTGGCGTCGGTGAACGGCTCCCAGTACCGGTTGAAGGGATCATCTGGATAGCTAGTTGCAAAAATCAACACCCTTAAAACATTCAAAATACAGTATCAAATTGCTCGAAATACCTTATACATGGAAGGAATCTACATAAATTAAAGGACATATTACAAAAACCTCCCTTGAGCTATACACCTAATTTAATATTGATCCTCGAGTATTTTTTTGAACAATCAAACCTAATATTTAATTCAAAAATATCCTTTCTAATAAGACCAAAAAAATCTTTTAATGATTACTTATGCTGACTAGGATGATGATATTTTTGATATAAAAATTAGGATAAATTTACCTAATTTCACATTGATTCCTCAAGTATTATTTTGAACAACTTGATCCCCTAAACTATGTTGTCTGCATGTTCACCCCTAGCCTTTCGTCAAATTTCAGTCTTCAAACATAATTTTTATACCAAACTACCCTCGTCCTAGTCTGCATAAGTAATATTTAGAAAGGGAATAGGGAGTATGGTCCTCCCGACTAGCCAACACGCTAGTCCTCCCCTATATTTAGGTGCCACATGATACTTTTTAGCTAATTTTTTTTAATAGATGATCAATCCACTCTACTTAGATCATGATTAAATTTTTTTTAAAAAATAAAACTTAAAACAACCCGATCAGCGACCGACAAATTTAACGATAAACTGTAGCGCGCAAATACCCCTTGCTATGGTTAATCTAAAAATACCAATTGGCCTATTTTTTTCATAATCATTGTTAGAAAGGGTACACCCACCTTGACCAACCCCTGACCCCGGTTAAAAATTACCACGTGGCACTTGAATTAAAGGGAGGACTAGCATGTTAGCTAGTCAAGAGGACCATGCACCCTATTCCCATTTAGAAAATATTTTTATTCATATTAAGTAAGGTATTTTTGAGATAAATGTTAAGTTTGACTAAACGTTAACGGAGGAGTTGAACATGCAAACAGAGCATAGTTCAAGGGGTCAAGTTGTTCAAAAAAACAGTTGGGGTACCAATGTGAAATTAGATGTATAGTTTAGGAGAGGTTTTTGTAATTTATCCTAAAAATTAAGCTCAGCTGAACCGGAGGGGGTGAACATGCAAACAGAGCATAATTCAGGGCTCAATATGTCAAAAAAAAACACTAAACGGACCAATATGAAATAATGTATAAGTTCAAGAGATGTTTTTATAATTTACCCTAAATTAAATTTTTATTTTTTTTAAAAAAAAAGGACTATCTCCATTCATAAATTAACAAGGAAATAATTAATGCAATTTTGTCGTCAGGTAAATTGATCATTTCCGTACCCTACGATTTGGCCATCGTGCCCGAAGCGATGGCGCGCAATCGTGCCGAGCGCGTAAGCCGTGAAATCGGTCGAGTTATACATGGAGTCCTCCAAGAACTCCACCTCGAGGGCGGAGATGAACGGGCTCGATGCGGTGGCGCCGCTCCTCGCCAGGCAAACGCTCAGCCGCTTGCTCGGCGAGGCCACGACGATCTCGTAGTACGAGGTGAGGCCGTCGGCGTAGTTCCCCGAGGTGTTCACGGCGCTCCACTTCGTCCCCCCGACGATCTGATCGAACACGGGGGGCTCCTCGCCGCCGTCGAACCCCCCGTAGTAGTACGTGGTCCGGACCAGGTACTTCGCCCCCTTGGCGACCGGGATCACGTAGCAGTACTTCCGAGCCGACTTGTCGGGGAAGTACCGGAGGGAAGACAGCACGGGTATCATCCCCGGCGTGTCGAGCTTGGACGTGTTGCCAACCTTGATGAACCCATCGTCAGTGATCCATTGGATGCCTCCGATGGTGCTCTCCTCCCTCGAGCCGCAGTTGATGTGGTAACCTGCGCATGATGAGATGGGTCAAAGCATGATGCATGATGAAAAGCGTGCAGATGGTGGGACGCCGCTGTGTTGATGGGTTCACCTCTGGGTTGGGGAGGAGTGGAGGCATGGAGGGAAAGAGGGAGGAGGAGGAGGAGGAGGAGGGGCACCATGGGGAGAGGAGGAAGGGCGGCGGAGCAACGAGGGAGCAGCCGAAAAGGGAGGCCCGAAACGGATGGATGATGATGCATGCGTTCGGGCCCGGAGGAGAGGGTGGAGGTTGGGAGAACCACTTCAAACGCGGTGGTTTGCCTTTGCCGGCCCGGGGTCTTTGGGTTGCCACGTGGAGGGATCGGTTGGTGGGGAAAGCCGTGGTGGACCCGGTCAAGTTTTTTTTTTGTCTTGGCCAACTTCACGTGAGGTGCCCGCTGCCAGCTGCTGTATGAACGGTTCTGATCGATCGGGGCTGTATGAACGGATGTGATCGTGCCATGTGAAGTTGGCAAACAGAGTTTGGCTACATGGCATTTTAGTTTCTTTTGTCTTGTGATGATTCGTTTCTTGTTAGTTGTATCCTGTGGCCATTTTTTTTGTGATTATGCCATTTGAACAATCTCTATCGACAAAAACTTTGACAAACCAGACTCATGCCCTGTTGGTAGGGCCCGCTCTCCCAGCGGGGCCCGCTCTCCCAGCGGGGCCCGCCACCAGGGCATGAGTCTGGTTGGTCGAAGTTTTTGTCGCCGGATATTGTTCAAATAGCATTACGCCATTTTATTCCTTCCTTCCATCTTTGAGTTTGTGGTGAGCGTGCGTTTGTCTTCCTCACAGCCTCTTGGACGTGCCGGGGAGTACTGTGAGCCTATGATTTGGAACCAGACCCAACCCTTGGGCTTGGCTCATGTCGGGTTCGGTCAATTTGGATCCAGACACAACAACAGGGTAGGAGGAGGAGCTCGGCTATGGAATAAACACACACACACATAGAGAGAGAGAGAGAGAGAGAGAGAGAGAGAGAGAGTACCAACTGAATACAAACATGCCTTGAATGACTTGAATCTAGAGTTTGGAACTAAACCTAACTCAAGATGTCAAGTATTCAGATTGAATGCGTGCGGAATTGACCAGCTTGCACCCCTATGCCAAGTAGTGATCATAAGACGGACCCTCAGCTACATGAAGTAGAGGAGTAAGGAGCAAATAAAGAAACGAAAGGGAGAAATCCCTCGAAAAAAGAATATCGTAAAGAGATAATATTGTCAAAAAGAAAATGTTAGAGAGAGAATATTGCGGAGAGACCATGTATTCTAGGGAGAGAATGTTCTAGAGAGACAACATTGCGGAAAGAGTTGTAGGGATTGACTTGAAGAGAGAGAGAGAGAGAGAGAGAGAGAGAGAGAGATAGAGAGAGGAGAAATGCTATTCAGCCCGAAGGTTTTCCCGATTCCGCTCAGTACGACTGACATGACAGCGTACAACTGGTGGCTGAATTTAACTAGCAACATTTAAATCTTTAACACCACCAATTGTATGCTGCCACGCCAGTCGTACTGAGGGAAATCGGGAAAACCTTCAGGCTGAATAGCATTTCTCTAGAGAGAATGATCAACTTGCAGAGGAGGCTAAAAAGATCATTAGAATGTTGGAAGACCGAAAACACAGCGAAGCTTTTCGTAAGAAACCCAGAACACAAACTGCCATGGGCCAAGCCGCGCCCACGTAGGAAAGAAACCCTTCCACAATGCCATACCGCCTTCAAACTTCACAGTCCTCACCAAGCAATCAAAAGAATTCCTGTACAGAGTTTCGGCCCCCCTCCCAGTTGCCTGATTCATCATCCTAGTCTTGACCACATCAGCTGGACAGCTCAGCGCAGTCGCTGAGAGTCCGGACGCGACCGATGCGAGTGTGTGAGCAAACACATTATCCCCGCAGATCTGGTTTCCGATGACGGCACGCTTGGCATGGTCGTAGCACGCTAATTCCCCCATGTTGACGAGAAATGCTCTCTGAGCATTAGGGAGCACACCCCTCCAGAGTCCGGGAAAACCCTCGGTCCGGATAATCTTGGTTAGGGCATCGACGATGCCAGCATACCTGGGCTGGTGACCTCGGCTTGAAAGCAGGCTATCTGCTTGCATCCTCACTTTTATAAGATCAGCGGGGCTTGCAACAGCCTGGACAGAAAAGAGGTGGGAGTTAGTAATGGCCATAGGATCAAGTCTGTGCGAGAATCGATGGTGAAAATTTGATTTGGGGAGAAAAATTGCAAGAAGATCCCATATATTTTGCCATTCACTGTTTTCATTATTTGTTCATAAGCAAACCGAAAAACCAACCACCTAGCATTTCCTATGGATGTTTGCTTACCGTCGTCAAAGCCTTCTCATTAAACATGCTTTGACTATGGAGCACAATTCTCGTTAAGAAGGATCTATATAAAAAAAAAAAGAGTGGAAACTAGTCTAAAGTCCTTGGAGCAGATGCTCTGTAACGTTAAGGATAGGTTTAAGTTGAGTTTAGCGTTAAGTCCCTTCATAACTACTTTTTTAAAAATGTTCATTTTACCCCTACACGCAGCTGTAGAGTGAAATCATATAAAAGAGTAACAATTTGTCGGCAAGAGTAACAATTTGGTTAGTTGACACATAGAGCGCATGCAGCAATTACAATGATTTTGTTAGATTTAGGGTTTATAAATTAGGGTTAGGGTTTAGTATTTAGGGTATAAAATCAGGGTAATGGTTTAGAATTTATGATTAGGATATAGGAATTAGGGTTAAGGTTTAATATTTAGGGTATAGAATTAGGGTTAGGGTTAGTGTTTAGGTTTAGAATTTAGGGTTAGGATTAGAGCTAGGGTTTAATAATTAGGGTATAGAATTAGGGTAAGGGTTTAGAATTTAGGATTAGGATTAGGGTTTAGGGTTCAAATTTTAGGATTAGGGTTAGGTTTTTTGTCGTGGTGTGAAACCGGTTGCCCGTGGTTGGTTCGTCTAGATGGGTAATGGAAGGGCAGTTTTGTCATTTGAAAGGATTGAAAAAATCAACAATTGTTGTTGGGGCACTTGCTGTAAAAAGGTTTCTTTCAGGAGAGATCTAGTGCAAAATTAAAATGTTGTCTGTCATTTAGCTCAAAAAGATCTCTAAAAGGTCTCATGGACAAGTCCCCCTAAAAAATTGACTAGATACTTTGATCGGTTGTCAGCCTAGAATCAACCCACTGAGGTTGGTGCAAGGTACAAAATCTCGACATATTTCGCGAAATATCGCGAAATATTTCGGTTTTCTCAAACCTCGGCACGAAATTCGTATTGTGATATCGAACGAAATAGGAATCACGATAATATCGCGATATTTCGTGCGATATATTTGTTGCCACGAAATATCGCAATATTTCGTGGATATTTCGGGACATTTCGGGAAATTTCGGGATTTTAACACCGAAATGTTGGGACTGACTGGTTATGAAAGGGGACTGGGGGTTTCGGTTTCAGCAGCTTATTTACATATAATAACATTTAAGTAAATGTCGTCTCCATTTACTTTAAGTTATTATATGTAAATAAGCAAATACCCCCCCATTTGATTTCAATAAAAATATCAAAAAAATCAAAAACCAAGTGAATCAAAAAGTAGGTTTTCAGTTTTAGTAGGAGAAAACAGTTTTTTCGGTTTTTCATAAAATTTGTATGTTGAGAAAAGTGGTTAAATCAACTCATTTTTAGCTCAAAAAATTCCACAAGATGTAGAACTACAAGTACATCTAGAAAACCATGGTCCGTCAAAGAAAATTTTGAATGTATAAAAACTTTTCTTTATAAAAACTCATTGTTTCAGACTTAGTAAAAAAACAGTGTTTTGCATTTCAGCATAATTTTTGCACGATTTCAAACTTGCACAACTTTCTTGTTTTAAGTTCATTTTCAAAATCGTTTGAAGCATTAATTTAACAATCAACTAATCTTTATTTTGGAAATATTTTTCTCCACAAAAAAGATTAAAAAGCATTTTAAAAACATATATCAAAACAGGACCAAACAAGACTGCACAAGACTCACAGACTCAAATACTAATTACATGCTTTGTGATGCTCTACACCCGTAGATAGGGTATAAATATTATTTGAGTGTTCTAAAGCGTGTATCTATACTTAGTTTATGACTATCCAGAGTTTCATTCAAAAATTCCATTAAAAAATCAATATTTCCACCATTTCCATCAAATCACAATATTTCCACACTGTCGAAATATTTCCACGAAATATTTCCATTTTCCAGGAGGTCGAAATATTGACCGAAATGGAAATTTCGAACCTAGGGTTGGTGCTAGAACCCGAACACGGCAACTTGGCAAGAGAGGGGCTTGCTAAGAAACCTAGAGGCCACTTGGCAGGTAGTGCAGTTGAACCGCATCCGACAAGAGAGAAACCTTTCCATGGTTCCTGTAGACGAGAGAACAGACAATACGAAGAGGGTCAATGCAAGATTTGGTAGAGAGAGACTTGCGTTCATCGAGCAGAAATGGAAACAATATGCCCTTCTCAAGTAAGGATATTGCTATGCTGAACCATGACAACTACCTACCTTGCAAAAGACACCACACGAGGGTGAAATATGCTCGTAAATCACATCTCTAAAGCATAACATTGAATGCAAAGAGAAAGAACTTGTAACTATTAATTGATCAACAAGAGCAATGAAGTTACCTAATCAGGTTAGGAATCCCATCCCTGCAGATTTATAAAAGTGATGAGAAAATATGTGATTTATATAATAAATCAAATAATCTTAAAGCACTGTACAAAAAAATTGTATCAGAAATCTAGCACGAGCTCGCGCGCTTGCTTGCGCACGCATATAAGCAAAACCCAAAATCACATCCTGAGAACCCAACAAACGATCGAATTCACATTGCACCAAGCAATGCACACAAAGAGCAACACCAAAGATGATAAGCACACATGCAAGTTACTGGGTTCACCCGATTTGGCTATGTCCATAATCGAAGGTGGTCAAAGAGAGCGTCCACTAACAAAAGAGAAGAATAATGTAAAAAACAGGGTAAAAATCATTTGCAAAAGCTATCATGGTTCCCAATGCCCCTTGAAGAAAGGATTTACCAAAACCCTAGAAGAAAGGATATACAAATCCCAAATAATAGCCTTTCTCATATTTAATCTACGTTGTCCAAATAATTTCAGATCAACAGCACTTGGTTGCCATATTCCATAACCTGTGGAAACAGAGAACCGAAGTGTAAAATATGGAAAAAAGTGAGCTAGTTGTCATTTCCTTTGTCTTTTGTGCGAGCTAAACTGAGTAGCAGAGGAGAGGTAGCTTAGTCTGCTCGGTTCTCCTTTTACCACCTGAATTCAAGATGCAACATGCGTTTGTGAAGTGAATAATCACCACCTTGGCTAAAAGGGGGGGGGGGGGGGGGGGGGGGGGATGAAGACATAATTTAATTCATCATTCAAAATTGGATTATCACCATCCATAACTATTGATGGGGTTGTGTATGGAGCACAACTCTAGTTAAGAATGGTCCACAAAATATCGAAAAGAAATTTCTAACTGCATTTCAACTTGACGTCAACCCTCTAATATCGAAAACTGACCAAGGTGACTTGGCCAGAGAGATGTCTGCCAAGAAACTTACAAGGCCCCTTGGTGGGTAGGAAAACCTACCTTATTCGTTATGCAATTTAAGAGCTTGCAACTAGAGATCAAGCATCCATGCTTCCCTATACCAAGAAAAAGTCTAGAAAGTAGAAACATACGAAAAATGCAAATTTGATACAAGGGATTGAGTTCAACTTTTACTCCTTTAAGACTCTTATTACTGAAACAACATTCTCAAATTTTGAGCTAAATTACACCACTCAATTTTTACTCCTTTCATACTCTTATTGCCTAACAAAAATCCTTAAAAACCTTAAATTAGTACAATATAAAAATAACTTTTATTACAACTTTTAGTAAATAAAAAAGGTTAAATTTTTTTTATAAAAATCGGGTCCCTCAAACCTAGATATTAAAGGGCTCCTAAATTACATTAAAACACAATCCTAATACATCTAAGACTTTTCTTATCCGGTCTATAACATAGTTCAAAATGTCAGCCGATATTGGTATGCATGGTTTAAAATATCGGCCAATATTGGTACGCATGGTTAAAGAAAATGGCCGATATTGGTACATCCTAGCCAGTACGTATCGGTTTTGGCTGAATCGAGAACGGCAATGCTTGATACTTGGCCTATATCAGAGTGAATGTAGCTAATACGCCATCACTTTGACGATACTAGCTTGCAATCTTGAAGTTCACTTATTTTGCTTGCCGAAGACGTATAATTTATAGAACTCCACCTTGCATGACTTCACTCCCTTTAGCAATTGTCGCTTGTGGAGTTCTAGCATGCCCCTCTCACTCACATGCCCTAGCCGCATATGCCATAGTTCAGACTCATCTCCGTTGATTTTGTCTTTCATGGAGATTGGAGACGGTAACTCCACAATAAATTGTTTCCCAAAAAGCTTGTAAAGGCTGCCCACTTTGGTACCTCTTATCACCATTCACCATCATGGTTCCCTTGGACACCTTAAGAGCACCATTCTTTGTGGTGAACGTGCACCCATTTAAGTTAAGTATGCTGAGAGAGATTAAGTTCTTCTTTAGTGTCAGTATATGTCTCACATCATCTAAGCTTTTCACAACCCCATCATGCATTTTGATTTTGATGGTACCTATATCAATGGCCTTTCATGCAACATCATTTCCCAGTAGCACGCTACCATCGTTGTGAGACTTGTATGTGTCAAACCAATCACGATTTTTTCAAGAGTCCACACATCGAATAAGTGATTACATGGTGAGATCGATAAGAAATCCACTTTACTTTGTGAAGCAACACTAGCTGAACCTTTAGTATCCTCTTTCTTCACATCTTTGTTTTTTACCTTGTACTCCAGACAATCTCTTTTGTAGTGACCCTTCTTGCTGCAATAGTAACATTCGGCATCCTTCTTGCTTCTTGACTTTGATCTAGAAATCTTCTTGCCTGACTTTCCCTTTTCCTTGGTTCTACAACAATAATTAGATCCTCCCTTCGCTAGGAGCCCATCCATTTGGGAGTCGTTTTCGGTAGACTTCTTCCTTGCCACATTGGAAATGATATCATATGTAACCTATTCAAACAGAAGAGCATCATTTTTATACATTAGGGTAGTCACAAAATGGTCATATGAGTCGGGAAGAGAACTCAACAACAATAGAGACTTGTTCACATAGTCGAATTTGACTTCGAGCCTCAACAAATCACTAATCATCATGTTAAATGTGTTCATGTGCTCCAACACAACCATTCCTCCATCTTCAACCCATACAATTGTTTCTTGAGATATAGCTTGTTGGACATAGTTTTACCCATGTATTGACTCTCGAGTTTCTCCCATAGGCCCTTGGTGGTCTCCTCTTCCAAAACATTGTACATCAACTCACCGAGAGATAGAGTAAAATCGAAACAACCACCCTCTCATCGAGATCATTCCAATCGTCTACACTCATTTTTGTAGGCTTCTTCTCCTTGCCTGACAACACCTTCTTGATGCCTTGTTGGATGAAGATGTTCTTCACTCTCCTTTGCCATAGACCGAAGTTGTTTCGCCCATCGAATTTCTCAACTTCAACTTGATACCGCCAGTCACAAAGGCACCCTTTATAGCCATACTAGCAAAAACCTAACCTGAGCTAGAAATTTCACCAAACAATTGGTGAGGACCTAAGGTCTATATCACTTGTTGGCATCTAACGGCTCTCGACACCGCCCAGATCTTGCTAATGTCCAGTCGTGCTACATATAATAGGAAGGAGAGAACAAGTAACAACAAAAAAGAATAAAGCCACACAAGCAAGAACAATCAAAGAACACAAGAGATTTAATGAGGTTCTCCCAATATGAGCTACGTTCTCGGACTATGAACGCTGGAGCTTGATTTCACTATCAAGCGAGAGGCAAACGATTAAAAGGCCTGCCTTCTCCCTCTCCAAGTCTTCAATCAAGTATATCCTCTCAAAAAAAATCTCTCTTTCTAAGCTTTTTTTCTCTCTCAGAAAAATATTTTGATGGTTATGAATCTTATGATGATGCCCCATCCAAAGAGAGAACAACCCTTATAACAAAAACTACAAATATCCCCAAAAATAAGTCCAAACCTAACCTGACCCAGTATGCCTGAACCCGATTTAAAAGCCCTATGATTTGGATATGTTTAGGCCCAAATACAACAATTTAGGATGAAACCATCATTAACCCTATCAATAGTATAAATTTGAATGTGCTGACTCTAACCATTTGTGGTGCACATTTATGGTCTTCTATTCCTACTAGCTTATAAGTTATAACTATTGCCACTAGCAGCGATGATGGATATTACATGTGGAACAATGTAGCAAGGAAGCTCCATGGTATGTGTATTCCATGGGTAAATGAAGTATATACCCCTTTCTTTGTAGAACTACAACAACTATCCCCGCTAATTTTAGTGAGCCATGCTGAATAAAATTTCCTGTGTTCTTGATATGCTATGAGAGAGGAACACCTTGGAGAGATTCTCACATCAAAGAGTAGAACCAGCCCATTTCTGTAGATCATTCATCCAATTAGGGTTGGGTTCATCGAATGGGCTATGATCGGGACTCCGGGGGACTTTTAAATTCTATGGCGATATAAATGTTCTTGGGCTTTTGAGTTCTCTTGTAGCCACCACTTTGGAGATTTCCTTTTGCCGTCACAATTGATCAAAGGTTTAACTTATGTCGGAATAGGCATTTATCAATGCTCACCTGCGATGGTGAACTCTAATCGGTACAATGGTAAATCATGTTCTTCTTCTGATTTGAAGATTTTCAGGCTTTTATATTAAATTTTGGGTCATCATCAATGGCAGCATTGGCAAGCGGCAGCCCTTCAAACCCTTCTCGCCCAACCAATCTCTCAGGTACCGAGTGGAGAAGTACTGAAATGAGTTCATGGGTCGTGGCGGGTACCTGAGCGAGCACGCCGGAAGCGCCGCCGGAGAGCGCCTTTCCGAGGAGGGAACCATCAGCGCCGGTGGCGTTCCTGAGGTGCTCGTAGCCCACGATGCGGATCGGGGTGTAGAAGAGGTGGCGGAGGATGGCGGGGGACAGGCCGTTGTAGAACCCCAGCACGCCCCCCTTCCTCCATACGTCCGAGGCGACTCGGAAGGCGCTTCCCCCGGCGGAGACAGTCGGGCGTGGGTGATGGGGCTCTCCGTGGAGCTGGAGCCTCGTCTTTATCATGTCAATCGGGAAGGTCGCCGTCTCCGCCGCTGCTGCCGACACCGACGATAGACCGATTTTGGAAATGGCTCGGAGCTTCTCCCCTCCTCCTCCTTCTCCTCCGCCGCCGCCGCCCATTGTGGAGAGAGAGAAGGGCAGGGCAGGGCTGGGCTCAATGTAAAGAGTAAAGACGCGAAGAAGGAGGTGAGAAAGTTTTAGTCCCATATCGGCTGGGGGAGGAATCGGCGAGGGAGGATGGGGCTATAAAGGGTGAGCCTATGGGGCGGAGAGAAGGCATCTTTGCGCTTGGGGCAATGACGCAGCTAGTGAGGTTATAACCGAGGCGCGTCAATTGCTGGTTGAAAACTATTTCCAAACCCCCTCTTCGGCCCGGGTTCAGCCCGGTGCAGTTGAGAATTTCTGGAAGGGCTCCCTAACCAGGGTAAAGCCCTACAATTCTAAACCATCAAATTTTGTTTTGACGATTTTACCCCTAGTTAATCTTAAAAGTGTTGAGTTGGTCCCGAGATACGAAGTTTGTGTTAAATCATATGCGAGGGTGAAATGGTCATTTAGACTAAATATATGTTAGAACCCTTTGGTTTCTAGTTTATGGGTCAATATATAAATTTGAAGTTTGTAGAGGTTAATACGCAATCCTTATCATTCGAATTATGGCCAGGAGATATCAGCATCGAATTCATAGAAGAACAGTTGATTTCGAACCTAGGGCTCGGAAGGAGTAGGATAAAATCTAAGTCTAGAGGGATCATGAGAATCTTTTTTATTCTAACCCTTAGGGTTTTAGAACTAGAGCAATCTAAACTAACAATGGTTAAAATATAAGATATTATATTACAATTTGTCGGATCGGGTTCTTAACAGATCGGATCGGCCTAATTCTATATCCGATTTGTTAAGTAAACGATTATCGGATTCGAACCGTTATTTGATTATCGGATCAAAAAAACAAATCCATATCCGACTTACCGGATCAGATTCGGATCAAAATCCGATCCATTGATAGGTCTACTTGATTTGAACAAAAACTTGTTCCTCCAAATGTGTGTTGCTATACGGAGAAGTAGAGCAGTCATAACCTCTATCTTTGGTTTTGGTTCGGTTCAATTTTTTAAAGAACCGATCAACTGTGATTTGGTTCCAATTTTTTTAAAAATTGAACCAACCTGAACCATGTACACCCCTAGTACTGGCCCCAAAGACTTTGGGTTTGAATCGTTGGATCACCGAGGGACAATTGCCATTCGGTTCAGTTAGATCACATGGATTTCTATGAATTTGTTGCACTAGAATTTATGGCCTGGCAAATGATACTTGCATTCTTTAATAACTAGTCAGGTTTAAACGGGTTAGTCAGGGAAGAAAACATGACTAAATGGGTCGGGTTGGGTCAACCGATGTAAACAGGTCTTATTGGGTCGAGTCGGGTTGGGTCAATTGAATACGACAAGTGAGGTAAATGGGTCTTATCGAGTCTACCCATTATAAGCGGGATGGGTACGGATTTAGGGTCTAGACTGGATTAGTTAAACAGGTCGTGTCTGGGTCTAGGGGCTCTTGACCCGACCCAAAACCAGACATAACCCTAACACGATCCGACACGATCCCATTGCCAGCCCTATAATATAGCTTTAGCTGAGTTTTGTTATCCAAACCATGAAGCTTAGACGGACTTCACTATGAGGTTAGTGACCCTCTTGATGCCTTTCACGCATCGCGGATGTCCCTGTTGATTGTTGGCGTGGTGATTTTGAACCCGGAGCAGCTGCAGGCGACCCAGGCGAAGTGGCGAATGGCCTTGGTGGGCAAGTTCTTAGGGTCTAAGCTTTATCTCGATACCTTGTTCATGCGGGTGGCACATCGATGGCCGTGTGCGGGCAGAGTCCAAGTGATGGATCTCCCCAACAGTTTCTTTAGTTTTCGTTTTGAACTTGAAGAAGATCTGGTTAACGTGTGGGAAGGGAGTCCATAGATTTTTGAGGGTCAGGTGCTCGCACTCAGGTGCTGGTCTTCGTTCTTTCAACCTCTTCATGAGAGTATAGATCTGACGCCGGTGTGGGTGCGACTACCAGATCTGTTGGTGGATTGTCATGATGAGCAATTAGTGATAAAAATAGCGACGGCTATGGACCGTCTGATTCGGGTTGATCTGAATTCATTGTCCGAAACCAGTGGTTGTATGTTCGCGTGTGTGTCGAAGTTGATCTGACAAAGAGCCTCCGACCGAGGACCAACGCTGCAATAGCTAATTCAAATGTATGTTTTAATCAATATTTTGTCTATGAAATTTACCTTGGATTCTTCGCGTCCACCTTTCGGTGGTGGAGTCAAGGCGTCGTGGATGGGTGGCTACGAGGGTAGTGGGGGCCGTACTCTTCGGCAACGTCTTAGGTTCGGGCACCACCGATGCCGGGGGGCGGAGCCGGTGGTGTTGTAGCTCTTATGTCCAGAGCGTGGAATTTCTATATTAACATTAATAAAGATAACTTTGATTATTACTTTAATTAGAATATTGTCTTAGTATGTGTTCTTCACATATAATTAAGGACACTAGAGAACATAGTAGACCACTAAGATGCATGGTGGGTCCATGTTTGGGAGACTTAGTGGACTAATTCTGTGTAGACCTAGAATTAGTTCACAGCCTAGTGATGCCAGTCGTTTCAACATGAATAGGTTGCTGGTAGGTAGAGAAAGTGGTGAAGTCTCCGCTACGGAAACGTTGGATTCCCATTAACCTGACCAAGGACGATGATCGTGTTGAACAAGAACCAAGACGGTGCATATATCAATGTATCAGAGAGTAGAGCAAAAACCATTTTACTATTATAGATAATTTGTCATCAACTTCAAGAGATCATTCACACTAAGCCAATCGGTTGTGTTGTAGCGCTCCGGTATTTTATGGATTTGGGCAACCCATATAATACTGGGGTGTTAAGAGAGAACCTTATTACAATTTTTTTTTGTTGAGTAAGGAAATGATTGGAGCCCATTTATTTAAGTAAATCATATAATATATTTAATAGTTTTAAGTATATGGCTTATTATATTAAGAAAACGATATCTAGCTCCAAGATTCTTCATATATTCGCTCCCGCCTCCTCGTAGTAGGGAGTATAGAGCAGATATTCTATTCTCTCCAATTAATTTTTGATGTTCTCTTCAGCTTCTTTTTCACCAGATCCTATAGAGTTAGTATTTACAATAGACATAAAACTTGTAGGGGGGTGAGTCTAAATCACAAACTCAGCAATAATCCTAACTTATTCAAGATAAATTTAATAGACTAAAATCTATAGTAAATATGTTCATGAGCATTTATAAAAGAGTTATTGATCATCTAATTTTCTTTTTAGCTTAAGTCATGGTAGGAGTCTTACCCATTGTCACTTTTTGTCTCAAGACATGGCTAGCCCCATATCTGGGTTTCTTTTAGTCACAAAGACCAGGCTAGCCCTACACTTGGGTTTCTTTTTTGTCACACGATAAGGCTAGCCCCACACTTAGGTTTCTTTTAGGCCTTAGCCTGGGTAAACCCAAATCCATAATGATCAGTATCTCTCATACTTTATCTCAGTTCTTACATATTTATCTATTATTTCAATACCATAATCTTAGCAAGAATTTACCTAGTTTAGATCCCCAACCTGAGGTGATATGTCGATTCCCTCTGTGAAATGCTTCCTTAGTTTAGGATTATCCGGATATAATAATGAGTAGAATTTAGCATATATATTCTAGTCCAATGCATAGGTTTTGCTATTACTAACACAAGGCCACTGATGGAATATAATTCCAAGCCCGAGATAGAAAGTTAGGGCATAAAAACCCCTAGGGATAGAATGGTCCTTTTTAGATCAGAGGCTGAATCTATCTTTTATTCGCTCTAGCGGTCTCACCACCATAAACCCATGGTTGTAGATGAAACCTGATTCAGAGTACGTATGATTGAATTATGATCTAATTACCTTCTAGGGGTATAATAGTAAGTTTATTACTTTGTACTTCTAATTCTGGGGTTTATTAGTATCAATAAGTCCGTCTTAATTTTAGGAATCCGTGGCCATAGACGGATCTCGGTTCTGATTCCAATTGCTCCATATATGGCCAAAAAGTTCTTCTAGGATAAATAAGGGTTGGTGGGTTGCCTCAGTAGAAAGGTCGGGTTTCTAGAAGTTTTTATTATATTTATTGATGCTGAGGGTGGTTTCATCACCTCTTATTGGGCTTGACCTAATAAAATGGGCTGGTTAATTAGGCTAACATAGTACCGAGCTTGATTGTAATAAGCTTCGACCCAATGGCCTGTGCATAGTAATGGTATTTATTATTGTGACGGATCTTCCACGGTGCATATATTGGTATCTGAATATAAGCATTCAAACTCATTTAGGTTGTTTGGCTAGTGAAGTGGCTTATGTTGAGGAGGCCATGGGTTCAAATCCTATTTGAATCCCTTTTTAATATTTAGGTGAAACCTAGCCTCAAAATGGGTTTGAACCCAAATCCAACTAACCTCGGGTATGACCGACGACAATGGTGTTGGCCAGCAGTGGTTGCGTGGTGACCGACGGTGGTTCGGCGAGCGGCGACCGATGGTGGTTGGGTGGTGGTCGGCGGTGGTCCGACAAGCGACAACCAGTGGTGGTTGGGTGGTGGCCGGTGATCCGACGACCGGGATAGGTATGGGTGGTGGTGGCTCCCCTCTCTTGGGTTTTGTGCTAGAGATAGAAGAGGTGGGGCCCTTTATATAGAGGTTTGGGATAGAATTTGAAAAGTCAGGGGTAATGCTGCAAATAATCATCCTTAACTACAGTAAATGATTTTTCAGTTGAGGACTGAAAAGCCTTTGAGCTGTACATTGGAAAATGAGGGGTCTTTTAATTGAAAAGACTCTTCAGCTTCTCTCCTCTATTTATACTACTTTAGTGGTAGGCTTTACAAATCTAGTTTATAGGCTCATTTGTTTGGGGTTGGTTCACTTGGGTCATAAGTCAAGTGTCACGCCCCAGAAATCTGAAGACCGATCCCTGGGGTGTGAAATGAGAAAAGGATGGGGATTTTGGGTCTGGTCAATTGATTACACCAATTTGGGTTCTCACAGGGCTTCTTCTACGCTCTCTAATATGAAAAACAAGGAGGAGGGAGAAACAAGAGGGGAATCTTTTAAATTTGATTTTTCAAAACCATTTTTTATTAAAAAGCAAAGAAAGAGAAATTATCAACAGAGAGAAGATATTATCTAGTCAAGCTCAACCTTCAAAAGCCATATCCTCTCAGTATGAGTGACCTGTCGGTGCCACTACATACTGACAGGAGTCTATCTGAGGGAGCACGAGGCTCAAGCCTCCTACGGCTAGCCACGTAGTCTCATCCACTCCCTAACACTCAGGTGCACCAGTCTAAGGTTCCTATTTACAAGGTTAATCAATTTAGTCATTTATATGTACTTTTATTCTGATCATGATCTATCCTAGGCTTGGGGCCTTGAGGAGAGGCCTACCCAAAAGAATTCAGCTGGAAGTATTGCAACTACAACCATAGAATACTAACTAACCGATAAAAACACTTATTCCAATACAATTACAATGTCTGAAGAGAAAAGACTACAAGATTGACATACTAAGCCGAAAGGTAACACTGCAACTCTAACTCCGCCTCTGGACTCCTACTGCTACTCCTGAGCCTCCGGACCTGCAACTGAGCCTACTCGTGGGAAAGAGTAGCCCCCAATAGGAAATTGGGAGATTAGCCAAATTAATGGCTAGTGACACCCTAATAGTCTTTAATAATATGAGACGACCAATTGTAATAAATTAAGATATAATCTAGCAGTTCTAGTATGATCAATGTTTGCAAAATGATACCTAAACCTATCAGTAATCTATATTCACATGCAATTCCTACTGTCACTAGGTTATCTAACATAAGTCCATTCAATGTTCTACAGCATTAAAGAACAAATTAAATAAGACGTTCATATAAAGTCACGAAGTCCTCATATAAACAGTCACACAATTCTAAATTCATATATAGATAAAACACACACTATCAAAATGTGAACCCCAGATATTTTGTTCATCCTGCCCCCGGTCGGGCATTACTATAGGGCCTTTTATTTCGATGTAGAGGGCCAACTCTCTCGCCGTGCATCCACCAACACCATGCACTAGTCACCCAGATGATCATAAGGGGTTTCCCATCTTTCACGGTGGAGCTCTACCGCCCAACTTGCTTTACTATAGGGACTTCAACTCCCCGGAACAGGGCTGCTAGGCTAATCCCTACTCGAGGGCACCTCCTATTGGCTTTACCACAACCCTTGCCCGTGACCCCTAACCTACTTAACTTCGGCTGTACGCGCAGGGTGGTTCACGGCCCATGCGCGTACGGGGTCCCTACCCTCTAACCAGGTAGATTCACATATAACATCTTTCAACATATTTACTGAAGCTACAAAAGGTATATTTAATGCTTAACAATTTCCAACAATTTACCCCTGGTCCCGTACTGCTCTCGTAACCCATGCGACATAATAAATCAATAAGGTAAAACACTCATCCCAGTGACCCGTGTGCTAGGGTTACCATACTCCTCTCAAGAGGGTGGCTCCGATAATTACTAATTATTCAATTTATTGTTTAATTTAAGGGAATCCTAATTACGGTGTCCATACAATCAAAAGCAATCATTATTATTATTACTTTATTAATATTTTAAGCATGCGTCGCCGGACTCGCGACTCCGCATGCAAGGCGGGGTCCATTTGACCACATGCGACGATGCCCGGCGGGGCCCGCATGCAGTGTCATGGACACCTACCCTTAGTCATTCTCATTTCCCACTATTAAAGACCACGCAAGGGTAGTAGATGTCACCTGGTTGTCGATCGCACACGACTCCGGCTAGTCGCCTCTGATCCGCCTCTGTTGGATCACCACAATCACAGTCTGATAACATGCACAGCTCTATATCACAATGCTATCGATTAAAACAGAAGAATCAACGACGAGGGTTCTATGCCAAGGATAGTTGGGCACCCTCGATAGGGGATCAACATTGAGTCGACAGCACGCAAATCCGTGCGACTGAAGAACTCGAACCTAAACACTACTAGGCCAAATAAGTAAATAGAAGCTAAACCTACTCATCGAATCGGGCTCGAAGAACCCTTTCCGATGAGTTTCGCTGGAATCCGACTTCGGTCGAATGGTTTCGGGTCAAACCACGTAGAACCGATAAAATCGATCGCATGGCTGGATTGCTAGGGTAGAAGGGGTTCTAGGGTTATCTTCTAGGTTTAATAGGTAGGGCTCAACGTTCTGAGCACAATGCCGCTGGTTTCGTCCGAATCCGAGTTCGGACGATAAAACGACGGTCAAACCACGGTACCGCGATAATATCGGGTTAAAGGATAAAATAGGGTATTAAACAGTAAAATTACTATGCTAAACTATGACCAACAGGTAGTATTTTCCGAGCCGGTCGAAATGGCGCTGGTTTCGTCCAATTTCGAGTTCGGACGGAGAAATGGCAGTCGAACCAAAATTCACTGGTTCACGGGTCTGGTTCAGGTGAACCAGACCGGTTCACTACATGGGTTGGGTCAGGTCTGTTGGGTCGGGTCGGGTCTGCACTCAATGTCGGGTCGGGTTCAGGGTTTAATGGATCGGGTCTGGGGTTAATTAAATCTGGGAAATTACAGATCTACCCCCCCCCTACCCAACTGTTTCTTCTCCACGAGAGCCAGCCGCGGGCTAGTTCCTGCGCGCCGGCGGCCGACGGGAGGGGCAGCCTGGAGCGCCGGCGAGCGCTCGGCCGGCCTCTCCCGCACCACCCCCACGGAGGAGGCACGGTGGGAGGCGGTCGGAGCGGCCGTCGGACTCCCAAGAGCTCGGACGGAGCGGGGGCTCGCATGAGGTTTGGAGGTCGGTGGTGCGCCGGCGATCGTCGGGAGGGGCTCGGTTGCGACGGCGGTGTCCGCCCGTGCGGTCCGCGGCAAGGGAGGAGGAAGGGGTCGGGTCGCGGGGTTGGGTCGCGGAGGGGTTGAGAGGAGGAGGGGGTGGCTGACCTGCGGGTGTCTCGGCGTGCTCGCCGGGGCTCCGGCGAGGGGCGGGTCGGCGCTCCATCTCCCTCGATCTCTCCTCCTTCTCCGTATCCGTCTCGCTCTGTCTCTCTCTGCATCTCTCTCTCTATCTCTTTCTCTCTTTCTCTCCCGTTCTCTCTCTCTCTCTCTCCTCTCGTTCTCTCTCTCTTTTTCTCACGTTCTCTCACGTTCCTCTCTCTCTCTCTCTATTTATAATCATGGGAAAACGTATGGTTGTGGTGATAAGGGTTGGGGGGATATAGTCGGTTAAGGCTTAGAGATAAGGATAAGAAAGATAGGGACAAATCATCCCAATCCTACCCGATAATTACCATCCGAATTTCGGATTTAAAACAACTGGGGAGGGAGGTCAAGAGAGCCTAAATTATGCTAGGAGACCGGGAGGTAGGCTCTAGGGCTGGTCGGGCTCGGTCCCGAGCCCTGAACCGGGCTCGGTTGGAATCCGGGTGCGATTCATCCATCAACCGGGCTGAAAAGAATAATAAGCTGTAACTATCAAACCGGAAGTCGGAATTGGGCCCGAGAGGATTCGTTGGAAAGGTCTCGTCAATGCGAACGCGTTAACGCTTGTTACATAATTTTCTGACTTCTGGATCTCCCGAAAAGAAGGAAAGACTCCAAAACTCAAAATAACAATAACTATTCACTCGGGTGTCGGATCGACCCTAACTTAGGCTCATTGGAAGGCTCTCTCAGAGCTTCATCTAACGTATCTTGTTTCGTTACGATCCGATCACCCGATCTCTTGCAAGAAACAAAACAGCTACAACTATCGACCAATTATCGTTTTTCTAGGGTTTACCTGCCGGGCTGCCGAAACTGGCTGCGCATACACATGATCGTTGCACGGAACGCACCATCGTGACATGCTCGAAGTTACGGAGAATGTGAACGTAAAACATCTCATAGGTTTACGATCCATTTATTGGGAAAAAGCCCAAAGAAAAAGTCTGGCTGCAAAAAGACGAAACTAGCCATGGAGGATTTCTATTATTCTCAAATCTAACACCACAGGTGTTACAACCTACACACCTTAAAAAAAATTTCGTCCCGAAAATTCAACTACAAAAACCATATACGAGTCCACTCATCTCTACTACCAAAACAAGAACATTATAGCAATGAAAAGTTAACTATAACGAGTACGAAGATCCTCACTAACACTACCAACAAGAAAGTCAAGTCACTAAACCAAATCTTACTAAAAGAAAATCCTGACCCTCTACTACTCACAATTCTACTCTCTCTACTAACCTAAACATTATACGAGTCGACTCTCGTAATTATTAGGATAGAAATGAACCACCAAATTCTCGCATCGATCGCGAATATGAGTTTTGGTTTTCATTTCACATTCTAAGCATTACGGATTAGACCAAAATCATGAGTTCTAATCATTAACCCTGCCTTGATAAGGGGCATCATATCCCCCTTATTAGTACCGCCGAGGGGTGTCCTCCTCGGTAGGGTAACTACCAAAACTCATAGATTCAGAAACTTAAAATGCACTCAATTGTCAGTGCCGATATAAAAGGTATATCAATGTATATGAGTGCCCATACACCCATATATAATTTATACTTTTGGTATCGACTCTACAATCATAGCAATGTATACTACACATATGCGTCCATACACATATGCTTAAGTACACATTCCAGAATGATTTGACAAAAGAGATGTCTCAACTAGTACGCCTAACGTGTATCTAATACTAAACTAAAATCCTATAAGATTCATATGAGGCCAACACCTACACTAACCGAACTACCAATACTGCTCAAGGAACTAAAGAACAAATGCCCGAAAAATCTATTTCTCAAGTGGGTCCAAACTAGATAGCTACACTCCGACAATAGATAGTCATCTTATTGGCTCACTACAAGACGAGGGGATCGATCCTAAACCAAAACTATTATGAGTTGGCTGAAGAAACTACCTACTAGAAAACTAATGGGCAACTAATATCGACTGAGCAGATCGATACCAAGTACTAAATTCTACCCTAAACTAATCATCGAGATAGCTAGACGGAAACCTCGCAACCATACAAAAATAAGAATAAATGACCCAAGACAATTAGAGACAACTTAGAAAAAGGACAACCGAGGGAACTAGCACAATCTTAACATTCTGAGAACTAAAGACAATCACTTAAAAGAAACTGAAGCAAACGAAAGTTACTAGAATCGAATAATGATTGAAAACAAAGCGAGGTGAATCAGCAGAATAATGATCATTCTTAATAGTCCAACTGATAAGGTATTTCCAAATTTTATAAACATAGGCAGTCCTCTTGACATCGTCGCTAACATCTTTCTAGTACTCAATTATCTCAATTCGATCTTAACGTCACTGTCATCTAGTTAGTGCGCTCTCTCCCGCGAGTTCCAATAAGAACTGCGAAACCAACCGCCAAAGCCTCCGAAGAGTCAGTGCGTAGCCACAGTATGTCCTCTACCGGACAATCATCATCCACCGCCAAAGTTCCCTAGGAACAGTGCGTACTCTTTCGCAAGAGTCACTATCAAGGTATCCCGAAATCTACTAACCAAGGAAATTCAAACTATCACCTGAAATTTTCATCTCCTGGTGTACTTCTTGAAACCACTATCCCCAAGAGTCATCATCATTACTCATAGGATCCATTAAAAAAGACACACAAGCTCTACGCCAAACTAATTATAACCCACGATACACCAGAGAGATCTAACAAGAAAACTAATTTAATTATTACATCTATAACGAGATAATGGACAATCCTAAAAACACCAACTAGGTCTCTAGTACCAATGGTCAACAAGAATCAAGGAATCCTAAAACACCGATTAAGTCTCTAGTACTAAGGGTCAACGAAGATCAAGGGATCCTAAACACCGATTAGGCCTCAATACTAAGGGTCAACAAAGATCAAGGAATCATAAAACACCGACTATGTTTCTAGCGCTTAGGGTCAACGAAAAATAACAAAACCAACAAAGAGAGTAACCTCATAACCATGCCAGATAAACCATCAAGGATATACATCCTTCCAGATACATTCAAAGACATCCATTCCAAAACCAATCAACCAAAATTACTAACTAGAGTTGAACATCTAGTCCTTGGTCAGCTCCTTACCACTAGAAAGTTCAAGAGAATCCATATTGGAAGACTCCCAATCTATACTCCGATATAGACTCAAACACTATGCTTCTGTCTAGGGATCAAGAAACACCACCCTTGGTTAAGATGTTCCACGTGGCTCCTTCTTAAGAATTATCACCCGAGTTGCAACGACTAACTCTAAACCTAAACATTATAGCACATCAGAGTTCAAATACAATCATATGCATACGACATATAGATTGATTCACGATTCTCGATCAATCAAAAACTCAATCATGGATAGCTCTTAGTTATAGATCAATTCCTCAAACAAAACCAGTTCTCTAAGTATGATTAACCCTAGGTCTTTATCCTTAGAAATAATCGCTATACCACCACTAGCTACTACGAGAATTCTATCGACTCATTATCTATACAATCTCTAGAAAACATTCTAACACCACTAGAGTCTGAACTTTCTGAAGAAAGAATCGCAAGATACGAACCACATCCTAACAAAACCCCTAGGAACATATCCCTAAGCTCTGATACCAGCTGTCACGCCCCAGAAATCTGAAGACCGATCCCTGGGGTGTGAAATGAGAAAAGGATGGGGATTTTGGGTCTGGTCAATTGATTACACCAATTTGGGTTCTCACAGGGCTTCTTCTACGCTCTCTAATATGAAAAACAAGGAGGAGGGAGAAACAAGAGGGGAATCTTTTAAATTTGATTTTTCGAAAACATTTTTTATTAAAAAGCAAAGAAAGAGAAATTATCAACAGAGAGAATATATTATCTAATCAAGCTCAACCTTCAAAAGCCATATCCTCTCAGTATGAGTGACCTGTCGGTGCCACTACATACTGATAGGAGTCTATCTGAGGGAGCACGAGGCTCAAGCCTCCTACGGCTAGCCACGTAGTCTCATCCACTCCCTAACACTCAGGTGCACCAGTCTAAGGTTCCTATTTACAAGGTTAATCAATTTAGTCATTTATATGTACTTATATTCTGATCATGATCTATCCTAGGCTTGGGGCCTTGAGGAGAGGCCTACCCAAAAGAATTCAGCTTGAACCATTGCAACTACAACCATAGAATACTAACTAACCGATAAAAACACTTATTCCAATACAATTACAATGTCTGAAGAGAAAAGACTACAAGATTGATATACTAAGCCGAAAGGTAACACTGCAACTCTAACTCCGCCTCTGGACTCCTACTGCTACTCCTTAGCCTCCGGACCTGCAACTGAGCCTACTCGTGGGAAAGAGTAGCCCCCAATAGGAAATTGGGAGATTAGCCAAATTAATGGCTAGTGACACCCTAATAGTCTTTAATAATATGAGACGACCAATTGTAATAAATTAAGATATAATCTAGCAGTTCTAGTACGATCAATGTTTGCAAAATGATACCTAAACCTATCAGTAATCTATATTCACATGCAATTCCTACTGTTACTAGGTTATCTAACATAAGTCCATTCAATGTTCTACAGCATTAAAGAACAAATTAAATAAGACGTTCATATAAAGTCACGAAGTCCTCATATAAACAGTCACACAATTCTAAATTCATATATAGATAAAACACACACTATCAAAATATGAACCCCGGATATTTTGTTCATCCTGCCCCCGGTCGGGCATTACTATAGGGCCTTTTATTTCGATGTAGAGGGCCAACTCTCTCGCCGTGCATCCACCAACACCATGCACTAGTCACCCAGATGATCATAAGGGGTTTCCCGTCTTTCACGGTGGAGCTCTACCGCCCAACTTGCTTTACTATAGGGACTTCAACTCCCCGGGACAGGGCTGCTAGGCCAATCCCTACTCGAGGGCACCTCCTATTGGCTTTACCACAACCCTTGCCCGTGACCCCTAACCTACTTAACTTCGGCTGTACGCGCAGGGTGGTTCACGGCCCATGCGCGTACGGGGTCCCTACCCTCTAACCAGGTAGATTCACATATAACATCTTTCAACATATTTACTGAAGCTACAAAAGGTATATTTAATGCTTAACAATTTCCAACAATTTACCCCTGGTCCCGTACTGCTCTCGCAACCCATGTGACATAATAAATCAATAAGGTAAAACACTCATCCCAGTGACCCGTGTGCTAGGGTTACCATACTCCTCTCAGGAGGGTGGCTCCGATAATTACTAATTATTCAATTTATTGTTTAATTTAAGGGAATCCTAATTACGGTGTCCATACAATCAAAAGCAATCATTATTATTATTACTTTATTAATATTTTAAGCATGCGTCGCCGGACTCGCGACTCCGCATGCAAGGCGGGGTCCATTTGACAACATGCGACGATGCCCGGCGGGGCCCGCATGCAGTGTCATGGACACCTACCCTTAGTCATTCTCATTTCCCACTATTAAAGACCACGCAAGGGTAGTAGATGTCACCTGGTTGTCGATCGCACACGACTCCGGCTAGTCGCCTCTGATCCGCCTCCGTTGGATCACCACAATCACAGTCTGATAACATGCACAGCTCTATATCACAATGCTATCGATTAAAACAGAAGAATCAACGACGAGGGTTCTATGCCAAGGATAGTCGGGCACCCTCGATAGGGGACCAACATTGAGTCGACAGCACGCAAATCCGTGCGACTGAAGAACTCGAACCTAAATACTACTAGGCCAAATAAGTAAATAGAAGCTAAACCTACTCATCGAATCGGGCTCGAAGAACCCTTTCCGATGAGTTTCGCTGGAATCCGACTTCGGTCGAATGGTTTCGGGTCAAACCACATAGAACCGATAAAATCGATCGCATGGCTGGATTGCTAGGGTAGAAGGGGTTCTAGGGTTATCTTCTAGGTTTAATAGGTAGGGCTCAACGTTCTGAGCACAATGCCGCTGGTTTCGTCCGAATCCGAGTTCGGACGATGAAACGACGGTCAAACCACGGTACCACGATAATATCGGGTTAAAGGATAAAATAGGGTATTAAACAGTAAAATTACTATGCTAAACTATGACCAACAGGTAGTATTTTCCGAGCCGGTCGAAATGGCGCTGGTTTCGTCCAATTCCGAGTTCGGACGGAGAAATGGCAGTCGAACCAAAATTCACTGGTTCACGGGTCTGGTTCAGGTGAACCAGACCGGTTCACTACATGGGTTGGGTCAGGTCTGTTGGGTCGGGTCGGGTCTGCACTCAATGTCGGGTCGGGTTCAGGGTTTAATGGATCGGGTCTGGGGTTAATTAAATCTGGGAAAATTACAGATCTACCCCCCCTACCCAACTGTTTCTTCTCCACGAGAGCCAGCCGCGGGCTGGTTCCTGCGCGCCGGCGGCCGACGGGAGGGGCGGCCTGGAGCGCCGGCGAGCGCTCGGCCGGCCTCTCCCGCACCACCCCCACGGAGGAGGCACGGTGGGAGGCGGCCGGAGCGGCCGTCGGACTCCCAAGAGCTCGGACGGAGCGGGGGCCCGCATGAGGTTTGGAGGTCGGTGGTGCGCCGGCGATCGTCGGGAGGGGCTCGGTTGCGACGGCGGTGTCCGCCCGTGCGGGCCGCGGTAAGGGAGGAGGAAGGGGCCGGGTCGCGGGGTTGGGTCGCGGAGGGGTTGAGAGGAGGAGGGGGTGGCTGACCTGCGGGTGTCTCGGCGTGCTCGTCGGGGCTCCGGCGAGGGGCGGGTCGGCGCTCCATCTCCCTCGATCTCTCCTCCTTCTCCGTCTCCATCTCGCTCTGTCTCTCTCTGCATCTCTTTCTCTATCTCTCTCTCTCTCTTTCTCTCCCGTTCTCTCTCTCTCTCCTCTCGTTCTCTCTCTCTTTTTCTCACGTTCTCTCACGTTCCTCTCTCTCTCTCTCTATTTATAATCACGGGAAAACGTATGGTTGTGGTGATAAGGGTTGGGGGGATATAGTCGGTTAAGGCTTAGAGATAAGGATAAGAAAGATAGGGATAAATCATCCCAATCCTATCCGATAATTACCATCCGAATTTCGGATTTAAAACAACTGGGGAGGGAGGTCAAGAGAGCCTAAATTATGCTAGGAGACCGGGAGGTAGGCTCTAGGGCTGGTTGGGCTCGGTCCCGAGCCCTGAACCGGGCTCGGTTGGAATCCGGGTGCGATTCATCCATCAACCGGGCTGAAAAGAATAATAAGCTGTAACTATCAAACCGGAAGTCGGAATTGGGCCCGAGAGGATTCGTTGGAAAGGTCTCGTCAATGCGAACGCGTTAACGCTTGGTACATAATTTTCTGACTTCTGGATCTCCCGAAAAGAAGGAAAGACTCCAAAACTCAAAATAACAATAACTATTCACTCGGGTGTCGGATCGACCCTAACTTAGGCTCATTGGAAGGATCTCTCAGAGCTTCATCTAACGTATCTTGTTTCGTTACGATCTGATCACCCGATCTCTTGCAAGAAACAAAACAGCTACAACTATCGACCAATTATCGTTTTTCTAGGGTTTACCTGCCGGGCTGCCTAAACTGGCTGCGCATACACATGATCGTTGCACGGAACGCACCATCGTGACATGCTCGAAGTTACGGAGAATGTGAACGTAAAACATCTCATAGGTTTACGATCCATTTATTGGGAAAAAGCCCAAAGAAAAAAGTCTGGCTGCAAAAAGATGAAATTAGCCATGGAGGATTTCTATTATTCTCAAATCTAACACCACAGGTGTTACATCAAGCATTCAAATCTACATGTGTGCTCTTTTGTTCTTTATTTATTATTTTAAACCTATTCTTCGGTTGGTCAAATTATAACATCCGCCCCAAACACACAAGATATTATCCGCTTTGCCCATGCCCGCATGAGGATTTCCCAGGGAGGTCACTCATCCTAGTACTATCTCGTTTGAGCACGCTTAACTACAGAGTTCTTGCGAAATCTGTAGCGGCGCATGATTTTAAAATACGTCTTCTATGTTTCGGAGGAGAAATTATATAAGAAGCTCATGATCTCCTTCTCTAGACGATATGGAGCTAACTCGTGGCCTTGTACACCGTACCTTACCTCATCCATCTTGGCATCACAGCCTTAACAGTCTTGGGTCTTAGCTATTGGATCTTGGTTGTCACAATCCACACCCCTTAAAAGCAACACGTCCACGTATAAGGTTGGACCCCCCATTACGAGGAGAATTGGCTCTGAAAAAATATTGTAACATCCGCCCCAAACACACAAGATATTGTTTGTTTTGTATGTGCTTGGACGAGGACTTCCCAGGGGGGTCACCCATCTTAGTACTAATTTCGCCCGAGCATGCTTAACTACGGAGTTCTTACGAAATCCATAGCGTCGTACGGTTTTATAATGTGCTTCGTAATTAAGTATGCTCGAGTAAAAGTAGTATTAGGATGGGCGACCTCTCTAAGAAGTCCTCGTGTGAGCATGGGCAAAGAGGATAATATCTTGTGTATTTGGGGCAGATATGACAAAATGGTATTGGAGCCTGGTTCTTCTCGTAATGGGGGGGTTTAACCCTACACGTGAATGTGTAGCCCTTAAGGGAGGGTGGATTATGATAACCAAGATCCAAGAGTCAAGAGCCAAGAGCCAAGACTCTTAAAGCTGTGATACCAAATTGGATGAGGTGATGTGAGATATCCAAGGCCACTAGTTAGCCTCACATCGCCTGGAGAGAAGATGATTATGAACTACTTATATAATTTTTCTTTTCAAACATAAACGATGCTGTAGACACACAAATTGTGTCTAACCCGGACCCGACTCGCATGCGCCAATTCGGAGGCAAACCCGACACGCACTCCGACGCGGACCCTACTCGCATGCACTAAGTTGGAGGCGAACCCGACACACTCTCCGACCCGGACCCGACTTGCGTCCACCTACGCGGATGCGGACCCGATGTGCGCTCGGACCCAGACCCGACTCCCGTGTCCCTACGCGGATGCAAACCCGACGCGCACCACGACTCGGACCCGAGCCGCGCCCAACAAGAAGCCGAGTGGGCCCATCCTCAAGTGGGGCCAACCCGGCCCTGTACAAGGATTCGAACCCCATGGGGGGCTGGCCCCTATACTAGGATCCGAACCCCATGGGGGGGGGCGACCCCTACTAAGGATCCGGACCCCTATGGGGTGGCCGGCCTTGCAAGGAAAAGGGAAATAAAGGAAAGGAAAAGAAAAGGAAAAGGGAAATAAAGGAAAGAAAAGAAAAGGAAAGAAAAAGAAAAGGAAAGAAAAAGAAAGGAAAGAGAAGAAAAGGAAAAAAAAAGAAAAGAAAGAAACGAAAGAAGAGGCCGGCCATGCAAGGGAAAAGAAAAGAAAGGAAAGAAAAGAAAGGAAAGAAAGGAAAGAAAAGAAAGGAAAGAAAAGAAAAGGAAAGAAAAGAAAGGAAAGAAAAGAAAGAAAAGGAAGGAAACACTGCCATGCGCGGGGGGAGGTTGCGTATGACGTCTGCTCACACGCGGATCTGCGCCGATCCCTCGATCCGACGGACAAGAAGAAGAGTCGGGTCGCCATCGATTTCGTGTGCAAAATTCAGCCATAATTACCCCGTCAGAAAAGGAAGACGAATAAAGACTTATTCCCCTCATCAATGGATGAATAAATCTTGGGCAATTATGGGGGAGATATTAAAGGGATTTAAAATTAAAACTTCCCATATCTCTCCCCCCCCTTCGCCTATAAATATAGAGGGAGGGGGAAGGCTCAAGGGGTCAGTCAGATGGCCAGGCGACGAAGCTCTGCAAAAGAGGAGACGCGCTCTTCATCGACCCAACGCTTCACGAGGCACGGGCAAGCCTGTCCCTTCGGGATCGGCTTAGTCCATTGAAAGTCCTCATCAACGTGAAGACCCTTGCATAAGAAGATCATCCCTTCGACTCCGTGCACGAAGAAGAAAGCTCGGAGAAGAAGAACCCTTCGACCCCGAAGACGCCAGAAGCAAAGGCCGGAGAAGAAGATCGGAGCGGCACCACCCCGTCGTCTCCAACACCCCTTCGACTCCGATCAAGCTCGAAAGCCCGGAGAAGAAGAACGAAGCGGCGCTACACCCGTCTCTTCAACAAAGCCTTCAACTCCGATCAAGCTCAAAAGCCCGGAGAAGAAGGGAAGCGGTGCTACAACCGCCGTCATCAACAAGGCCTTCGACTCCGATCAAGCCCAAAAGCTCGGAGAAGATGCCGACGCCATAATCGCCACCAGGTCGGTGGAAGACTGAAGAAGAAGCGTGGGAGCTCTGCAGAAGAGGAGACGCTTCTTCATCGACCCAAGGCTTCACGAGGCACGAGCAAGCCTGTCCCGTCGGGATCGGCTTAGTCCATTGAAAGCCCTCATCAACGTGAAGACCCTTGCACACGAAGATCAAGACTTCGACTCCGTGCACGAAGAAGAAAGCTCGGAGAAGAAGACACTTCGACTCTGAAGACGCCAGAAGCAAAGGCCGGAGAAGAAGCTCGGAGCGGCACTACCCCGTCGGCTCCAACAAATCCTCGACTCCGATCAAGCTCCAAAGCCCGAAGGAGAGAAATGAAGCGTCATCAACCCGTCGCCTTCGATAAACGTCTGCGCCATCCACGAAGAAGAAAGCCTGGAGCAGACCGCCTGAAGCGTCGCTACCCCCGTCATCTTCATCAACAAAAGCTGACGGTACAACCGTCGCACGGAGACCGTCGCTACCCCCACCGTCTTCACCAACAAAAGCCGACGCTACAACCGTCACACGGAGATCGGTGCTACCCCTACTATCTTCGAAAGCGTTCTTCGACTCCGATCACGCCAAGGAAGCCCGGAGAAGAAGAGAAGTCCAGCCGACCCACAAACCGTCGAAGCACCGGAGAAGTAGCCCACGTCGTTCGAAGAAGAAGACCGAGTTAACGCTGAAGCTAAAGCCAACGCAAGAAGCCAAAGCAAAGCCCCAGTAAAGCCCGTGCCAAAGCAACGCAAGTGCCAAAGCCAAGCGCCTACGCCGGCCACGAGCAAAAGCACCGCACGTTCTAGCCGATACGACGCGAAGTCCGGAAGAACGAAAGCATCGCAAGACTCTCCCGGCTACGTCCAAGCGCAAGCGCCGAAGCAAAGCAAAAGCCAGAGCCACGCCGGAGCCAAGCCAAAGCCAAAAAGCCGAAGCCAAAGCCGACGCCAAAAGCACGATCGACGCCGCGAACCGACGATCAAGGACGCCGAGGTCAAGCAAAGAGCGAGGAAGACACGAAGACCGAGGAACGAAGCCGGAAAACCCCCTAGCCGAGAAAGCGCGAAGCACGGAAGGGACAAAGCAACGGTGGACATTCCTTAGCCTCTCCAAAACCCTCACCCTGTAAAGACCCCTGTCCTGGGCAACCCCTTCAGAGCTCTCGCACGAACACCACGTGGAGACATGGATCAAAGGGATCCTCCAGAAGATCTTTCCCACAATCCCCTGATCAAAACTCGCCGCAACCCGGACTCGCTACACCCGAGCCACCCGGGTCCCGGCCACACTTGTAATTTGGTTTTGCGTAATAAAGCCGACCCGTACCTTTTCCGCTCATACAGATGCGTTTTAAAATCGTGTGCCATTACGAATTTCATAAGAACTCCATAGTTAAGCATGCTCGGGCAAGAGTAATACTAGGATTGGTGACCCCCCTGGGAAGTCCTTGTCCAAGCATGTGCAAAGCGGACAATATCTTGAGTGTTTAGAGTGAATGTTACAAAAATAATAAAAACCTATATATGGTTTTGACTATTTTGACAAGTTGGACGCATTGTCGTAGTCCGATTCTTGGTTTGAGAAATATATGGTTAAATTCTTATTTGTATAAGTGTCAATCTTTTAAATAAAAGATTTTAAAAATTTTGGGATATTACATCCTCTACTTCCAAAAAAATTTCATCCTCGAAATTTAAAATACATACCTTATGTGTCGAATATATATGGATATTGCTTTTGTATCTCAGACTCCAATTATCAAGTGGCTTCCTTATGTCTTACGTCGAAATCATTACTTGCTTTGGAAATCAAAAAAATTAAAAATAAATTCCACAGGAAGGTGCTCCTATTTTTATTCGGCACTGGGGTGCTCATAGAATTAATACGCTTTCAAATTCTCAGTTTTGAGACACTTAAATGCAAGCTAAGTAATATCCATCTCCATTTTATGTCACTAGTATTATTGTTTTGAGTTTTGATATATTTTAAATAGAAAATTTTGATTGATAGTCTTATGGAATTTCAATATTACTTTGTCGGACCTTGAAACCTCAGACAATAGCTTTTACTTTTATGGAATTAATCGTTTCTCCTAAGAGGTAGTTATTTTGAAAAAATAATTATCCAATAGTTGAAGTTGCAATCCTGAGATAAAGTCTATAATATTTTTTTAGTCAAAAGTAAGTTAGTATGAACTTATTGAGGTAAACTTTAAGTGTCTTATTTACGGGATCCAAAGGACTAAGGCGGTAATAAGGCAATAAACTTTTAGTTTTGGAAACAAGACTTTCCTAGCTTTCTCTACTCACACATCAACTGTACTTAGCACTGTATTCACCAGAAAACATAGTGATAGAAAAATATGATTGGCCAAGGGTCGAGGTAATTTCATTGATTAGGTTTTGGGACAAGCCAAGCCTTGGATAATATCTCTATCTATAGAAAAAAAATAATGATAAATTTAGCTACCTTGTGAGCCATTGAGTTCCCTATGTGATGGTTAAGACTGTTAAATAGTATCATATTATCTTGAGAGTGTTCCTATGATGGTTTGGATTTTTCCATAGGAGGTTTTCTAATATTAAGAGATAGAATCCAATCAATGATTTGGGAATGAACCTCTATGGAAATCCTATGGTTTGAGAACTTTCACTAAGATTAAAATCTGACTAGGAAGCTTGAGCTTCTTGTCATACGAGGGTCTAAGGTGTTAACCTTAAAGAATTTTCATCGAGAATAATCCTTAGAAATCTCTAGTTATGGCGACCATTGAAGATGAGAAACTTATTAGTGGCTATATCTACTTAGTTCCTAAAGGGGATTGCAGGAAGTGGATTATTGTAACTCACAGTTGGAGTATCCCCAATATTTAATAACGGGTTTGGGGATATCACTTTCTTGATTCTATTGATATTATTTTCCATTCAAGGAATATAATATTTGCGGGTATTGTTTCACTTTTTTTTGTGCTTTTCAAAGAATTATGAAAAATTTCAAACTATTGAACTTTGATCATTTAGCGTGCACGGAGGCAAATCATTATGTTTTTGAAATGAAAATCCTAGGCGGCTCCACCCCAGGTGGCTCCACATTGGTAGTTGACAGCCCCTTTTTCTCAAGGAACAGCTCTACCTAACCTCTGGTTGCCCTTCCTTTGAATTTGAATTCAAGATGCGATGATTAGCCACTATCCTAAATATCACAGAATATGTTAAAAATTATAAGTCAATCATGTACTTGAAATCACTCCTCAAAACACTAATGATTCAATCTCTATCATACCATGTTTTTGTAAAAATTAAATATCATAAGGTAGGTCTATCAATTAGGCCCTCCCAGAATGGCGCCCAGCCCGTAAAAGCCTGTCAAAAACCTGGCCCGTCTAAAGCCCGGCCTGGCACGACCTTTATATATCACCTGGTTGGGCCCGGGCTTAGTATTTTCCAACCCATTTAATAATAAAGTACAACTTACCATACTATTTAATAATAGAAAACAAATCCATATAATGCTCAACATCCTAGTTTAGTCAAATGTCACACATTTACAACATGGGGTGGGAAGTGGTCTTTGTTACTTGTAACTACAAACACTAAACCAGAATCCACCAAAGATCCTTTTTTCCTTTTATGCCCAGTCACAACGGGAGGGAAGCCTAACTTAGTTAAACGTCCCCATTATGCCCTCGACAACATGGCAGACTGTGATTGGGCCGCAACCAACACAGCAAATTAGTTTCCAACAATCAGCACTCCTAGGTTAGACCTGCTGATAGATAAATGGATGATTGTGATCTGGATTTGGGTGCCATGTCTGATAAGCCCGGGCCCTCAAAGGGCCGGTCTAAGGCTAGAGATGTTTACGCCCGTAAGGGCCATGACCCGGGCTTACCTAGGCTCTACCCTTGCCTGGCCCATTGATAGCCCTACTAGGAGGTGCCTTATTATCCTAATTCAACTTGACTATATTTAAAACTTTTACTTATTTGTTTCAATCGTCTATATGTCACTAAACGCTTGAGGTTGGAGTCTGCTACAACTCTCATATGAATAGTTTCTTAGTTTTGTTGGGGTTATTAGGATCGTTTTATTTTCTCAAGTAGTTGGTGTACATAAATATAATTTCTGAGTTAAACTACTTTAACTAAGATTCATGTTTTCAAATTAACCTGGGTAAGGTTCTAACACTTTCGATAGGTTTCAAGTCGCACGGGATAGGGGTTGACATTTAGTCTTTGATACATGAAAACATAAATTTAATAACTCTTTTTTTTTACCTTCCACTATAGTATTGAAGCCTTCATCACGTTATGACACCAATGTGGAGGTTTTGGCTAGATTTTATGTCCGAGTTATGAATCCTTGTTTTAATTTAGGTAACTTCGAGTTTACATAAATAAAGACATAGGAATACCGAGCCCATTTTATTTCTGATGATCATTGAACATTATTTCTCTCGAGATACTCTGGTAATATATTGCTAGGAGGGGTTTTGGGAGAGTAGGAACTAGAATTAAGGTATTCCTTTGGGATTTCGTTGCCCTTATCGAGTTACTACCGGGGTTTATGATACCTTCTTATTATTCCACAACTTTTATGAAGAGGCAGTCTATAGGTCTGGTTAGTTTTCAGTTCTCTTCAGGTGTTCATACGTTCTAAATTTGATGCATCTATATTGTTTTCTTGATTGACTAACTCCTCAGCATCCCATGCTATTGTCTTAGACTTATGCATCGAAGACTATTATAACATATTTAAAAGAAAGATCCTAAATTTAAGTTCAATTGTATATACTATGTTCTAGAGATTAAGTGTCTTAGATCATCAATGTCTCAATCATCTAGAGCTTGGTGTACCTAAATCTAATTCACATGAATCTAACTTGTCCTCTAAGTTAAGTGACTAGTTTACTAATTTCTTAAATCTATATTTTCTATCTCCCTGGGATCTATTACTTAGGCTCTGATATCAAGTTATAACGCCCCGGTATTTTATGGATTTGGGCAACCCATATAATACTGGAAAGTTAAAAGAGAACTTTGGTATAATGATTTTCATTGAGTAAGGAAATGATTGGAGCATCTTTATTTAAGTAAAATCATATAGTACATTTAATAGTTTCATATACATGGCTTATTATATTAATAAAATGACATTTAGCTCCAAGATTCTTCAAATCTCGACTCCTCCTCCGAGTGCTAGTAGTAAGGAGTGTAGAGTGGATCTTCGATTCCCTCTAGTTCATTCCTGATATTCTCCTCAGCTTCTTCTTTACCAGGTCCTACAGGGTTAGTATCTGTAATACACATAAAACCTATAGGGGATTAAGTATAAACCATAAACTTACCAATAACCCTAGCTGATTCAAGATAAGTTTAATGGACTGAAATCTATAACAAATATGATCATGAGAATTTATAAAGAAGTTGCTGATCACTTGATTCTCTTTTTGGCTCAATCCAGGGTAGGAATTTTACATAGGGTCACTTTTTGTCTCAAGACAAGACTAGCTCCACACCTGAGTTTCTTTTAGTCACAAAGACAAGGCTAGCCCTATATCTGAGTTTCTTCTTGTCATACGACAAGGCTAGCTCCACACCTAGGTTTTTTTTAGGTCTCAGGCAGGGCAAGTCTCATACCCATAATGATCAATATCTTCTCTACTTTATCTCGGTTCTTACATATATAAATATCATTTTAATACCATAATCTTAATAAAAATTTATTGGGTTTAGATCCCCTACCTGAGGTGATATGTCGATTTCCTTCGTAAAGCTATTTCTTAGTTTAAGATTATCTTGGGATAATAATGAATAGAATTTAGCATACATATGGTAGTCCAATGCACAGGCTTTGCTGCCACTAACACTGGGCTACGACGGAAAATAATTTCGAACCCGGGATAGAAAGTTATAGCATAAATACCCCTAAGGATAGAATGATCCTTTTAGATTAGAGGCTAAATCTATTTTTTATCGGTTCTAGTAGGTGTATCTCACCACCATGAATCCATGGTTGTAAATGAAACCTGATTCAGAATTCATATGATTGAATTATGGTTTAATTAACTTCTAGGGGTATAATGATAATTTTATTATTTTGTACATCTGGTCCTGGGGTTTATTAGTTCCAATAATTCTATCTTAATTCTAGAAATCCATAATCACAGACGGATCTCGATTCTGATTTTGATTGCTCCCTGTATGGCCAAAAAAGATCTTGTAGGATAAATATTGGTTGGTGGGTTGTCCTTATTAGAAAGACCGGGTTACTAGGGGTTTTTTGTTGTATTTATTGATGTTGTGGGTGGTTTCATCATAACTTACTAGGCTTGACCCAATAAAATGGGTTGGTTAAGTGGGCTAAAATAGTACCCGGCTTGATTATAAATGAACTTTGGCCCAATGCCCTGTGCATAATAATGACATATTTACTATTGTGTTTGGCTTCCCCTATACATATTGCCCGTACGAGAAATTTTTAGGGGGGTCACCCATCCTAGTACTACTCTCGCCTGAGTATGTTTAACTACAGAGCTCTTACGAAATCCGTAGTGGTGCACAATTTTAAAATGCGTATTCTATGTTTGAGAGGGGAAATTATATAAGTAGTTCATGATCTCCTTCTCTTTAGGCGATGTGGGACTAACTTGGTAGCCTTGGACACCTCACCTCATCCATCTTGACATGACTACCTTAAGAGTCTTGGCTCTTGGCTATTGGATCTTGGTTGTCACAACCCACCCCCCTTAAGGGATATACGTTCTCATGTAGGGTTAGACCCCCATTGCTAGGAGAACCAACTCCGATACTATTTTGTAACATCCGTCCCAAACACACAAAATATTGTCCACTTTGCACATGCCCGCACGAGAACTTCTCAAGGGGGTAACCTATCCTAGTACTACTCTTGCCCAAGCACGCTTAACTATAAAGTTCTTATAAAATTCATAACGGTGCATAGTTTTAAAACGCATCTTCTATGTTTGAGAGGGGAAATTATATAAGTAGCTCATGATATTCTTTTCCCCAGACGATGTGGGACTAACTCGATAGCCATGGACACCTCATCTCACCTGATCTATCTTGGCATCATAGCCTTAGGAGTCTTGGCTCTTGGCTATTGGATCTTGGTCGTCACACATATATTGGTATTTAAATATAAGCATTCAAAATCATTCTGGTTGTTTGGCTAGTAGAAGGGCCTATATTGTTAGGAGGTAATGGGTTCAGATTCTATTTGAATCACTTTTTAATATTTAGGTGAAACCTAGCCTCAAAATAGGTTTGAACCCGAATCCAACTAACCTCGAGTATGACCGGTGGCAACGGTGTTGGCCGATAATAGTCCAGTGAGCGACGATCGACGATAATCATGTGACCGGCGGGGGTCCGGCGAGCGGTGATCGACGGTGGTATACAATGGTTGGGTGGCGAACGATGGTCCGGTGATCGAGATAGGTATGGGTGGTGGTGGCTTCCTTCTCTTGGGTTTTGTGTTAGAGATAGGATAGGTGGGGCCCATTATATAGGGGTTTGGGAGAGAATTTGAAAAGTCAGAGGTTATGCTGCAAAATAATCATCCTTAACTGCAGTAAATGGTTTTTCAGTTGAGGACTGAAAAACACTTGAGCTATACGTTGGAAAATGAGGGGTCTTTTAATTGAAAAGATTCTTCAGCTTCTCTCCTCCATGTTATACTACTTTAGTGGTAGGGTTTACAAATCTAGTTTGTAGGCTCACTGGCTTGGGGTTGGTTCACTTGGGTCATAGTTTAAGAGTTCAAATATGCACTTGAGCTCTTTTGTTCTTTATCACTATTTATTTTTTTTAACTATTCTTCGGCCAGTCAAATGATAAAACCTTATATATGATTTTTGACTATTTTGACGAGCTGAACGCATTGGCGCAGTTCGATTATTGCTTTAAAAAATTTATAGTTAAATTTTTATTTACAGAAGTATCATTCATTTAAATAAAAGATTTTTAAAATTTTGGGGTGTTATATGTGTGGTGCTTTAATGTAATAATGTGTGTGGACCTACTACCATAGTCCAATACCACAATACGTTGGGTTACTCGGTTAGCGCTGGAGTGACAAATAACCCCTATAGGATATTCGATATCCAGAGATGGATGAGTACATTTTGATGAGTCAACCTGTCTACGCAATTAACCCTGGCTTGGTGGTTGTCAGTATGACTAACAACGTTCTAGATGTTAGACATAACATCGGAGGTGTGTGGGTGTTATAGGTGACTAGTCATCAAATCCTAGTCAGATGATCGATCAGGTTTGACAGTGCTCCCCACTGCCCAAGTTGAATAATGACACCAAAAACAGGAGGGACAAAAGATTCTCAGAGTATTATAGAGAACAGGGTTAGAAGGGAGTAACATAAGTTTGAGATTAATAGACTTCAACTCACGTCACACTCTAGGTGGCTATGCGGGTTAATCATATTATGACTAATTAGCAGAACTTTCGATATGTCATCAGAACAGTTAATCAGGGATTCAGTTAGAGCTAGAAATCCTGAACCCTGAAGTTCCACCATATCATTGCGTATATGAATTGTTTCTCGACCTGGTTGGACACATTAGATGCGGAATAGCGCGATGGAGTGCATGTCCGAAGACTATAACCTAATTCATATGTATTAGGGAGCCATAGGGGTATTTTGATAAATATTAAAATATGACTCATAACATATTGAATATAAATCTTAAAATAAGCGAAATAATTCCAGAAGCTTATAGGCGTTGATGGAACTCGATTCCAACAAGCGTATCTCACTCCACATCTTTTTTTATGCCCCCCCGCCATAAGGGTGTTTTCATTCAAAGTTATGTAGAGATAAGGGGGAAGCCCTAACCCTAGTCAAATCTCTTCCCCCCTCATAAATATCTCAAGGGATCGACTACAATAAGTTTATGCTTGCGTAAGCCACTTTTGTGACCGGCACTATAAAGGATAAGGAAAGGGAGAGGTCGGCCCAAGCTCTCCCCTCTCTAGAAAATTCGACCCCGCTTCCCTCTTTGTGGTTTCAGCCAAGAAGAAAGAGGAAGAAGAAAGGAGGAAAGAATGAGATGGAATAAGAGAGAAGGAGAAAGATGAGATCTTCGCGGCTCACCGTTATCTTCGCTACGTGCTATCCCTCGTTGGTGCGTCATCCTTGTACTCAGAGATAGGACACCGTAAGTTCCTTCATACGCAAAGGACAAGTTGTTATCCAATAGCATCCCTCTACGTTCATGTGGGGTTCGTCATCCCCAATTGCTCTATTCTCCTCGGATAAAAGATCCGGAAGGTCTGACGATTCTAAATACTAAAGTAGGTGTATGCATGTAGATCCTTCGTAGATCGTAGTATGTCTCTAGAGTGTCTGCATATATGCTTGATTTATAGATTTTCATATAGATTATTTTGAGGAATAAATTATAATGAAACATACACTATCCGATCTTTAGATCTTTGTCTTTGTTTCTACTACGACTTTGATACAAGGATTAAAATCCAACAGGTGGCACCGTCGACCTTTGGGCCTTGGATATGTGCATACAGCGTGCGCCTATGGGCATGATGGTGCAGTGTTCTCTAGTGAAGCTGGCAACATTTGACATTGGGCTTGTCAAAGAGCCTCTTGTGGTGTTAAGGCATTATGGGATGTTGTCTTGCAGAGCTTGGTTTGTGCATACCGTGAGATCAGTCTAGATGTTCAGTGAAAGTCTTCGGCGTGAGTTTTCAGTGTGGTGCAATGTGAGTCCTAGCACGGGGGCATAGTGGTATTCGGCTTGTGGGTAAGACAATGTGACGGTGGTATCAGTTGGTCTTTGAGGTGCATGGTAGCGTGAGAGAACGCAAGGGTATTATAGTATTTGCCATACATGTTTGTGTCCAAGTGAAGGCCTTGAGGAAGGCTGGCCGTGGTGAGTGGCACATCAAGTTGCCGCACGACCATTTGTAGGGCTAATAGAAAAAGTATATTCCAAGTGGTATCATAACCTCGTTGGGATAAAAGTTGAGTTCAGTATCACTTGTATCAGAGTTACCGCAATTTGGTCAAGACTCAATGATGTCTCGGTAAGCGTCTGGGATGTCGGCCTTTGTCCTTTATAGGAGGACCATGGAGTTTACCGTCAATGGGCATTGAACACCTTTGAGTCACGTTGAACTTAGAGTGGGGGATCATATTGAAAAGATGAGTTACTTGGTCAAAGACCTTTTTGATTCGATAATGGAAAGCCAATACTTTATCGTAGTGCAGACATGTGGGAGGTGTTTGGTTACTGGAAAGTGAGTACCGAGACTCACAAAAGGAGAACCGATTAGCTCCTCTCTTTGGTGCAATAACAATAGGCAGTGATAGTTGAGATTTGTGCTCGGAGGGAAGGCAGAAGATGCTGTGGTACAGGGAACAGATTGGATCATTGAAGCTGAAGTGAATTGCACAATGTGTGTATCTTCCAAATCTTGGGGGCACAAGAAGCCATTACTAACTGTGTATATATGCTGAGGCGTTGGGAGGAACATGACACCATTACTCACTATGTATATATGGTAAAAGAATTGAGGGCACATGATGTCATTGTCTATTTGTGTATATATGTTGGAACGTTGTGGGCACGTGATGCTAAGTACTAAGGTGAATGCGAAGATGAAACCATAATGCTTTTGGAGAGCAGGTTGTGATAGGGTAGAATACTTCATAGAAAGTTAGTCTTTTTGAATTGAGTAACCATTGCTACAATAATTTTATTGTAGCAAAAAAAATTAAGATTTCTGAAAAAACAAATGTTACAGTGAAATCACTAAAGCAATTGTTACTCGATTCAGTTACAAAGAGTAAAAATTGCAGATTGTAATTACTCTTTTGTTGTAATAAAGAGTAACATTTGTGATTTTAATATTAGGAATAATTTTATTATCTAAGAGAAAAAAAAAGTCAACAGACTGAATTACTCTAAATGTATCTATTTTGGGAGGGACCTTGTGTGTCCTTTACACTAAACAAATTTAATGTTAGGGACCTATTACTAAGTCCCCATAGGAACTCCCGTCTACCTCCAGGCCAAGATCCCGCTGGTCTTTTTCTCTCTCATCGTTTGACATCCGTTTCCGCTTCTCCGCGGCGCCCCATACGCTCCCGACTACCGCAAGGCCACTCGAGTCGACAGCGTCGTCAGCTCCTTAATCTCACCCCCTTTGCTCTTCATCTCAAACCCTAGCGTCCCATCTAATCTTCCGATCGATCTAGGGTTTTGTTCCCCGATCCTTTTCCTTTTAACAGTTTATAGATCGGAGGAGGGGGGGTTGAGGAGATTAAAGATCAAGCGGGGGAGAAAGCAATCTAGGGTTAGGGTTTCATGCTGTGCTGGTGTTCAGCGCCCGCCGGTGGTTCCTGCCGGGGTCGGGGATGGCCCATCCCAGCAAGTTCGTCTCCGTCAATCTGAACAAATCCTACGGTCAGCCCCCGAGCTCGTCTACCACCTCCTCCGCCTTCGGGAATGGCCGAGCCCGCCCCGGCACCGCCGCAGGGGGTAGCGGCATGGTGGTCCTGTCGCGGCCCCGGAGCTCGGGATCGGCGGGGCAGAAGGGCCCGCCGAAGGTCTCCGTACCGCCCCCCCTGAACCTGCCATCCCTGAGGAAGGAGCACGAGCGATTCAATCCGGCCTCCGTGCCGGGATCCTCCTCCCGTCCCGGGAGCTCCGGGTTCGGTTCCGGGACCGGATCGTCTACTATGGGGTGGACGAAGCCGGGCCTCCCGTCTCTATCCGAAGATAAGGATGGTGGCGCGCCACTAGGCAGATCCGGCGGACAGCGGGTGGCTAGCCCTTACATGGCGCCTGGTAGCCGGACGGTTGGGCAGCCGGCGGCATCCTCTTCTCCGGCTGTGGCGGTGGAAAAATCTGTCGTCTTGAGGGGCGAGGAGTTCCCTTCTCTGCAAGCCACCTTCACGGCTGGCCCGAAACAGAGGGATGCCTCGACTCAAAAGCAGAGGCAGAAGCAGTCGGACGAGGAGGTTTCTTATGGAAGGACCGAGAGACTCGAATTGCAGTCGCCTCTTGATATGCGCCCCCAGATGAGATCCTCTCGTCTTGCCACAAATAGTGCGCCTGAAAGTTTGGGCAGGCAGTCAGGTGCGCCGGAGCAGTCGTCGAAGCAGGACAGGTACTTTCCGGGTCTGCTCCCACTGGTCCGGCTATCTCACACGTCTGACTGGGCAGATGACGAGCGCGACACAGGCCTCAGTATTCCTGTACGGGATCGAGTTCGGGGTGGATTCTCAAGAACTGATTCCGCTCGGGTCCATGATGTTTCTGATGGCCGAGGTGCTCGTGTTGTTGAAGGTGGTAGCATTGCATCCAGGGAGTTCTTCAAAGGGGAATCATTTGGGAGAGATCTGACTACTCCTGGTAAAGATGGCCGAGATGTGAGCTCTTGGAGAACACCACAAGCAAGAGATGGGTTCAGTTTCCGCGAGACTGGAGTTGGTAGTGATAAAACTGGTGCGAAATCTTCTGGTGTGAGCGGACAGATAAGTAAAGAGGGTAGTTATGGTCATTTGCCTAATGTTGATAGTGCTCGGGGTTTTAGTAATGGCGGTGCTCAGGATACTCGGTATAGTAGGCGAGATTTGGGTTCTGGAACTCACATACAGAATGGGAGAAATGCCACAGATACATTCAATGGGAGAGCTTCTGATCAGACTATTCGTGGCCGATTCAGTGAATATTCGAACAACCGGAATGGGGGAGATGCCTTCCAGAATAACAGGATATCCAAAAGTGCATTCTCTTCTGGGAGTAAAGGGTTTTCCTTGAATGATCCCATCATGAATTTTGGTAGAGAAAAACGGCTGATCTCAAACAGTAGAAAACCTTACATCGAGGGTGCTGGTCTTGACATCAGCGATCCTTTTTCAGGGGGGCTTATCGGAGATGTAAATATCAAAGTACTCAAGAGGAAAAAAGATGTGCTAAATCAAGTTGATTTCCATGATCCTGTACGGGAATCTTTTGAAGCTGAGCTTGAGAGAGTTCAAAGGATGCAAGAGCTGGAGCGGCAACGTGTGATGGAAGAGCAAGCCAGAGCCTTGGAGCTTGCTAGGAGGGAACATGAGGAAAGAGAGAGGCGGGTTAGGGAAGAGGAGGAACGGAGGCGGTGTCTCGAAGAGGAGGCTAGGGAGGCTGCTTGGAGAGCGGAGCAGGAGACTCTGGAGACTGCAAAAAGAGCTGAGGAGCAAAGGGTTGCGAGGGAAGAGGAGAAGAGGAGGATTCTTATGGAGGAAGAAAGAAGGAAAGAGGCTGCACGACAAAAGCTTATGGAGTTGGAGGCAAGGATTGCGAAGAGGCAGGTTGAAGCTACTCTAAAGGATGATATACTTCACTATGCTGTAGGTGATGAAAGAATGACCGAGTCACAAGAGGAAAGAGATGTTGTAAGAGTTGCTGATGTTGCAGAGTGGAAGGATGATGAGAGAATGGTGGAATGCAGCAGTAGCACAGCAGCGCCTGATTCTTCAAGTCTGAATAGATTTTTCGATACAGGTTCTAGGCTGCAGTCTTCGAGGGATGTAAGTTCTTTATTAATGGAGAGAGGAAATCATGCAAATAATTGGAGAAGAGAGGCATATGATAATGGGAACAACTCATTGTTCCTTTTGCAAGATCAAGACAACGATTACCACAGTTCAAGGCGAGATGCATTAAATTTTGGTAGAGGCGTTTCTAGGAAAGAGATTCATAGCAATCTTGGGCCATCTGTTAGGCCATCTTCCAAAGGAGGGGCATCAGAACCTTCGCAGATACCGGATGATTATCGTCATGCAAGAGGAAATAGGTGGAACATTGCTGGTGATGGTGATTACTTCAATAGGAATTCTGATATTGATGTTGAGTTCCTTGATAATGATAAGTTTGGCGATGGCATGTTGGGACCTGGTCGTTCTCGTGGAAGTTCCCATGCTCCGTATGCGGAAAGGTCATATCAAAACTCTGAGGTCGACGGATTTTCCCCACTTGGGAGATCTCGTCATTTGTTGAAACAGCCTCGTGTGCTTCCACCTCCATCCATCTCCTCTATGCATAAAAGCCCCTTTAGAGCTACCACCGAACGGCTCGGTTCATCATCATTTCTAGATAGTGAAATGAGATACCAGCGTGCCGTGAGATCTGACGAAGCAAGCTATGACCATGCATATCATGAGAGGCTTCAACAACCGGGAACAACTGTACCACCTGTCGAGAATACTATCCCTTCTGAGCAGAAAGAGGATACAAATACCTTGAGATGTGATTCACAGTCTTCCCTTTCTGTTTCAAGTCCGCCTTCTTCACCTACCCATCTTTCGCATGATGACTTGGATGAATCTGAAGAGCCTCAGTTACTGCCAACTTCTGATATTGGGGAACGTACTGTTTTGTCTGAGAACGAGCACAACATGTCATCGTTGACGATTGGGAACACAAATACAGTGTTGACTTCAAGCTCAACCAGTCTCGGAGAAGATGATGAGTGGGCTACTGAAAACCATGAAACAATGCAGGAGCCAGAGGAGTATGATGAAGACGATGATGGCTACCATGAAGAAGAAGAAGCACACGAAGTTGATGGTGAGAACCTTGACATAGGCCAGGAGTTTGAAGATGTGCAATCAGATGTTCCAGATACAACTGGAGAGATGGACCAGGTGGTTTTAGGATTTGATGAGGGTGTTGAAGTTAGGATCCCTATTAGTGATGAGTTTGAAACGATCGAAAAGGCAATTGGAGTCCGGACATGTTCTGTTGGTGCTGCACAAGAACTGGCAAGCAGTGGGATGCATAGGCTGGAAGCCGATAATACTTTTCCGGAGAGGAATTTGGATGAATCTTCGAAAATTATAAATGAAACTGCAAAGGCACTGCAAGAGTTGGTTCTTGATCCAGAAGCATCCACCAGTTATTCTCCAGACAGTGTCGAAGCAACTAGTAATTTAGGAATTCCTGCTCAACAACCGGTTTCGTCTCATTTGAGCTCACTGATGCAATCTACGTCCTCAGTTCTCTCCATCCTATCCCCTCTTTCTACTGTGCCTAGGCAGCCTGAAGTTCCGGTTAAGCTTCAGTTTGGCCTGTTTTCTGGCCCTCCTTTGATTCCGTCTCCTGTTCCAGCAATTCAGATTGGTTCAATTCAGATGCCACTCCATTTACATCCCCATGTTGGCCCTTCTACTACCCAGATGCACTCTTCACAGCCTCCTTTCTTCCAGTTTGGCCAGCTGAGGTACACATCACCTATTTCTCAGGGTATTTTGCCATTAGCTCCTCAAAGTATGTCCTTTGTTCAGCCTCCTGCTTCAAGCCATTATACTTCGAACCAGAATCTTGAGGGCGATGTACATAATGAAGCAAGTCAAGAATGTTCCTCTCTGAATAACAAACGAGATAAGGTGGTCTCTGCTCCAATTCTGATAAATAAGCAGCCCTGTCTTGGAATGAAGGCTTTGGATCTCTCCCAAGATAACATAGAATGTAGGCAGATCAATGCATCACCAGATCCCCAAAAGGATCAAGTAGTATCTCTGGGTCAAACTGATAGTTCTTCTTTGGGTGAGGTTAAAAGTAGATATGGTTCAGCTTCAGCTTCCCAGGCTGAACGTCGTGGTATTCGTGATCCTGCTCTGAAGAGGAATTATAGACCCATGGCAAATAATAAAGGACCTCGGTTTCATGCTGGACATAATTCATCTCAGTTCTTTCTGGGGGAAAATGCCTTAGGTGGATCAAAGGCTGCAGGCATAGGATCTGGTAGCCGTGGGAAGAGATTTGCTCATGCTGTGCGAAATACTGGTTCAAGATCGTTCTTTTCAGGACCAGAAACTTCACTCACAGATTCAAGCGGCTTTCGCGTTCAGCGAGGGGCTCGAAGAAATATCCGGAGAATGGAGTTTAGAGTTCGCGAGAGTGTCCATAGGAGGCAGGCAGAAACCGAGTCATTTAACTGTGCTGGACAGGATGGGAAACCAAATTCTAACCTGAAGGTGTCAAGTAATTCTGCAAGGGACGGGGGTAAGAAGGATGCTGTTTCAAGTAAATCAACCAAGATCATGATTGAATCAGAATACGTAAATTCAGGTGCTTCTACTTCACGAGTGGTGATATTAGATGGCAAGATGGACAAAGTCTCTGGAAAGCAAGCAGCGTCCAAGAAGCACATGTCTTCTCTTCAAAATTCTCACGCTGGAAAAGGAAACTTCAAAAGGAATGGGAGTTCTGAGGAGGAGGATGCTCCTCTGCAGAGTGGCGTTGTTCGAGTTTTCAAGCAATCGGGGATCGAAGCTCCTAGTGATGAAGATGACTTCATCCAAGTAAGGTCTAAGAGGCAGATGCTGAATGACAGGCGAGAACAAAGGGAAAAAGAAATCAAGGCCAAATCTAGGGCGACAAAAGTAATGTAGTTTTGCATTTTCTTAGTTATTTTTTACTATTTCCTCGTACTTTGTGCTGAAGAATATGTTTCCTTTTTATTCTTGTGTTTGGCTCATAGCAGGCACCTCGGAAACATCGCGCGGTTCCTCATTTTAATGCAGATACATATAAATCAAATAAAGCAGTAGCATCTTGGGCTGGAGATACAACTGATAATGTTCATTCTGAATCTGTTATCAGTGATGGAAAGCACTCTGCTACTGTCGAGACAACTCCTGTATTGATTGCCAATGTTGCTTCTCAGTCCCTACCACCAATCGGCACCCCTGCTGTAATTGCTGATCTGGATACAAGATCCGGAAGTTTCAAGTATGCCTTCCACTTGAATGGTTCTGTATTTTTATGCATGTTTGAATCTTTTGTTAACATACTATTCTGCAGGTCTGGCCAGAGAAGATCTGTGCCTGCCATGTCTAGTCATGCAACAAAGTTTGTACCAGGCTTTTCATTTGAAAACAAAAATGGAGCTTTTGACAATGCTTCAATGCCTTGTTCCTGGGACAGTGGAGACATAAATCAACAGGTGACTTAGATTTAAACTGAAAATGCATTAGATTGGTTTCTTTTGTGCTTGAATTTATATTTATAAACGGTCAATACAGCCAATTGCTATCACTTGGTTTAGATTTAGTTGGTTTATCGGTTTCACCACATCCAATATGTCTTGGTTTTATAATGAAGGTGGTCTTCACTCTTGTTTATAACCAGCATTCATTGTTTGCTTGTATCTATCTGCTATCCACTTTGGTGCAACATCACTTCTTTAAGACCACATATTTCTGAAATTATTTCAATGAGTTCAAGTGCTTGCGAATAATATTCTGTAGTTATCTGTGGTCAATTCCAGTGAAAGACTGGATTTTTTCTACACTGCTTACTGGGCAGCCCGTATACACTGCCTCCTTTTTCCAGACCAAATCATGGAGTGTTTGTTACTAGGTTTATTTCTTTTCTGTTCTTTACATGGAAACAATTCTCAGCATGCACAACAAATTTACTGTGTGATTTTGATCTAAGTTGCAATGGGAGATTGCATATGTATAAACAAAAAATCATGAGAATTACAGATGTATGTATCCCAAATAATAGGATACTACAAGTCTACAAGGAATGCATGTGGAGCCTACTAGTAAAGTTTAATGGCCAGACTTTCAGCGTTAAAGAAAAATGGCACTAGCAGGTTTGTTTAGGCAGATTGGGCCCTTACTCGGCCTATTAAGACCCAATAAATGTCATTTAATTTCTAATGCAAAATAAAAGATCCAGACATAAATCGAATTATCAGATATTGCTTCGACTGTGGCCATGGAACCATCTACATTTAGGTGCCTTTTCCTCTCGGAACAACTACATTTCCCTCGGAACAACTATAGTTAGGTAACTTAGGTGCCTTTTCCTCTCATAACAACATTTTCCCATCACTACTGCTACTACGGTTGCGTCCATACCCATGTCATGGTGGCTCAACTTTATGTTGTCTTGATTTTACAAGCATCATGTCTTCATCCTACCTACCAAATAAGAACCATTAAAAGGCATCCATATGCGCTTATTCTATTCATGCCAAACTATGGTAATCATTGCTTGAATTCAAGTATGAATCTAATTTTGTAAGCTTTGGTGAAGATCCCCGATTCGGAGGGAATCATCAGTGGAGTATCAACAATTCCAATTTCCTAATTTGTGTAATATTATATTTATTTTACAGAGTTCCACTTACTTTCCTACATCTAGATCATAATGTGTGCCGTATAACCATAGCAACAACAGACAGTCATCGCCTTCTCCCAACCGCAAATCTGTGAGACTCTTGCCTGTAACGAAGGCACTGGCGAAGAAGACGCAAGCGCCTGAGCGAGAGGGACCACAACAAGCGATAGAGAGGTCTGAGAGAAGCATGGAAATTCCGTTGCAGACAAGACTGCTGTGTTTTATTTTTTTCCTTTTCAGTTTTGTTATTTTTTATTCTCTGTTATTTTTCTTTCTTGTTCTCTCTATTTCTTTATTCTCTATTTTTTCTTTTTTTTCTTTGTTTTTCATTCCCGTTTTTTTTTGTTCTGTGGTTTTTTTCTTTATCGTTCACCTGCCCATAGCAGATGTAAAACACATAGTTGCAATCTCTCTCTGGTTGCTAACTTGAAGTGGCACATTCACAACTATCCGTTGCTGACAGGACTGCAGTGATCGAGTGCTAGGCTTTCAGGAATGGTGTACTGGGTCTAAGAGGGGTCCTAGGTTTTGGGTGGGGAAGGACTTGAGTGAGTAGCCTAGAAAATCTGCCACTGTACTACTAGCTAGGAAGCACGAACACTTCCCCAAGTCCCCCATACCCGTGTCGGACACTTGTCACTCACCGGACACACATTTGCCGTGTCCCATGAGCTTCCGGGAGCCGAACACGGTCGGACACTCGCCGGACACTTGTCGGATACTCGTCGGACATGACGGGTTGACGGGCTGTTAGATATAGGGTTAATGACTCAGGTCACAAGCTGCCTCAGATGATCAGATAGTAACCAAAATTGAATCGCAGCCGTTCTTTTGCATGTCATTTGGGTCTGAGTATAATTCACTTATTAGGCTGGTTGTAACGGATGGTTACGATTCAGTTTTGGCTTTAACCTATTTGATCCTCTGAGGTTTCAGATAGGTTGAAGCCAAAACTGAAATACAGCCGTTCTTTTCTATGCCATTTAGGGCTGTAGATTTTTTCTGTTATTGAAATATATATGAATCATAAACACACATAAAATATAAATAAAAATGTTAATTTATTTTATCGTGTCCCCGCCGTACACGTGTCCTTTTTTTAGGATTTGCCGTGTTAGCGTACCTGTGTCGTGTCGCAACCGTGCTCCCGTAGCTTGTGGGAGACTAAATCTACTAATCTACTAGTAGCTTGTGGGAGATAAAAAGGAATGACATGGGATTTATATAAGTTAATGAAAAGACTAAATGACTAGAAGCATTGAAGAGTTGAGATGTAGTGAGAAGAGAGTCGTGAAAGATCCAAACATATTAGTGTCGCCCGCAAAGTGAAGCTGACAATCTTGTCTAATCTAAACATTATGCTAGGATATCCGATGATTGGCACAAAGTGGATCGGAGATAATGGATTTCCATGTCTGATGCGTCTCAAGGATTTAAAGTATCCAGAAGTGAGTCCATCTATAACGATTAACGAATGAGAAATAGGGTGTGGAAATTCAATTTCCGACATTGCCATTTGGGCAAGGCTCCTAGGGATTGACGTCCTTTAAACAGAATTTCAATTCAAAACTATTCTATCAAAGCGTTCTCAAGTCAATCTTGAAGAAGAGTTCATTTCTATTATGCAGTCTTGTTATAAATTCATGGCCAAATAGAATACATTCCTAAATCTGTCTTGAGTCTTGAGGAATTCTGGTTGTGAGTTGTCTATGACTAAGTGAAGAGATGACCTGCTCTTGAAATCGAGGACCTTAAATCCTACCTATAAATAGTGTTGATGAGATTTATCAGCTATTGTCTCTAGGGTGGGTTGCACGCTCCTCCTTAAAGGCTATGCATGTCTTATTGAGAGGATGCAAAATGGATCCATTCTAAAATTTCTTAAAAGAGAGCTAGGATATCATCCTTAATCAATACCAATTGTTGTGTTGTAACATCCCTCCCCAACATACAAGATATGGTTCACTTTATCCAAAGGTCACGACTTTAAAATGCATCTAGTGTGTTAATGAGAAGATGTTACTATAGGGATGGCAACGGGTCAGGTTTGGGACGGTTCGACCTTATCCCAAACCCGCCCCAATATATTTTATCCCGCTCCATACCCATCCCAAACCCGCGTCCTGTTTTGGTGGCAATTCCCAAATCCGTCCCAATTAGCATCGGGAAGACCCGTGCCTGCCTCGCCCCGTTTATGCTTTGCCGGTCGGGTCGGGTTGGGTTCACAAAAAACTGCATATTAGCTTCTTGGGCCCACCTGATCGCAACTCTGCATAAAGAAGAGTACTGCATATTATATGATCTAGAGACCCAGCAGATCAAAAAATATTTAAGACCATGAACAAGATAGGAGGCATCGTCACCACATCACATCACAATGTAAAGGGATTAGTGAGTTTGGTGACAACAAAGACCAGATGTAGCATTATAGGAAACATAAGTTTAGTTGCTGTGAATCGAATTTGTATATGGGCTATGGAGCACAAGTGCACAACTCAATAAAAATACTCCATTAAGGTATTGAGCAAAAACTCCGATAATCTAAGAGCAATAGTAAGCATACTCATCAAATATTAATTCAACTCCGAAATTGATAACTGAAATTGTTCACAGAAACATTAACGTAACAACTATAGTGAACTTTAACCATAACAAAAACATGATAACTTTCCAAATTGTTCACAAAAAACATAACCAACAATGACCAACTTCTTCTTAAACCAAGTAGTGTAGGACTTGAATCTCCTAATCTGAGTCTACATCCTCATCACAAATGGTGCACGTGCAAGCTCCCTTCGTGACACTTCTTGGTCGAAAGTAAAGATACCAAATTGTACTTTTCCATCGTTCTTCCTATAGGTTGTCAAAATTTTTTGCCTTACATCAATATTTCTTCTTTTGCCACACCTTCTAAAATGGGTGTACAAATGTTCGGTCCCATTTCTACTATCGGCCTTGATCTTTGTCCCACAATGATTACAAACCCCATATTCAGTGCCATCAATTATCTTCTTAGCAAAATCATTCCATATTGCTGATGTTGTCTTCCGCTTCTTCAAAGGTGACGTAGGAGCAGGGCCTTGAGTTGGAGTTGGAGTTGATTCAATTGAACAAAGAGGACTTCAGTGGGATGGCATTGAGATTGTCAAACTCCTAAGGTTTTCACCATTTTTAGAGTCGGCCATTATTTTATTCTACAGTGCAAATATCAAAATGTTAGGAGATTGGTGATTCATGAATTGAAGCAATCACTTTTGTAGTACAAAATAAATTAAGTAAAAAAAAGAAAGATATAAAATGGAAGAGAAGTTCAGAAAAAAAAACAAAAATCCCAATTCATATGATGAAGTTAATGTACATCTATATCCACCCTTACATAACGAGAACTTGAAATCTTTTTGATATCAGAAATTCTAGATTTAAAAGCTTCTATTTCAACCAGAAACACTTAATAAAATTATATACTAGACGGAATCAACAGAAGAGCAAAAAATCTCAATAAGATCCATATTACCTATCCTAGATTCATAGGTTCTAACAAAATAATTAAAAAAATCGGCCAAAACATCCAACAACCCAAAAGCGTCAAGGTCTTCTCAGAGATCAGCTTCCAAATAAGCATTTTTAAGTACATTAACAGATGGATACAATGTATCTCTTCAAAACCAAGACAAATTCAACATGGGTCTATGCAAAAACAAAAAAGCTTCCAAGATATCACCCTAACAATCTTAGATATCTCAGAAGGCATGCAAGAATCATAACCTCAATAAAAATCACTCAAACCAACTCAAAGCATCATGATCTCATCGAGAGACTCACCGTCGAGTTGTCGATTGATGATCGGGATTCGGGGTTCGAGATACTCGCCTTCGATTGATGATCGCTGCTCGAGAGACTCGCCATCGACTCGTCGAGTGATGATCGTCGCTTGAGAATCACGATTTCGCGATGAAGATTGGAGATTGGATTCAGAGAGACAGAGAGAGCATCATGGGCCTTGTGGCGTCGCACCGGGCTTGCAGTCGCAGTGTCAGAGAAAACGAGGGGCTCGGGGGGGAATTGGGGAATAAACAAAACCCTAGCACGGGGCTGCGAGCTGCTCGAGGGGGGCTTACTTCAGATCTTCTCCAATTGGTCGGCCCCTGTCAGTGGACCCATGCGCCTCACAGCCGCACGATGGGAGATCCGAACTCTAGTGCGAGCAGTCCGATCGGCTTTCAGTTTCAGATGGGTCGTGTCGTTGTGCCGCTTGTGCGTTCTACACTTTTGAGTTCTGCAGGGAATCACATAACTAATATAAGATATATAGCCGGGTCGGATCGGGGCAGGTTGGAGTAAAACCCGACCCCGATCAAGTTTTTAATTCAAATCCCAAACCTGCCCCAAACCCGTTTTTGAGCATCCCAAACCCATCCCAATTGGGTTGGGTTGTGTCGGGTAACCCGGTAACCCCGGTTAATTGCCATCTCTAGATGTTAGATATATAACCCATAATCTTTATCTCCTCAGGCGATGTGGGACTAATTTGTGGCCTTGGACACCTCACCTCATCAATTTTTGCTTTCCATGCCTTAGGTTCTTGACTCTTGGTTCTTGGATCTTGGTCGTTACAATACACCCTCCTTGAGGGCCAAACGTCCTCGTGTGAGATTAGCACCCCACCGCGAGGGGGTCCGGCTTTGATACCATTATGTAACATCCTATCTTAGCACACAAGATATTGTTCGCTTTGCCTGATGGTTCACACAGAATGGGATTTCGTCGTGAATCTTTCAATACCCTTGTTGGTGTGAACCTTTGGTTCTTGGAACATAGTGGAGTAAATGGACCTCGACTCATTAGGGTTTGTACAAGGTGTATATATAAGGAGATGGGTGTGAGCACCAACATGTTGAGCATACCACTTAAAAAATGCAAAGAAAGGAAAAGCCTATACAAAGTATATACATATGTACATTCTCTAACACCCTCCTCAAACTCCTGTTGGATCATAAAGCGAGAATTTGCCAGTAAGAAACTTGAAGCTAAGAAACGTGTGACTTGGTGAACATGTTCACAAGCGGGCATCTAAGGGCACATGCGGCATGGAGAGATTGTGATTACAAATGAAGTGACAATATGTGCTTCGTTTGCTCGTGAAATACCGAGCTACTAGCTATCTAGATAGTACTCCGGTTATCATAGTGAAGAGAAGTAATGGAAGTGGACTTAGGCACCCAAATCATGAAGTAGACGTCGAAGCTAGACAATCTCAATAGAGGTATCAACCATGGTACGATATGTAGCCTCAGTGCTGGATCGAGTGACAACCTGCTTCTTCCTCCGCCAGGAGATAAGGGAGTGATGCGGGAGCATCCAACAACTTATTTATTTTAAAAAATTTCAGAATTAATAATGGCTGAAATTAGTAATTTCAAATAAAATATTAATTTCAAAATAAAATATTGTTTTTATTCCAAAACTAATCTTATAATAAAAAATATTCTATTTTTAGAATTATTTAATATGATATTTTAAATATGGTTTTTGGATAAGATTTGATTATATTCAAATCTTTTTAAATTAGGAAGTGTTATTTTTTAGTTATTTTGGTTGTTATCTCTATCCTTTTTTAAATCCGGTTGGAAGTCTATTTAAAGGTCTCACAACGAACCCACATTTCCTTCGGGGGAGTAGAGAAGTATCGTGAAAGAATAATTATGGAAGGATTATTAATTGGTTAATGAAAAGTTGGAGTGTTGCTGTGATGACCAAGATCCAAAAGCCAATAGCCAAGACTCCCGAGGTTGGGAAAGCCAAAATGAATGAGGTGAGGTGTCCAAGACCACGAATTAGCCCCACATTGCCCGGAGAGAGATTTTTTTACCTATAAATATAATTTTCCATCACAATAGATGACACGTTTTAAAACCGTGAGCCACTGCTGATTCCATAAGAACTCCATAGTTAAGCATGCTTGGACGAGGACAATAACAGGATAGGTGACCTCCTGGGAAGTTCTCGTGTAAGCATGGCCAAAGCGGGCAATATCATGTCTTTGTGAGGCAAGATGTTACAAAATGGTATCAAAGCCGGTTCTCCTCGCGATGGGGGATCTAATCTCTTGTGAGGATGTATGACCCTTATGGGGGTGGATTGTGATGACCAAGATCCAAGAGTCAATAGCCAAAACTCCCGAGATGGGAAAAGACAAGATGGATGAGGTGAGGTACCCAAGGCCACAAATTTGTGTCACATCGTCTGGAGAGAGAGTGGACTATAAATATAATTTTCGATTCCAAACAAATATGACGTGTTATCGTGAGTCGCTACGGATCCCATAAGAACTCCGTAGTTATGCGTGTTTGGGCAAGTACAATTCTAGCCTTCTAGGATGGATAACTTCATGTGAAGTTCTCGTGCAAGCATGGACAAAGTGGATAATATCATGTCTGTGTGGGGCAGGACGTTACAGTTGCTGTAAACCTTCTTCATTCTATGATTCGAGCCCCCTGGGATCGATTCCCTGAAACCGGAGTGACTCCGGAGCAGTGAGAGAGAGGCCATAGTTATCCTTCTCTTTCTCTCGTCCTCTATCCTGAGAAAATTTATTTCATCATTTTTGAGTGATCCCTCACCTACATACCTATGCTGCATTAGTGAACCAACACCTGACCTATGTTCCTCGCTATCGGAACCATCTTCATGGAAGCCACCCCGATCCCCACCTTTGTTCCCATGCTTGATACTTCCGTCGTTCATCTATGATAGGATACTGTCACCGTTGTCGTCACAGTGCCCACTTCTGCTTTCTCATGACGTCACTTTCAATCAATGTTGAGGAGCGAGCTCCCCACCGCCAACTATCCACGATGTCGACAACTACCCGAATCACCTTCGTCAAAGCTTATTGTCGCCTCATCTATTGCTAGCCCTTGTCTCGCCGTCCACTCATCGCTTAGTCTACCCCTGTGAATTCTTAACCCGATCACCATAGTCTACATATCTTTAATATAATCTGGTTTTCAAATCCCTTAGGTGGAAACTTGTAAACCCATAAACTTGCATCCTTTAAAGCACACATACAGCAAATCTGACATGTTTGTGCAAACTTGATGCGTGTGTTCAACCTAGACCTGATTCAGATTAACCAGATCCAAACCCCCTGATCCATTAAGACCTATTTTGAATTTTATCAGACTATTTTGGACAAAAATTGGAGTGTTTTATGCTCACAAGCTAACCCATATCATCCACTGCTGACTTGCATCACATGTCGGGCCATCTAGACCTTTGTTTGCTTGATGATTTAAAATTATTCCTCTTGCAGCTTTAGGGAATTGGAATATGCCTATCGTATTAAGAATTTTCTACATGGTCATGCTCCCCCTCTCTTGACCTGTCTTCCATCATTACCCCCCCCCCCCGCTCTCTTCCCTTCTTTTGTCTCTCTTTTGCTTTCTTGTGAAAACGTTTCCCTAGTGGTTCTCATCTCTTGCCCAAGGTGATCTCTATTATGTGGTGTGCATAATCTTTATTTGTGTCCATGTGCAGATATTTCTTTCCTTTGCATGTTAATGTTTAATGTTACTTGAGTTCCATACTTCTACTTAAATTGTGAAAGGCTTTCAGCCACTGATGCAAACCCGGTTGCGATACACGAAAGCTTAGTTAATTTTAGAACAAGTTATGATTTAAATTAGCAACTAAAAAGTAAAATTCAGTAAGCACGAATCATCCACGACCAGATTTTTATAAGGGAATTGCCGAGTGGGTCGGGCTTCACTCCCGGAGCGATTAGTTTGAGCCTGAAGTGGGCCATTGCTCGAAAGGTTTCGGGACACCCTCCGATCTCAAAAAAAAAAAAAAAGACAATAATATTAGATTAGATCTAAAAAAATGTTGCAAATAATAATTTCAGCAAAATAGTGCTCATCCAAAGGATTAATAAAAGGTTCGGATGAAGATCCAACGATGTACCAAGCAAGCCAAGCCACAATAAAGATTAGGGTTGATAATAAGAACTATGGATCTATGACGGGATGGGATCAAAAGCCTATGATACCGATGAACATATGATAATATCAAAAAAACGAAGAAAGATAATACTCGTGAGATTCAAGATTTCTATGCGGATCAAGCTTTGTCGATGAAAACGAATGGCGGGAAGGTAGATAGTGACGTGGAAGATCGAGAGAAGAAGCCGGAAGAACTCCACGAAGAAGACGATGACAAACGAAGGACGCACCTTCACGATCTCTCGATCAAAGCAAAAGCTTTCTGATTTTCTAACCTCCTCTTTCATCTAGGGTTTTATCCCATATTTATAAAAAACCTAGATAGCATCATATGGGAATACAAGGGAGATACGCAAGAAAAACCAACATGCAAACGGAGAGAGGGAACGATCTCGTGGGGGCCTCGGTTTTCACGCCAAAGAAAGGGGAGAGAGAAGATCATGCTCAGGGTGGGGTCGCGGCTTTGTTTCGCGGAAAAAATACTCGCACGGGTATTTTTAAGGGGGAAATCTTGTTCTCTTTTTGGGTGCTAAGGGCACCCCCCAACTTAAAATTAAATCCCTTTAATTAATTTAGGGATTACTATGGGCACTGTAATGGCTAAAATGGCTTGGCTAAAGGCTTGCTTGCAGCGCCTTCCGTCCTCTTGCATAACACATTTATTATTCATTCACTTAAGATTATAAGTAACCAAAACATGAAACAAGTGGGTGCGACAAAGCCCCGCACTATAGACTAAAAAGTTGTAGAGAGCAATCCGGACGTCCGATTTTTGTCTGGAAACAGGCGATGGAGCCCAAAAGACAAACTACTATCAACTAGAACATAAAAATAAAGATAAACTAGCATATATAGCTTGATGCGGCTTCATCAGCCACCATCACCGATTTTCTTTTGCTTCCACTATTGCGAGCACAGAAGTGATAGAACAGATACTAGCTAAGAAGCACTGACACTGATACGGGGACACGGGTACGACACGACACGGGTTCGCCGACACGGCAAATCCTAAAAAAGGAGGACACGGGTACGGCGGGGACACGGCAAAATAAATTACTATTTTTAAATTTATATTTTATGTGTGTTTGCAATTCATATATATTTCAATAACCGAAAAAACCTCATAGAAAACAACTATAATGAAAATTTAATGCATATTGGATCGCTATTGTTAGTTACATCTAGCCCGATCGGTGAATTGTAGATAGCTCTAAATGGTATGGAAAATAACGGTTGTGTTTCAGTTTTGACTTCAACCTATCTGAAACCTCAGAGGATAAGATAAGTTAAAGCTAAACCTAAATCATAACAGTCCATCATAACCATCATGACAAGTGAATCACACTCAGGCTCAAATGGCATGAAAAAGAATGGCTGTGATTCAGTTTTGGTTTCAACCTATCTGATTTTTTAAGGTTATAATCTCAGAGGATCGGATAGGTTGAAGCCAAAACTGAATCACCACAGCTTGTAACCCGACCCTATATCGAACAATCCGTCAACCCGCAGTGTCCCGAGTGTCCGAGGAGTGTCCGACCATGTCCGGCTCCCGGAAGCAAGTAGGACACGGCACATGCGTGTCCGGTGCGTGTCCGGCGAGTGTCCGACGAGTGTCGGTGTCCGACACGTGTCCGACACGGGTGCGGGAGGCCTGGGGAAGTGTCCATGCTTCCTAGGATACTAGACATGCATTTCTGTTTGATGATAATGCTCATTTTGATGGAGCACATCGACAAGCTTTTTGTCTGTTGTCTTTTCATCAAACCTGTTCCAATTAGTCCGTGTCAAAGGAACACAAAGCGGTATTGGTGCAATACAGATATATATTGGGCTTGTTTAACTAGTTTAAGTCACTGTGGATCTGGTTTGTAAATGAAGGCTTTCCCAAATTGGACTGCCACTGGTGAATATGCTATCCGTTTTCCAAATTGTCAATTGAGTAATGCTATTTGTAATATCTCTATCGACAATCACATTGACAAACTAGACCCATGAAGTAGTGGCGGGGTCCAGGGTTCAGTGCATCGGCATTCACACCAAACACTGAGCCCTGGACCCCACCACCAGTTCATGGGTCTGTGTGTCTATGTGTTTGTCTTGTCGATGGAGATTGTACAATTAGCATTACTCTTGTCAATTAAGCTGGTTCAGATGCTGCATATCAGCCTCTTTACGGGTTTCATGGGACTCGTATGTCAGGAAATAAGGACCTCAGATATGACCATATAGAGAAGAGAAATGCGATTCAGCCTGAACGTTTGCCCCAAATTTGCCAGCCTGAAGGATGTGGCAGCGTGCAACTGGTGGCTGAAACCCACTAGCGATTTTAAAATCTTTAACAGCACCAATTGCACGCTGCCACGTCTTTCGGGCCGGCGAATTCGGGACAAACCTTCGGGCTGAATAGCATTACTCTATAAAGAAAGGTGCTTATCATTTAGTTTATCAGACTGGAGTGGGTGACCTTAGGGATGCTTGCCTTTTGAAAACTTGACATGTTTTAAGCTGACAGGTGCATGTTTATTATCATATGACTGAACCTTGTGCTCCATCCATTTTCTTACCCGTTAGCATGAACCTCATCAGGTGATTGCCTTAACCCAGAGTCAGCTTGATGAGTCTATGCTGTCAGCTCAATTTGACTCACATGCGGCTTCCAGCATTGCTGATGATTCAAATAAGCCACCAACATCTATCATGATGCAGGAAAAACCCTTTTCTTCTTCAGCAACCCCCCTTAATTCCTTGCTTGCTGGGGAGAAAATTCAATTTGGTGAGCGTTTCCCTTCAAATTTACACAAATATGATTCTTGTTTATCTGGTGTTTGCATTGAGAACAGAGTAGGTTTATTTTCAGGTGCCGTTACATCTCCAACTATTCTACCTCCTGTTAGCCGACCTGTTTCCACTGGAATCGGACCTCTGGGCTCGGGTAGGTCCGACTTTGCTATAACCCCCACATTGACTGCTGAAGAAAATGATTGCAGTGTATTCTTTAATAAAGTGAAATACCCTGATGAGTCTTGTGCACATCTAGAAGATCCTGAAGCTGAAGCCGAAGCAGCCGCTTCTGCCGTTGCCGTTGCTGCTATTAGTAACAATGATGAGATAGTTGGAAACAGATTATCTGTCGACTCGGTTTCTGTTTCAGATCCCAAGAGCCTCAGTTGTTCAGACTTGGCCATGTTAACTTCTGGAGGTGATAATTTGATCCTTCTGCTATGTCTAGCTGGCTTTTCCTTTTGCTTTTGAGCAGTTTTATTACTTTTATACCCCTAGCTCCGTTAACAAAGTGTTGAATTCCACAGCACTCTCGACAGCCAGTCAAGGAGTAGCACTAGCAGTTCAATCAGCAGTTGAAGGGTCCCTAGCTGTTGCACTCCCGGCTGATCTTTCAGTTGATACTTCATCTCTCCCATTATGGCCTCCTCTGCCAAGTCCACAAAGTAGTCCTGGCACTATGCTCTCGCATTTCCCTGCAGCACCACCTTCCCATTTCCCTTGCTTTGAAATGAATCCGATGTTAGGGGGCCCAATTTTTGCCTTTGGGCCCCATGATGAATCATCTGGCACCCAGGCACAGCCACAAAGAAGCACCACATTGGGTCCTGGGCCACTTGGGGCTTGGCCACAATGCCATTCTACTGCAGACTCTTTCTATGGCCCGCCTGCAGGGTTTGCTGGTCCGTTTATTAGTCCTGGAGGAATCCCAAGCGTTCAAGGCCCTCCTCATATGCTTGTCTACAATCATTTTACTCCAGTTGGGCAGTTTGGGCAAGTAGGCTTGAGTTTTATGGGCACCACTTATATTCCTACAGGGAAGCAACCCGACTGGAAGCACAATCCGGTATCTTCTGCCGTGGGTGTTAGTGAAGGTGACATCAGCAATCTAAATGTTGTTTCTGGTCAATGTAATCCACCCAGCTTACCGGCTCCAATCCAGCATATGGCCCCAGGATCGCCTCTCATGCCGATGGCTTCTCCGTTGACAATGTTCGACATGGCCCCTTTTCAGGTATGTTTTCTTTCTTGGCGAAGATGCTGCAATTGTTAATGAGGGTTATATGTTTTGGACTGAGTATGCCTATCAGTGCATTGGGCTGGCTGCATTACTTGTCAAGCTGCACATTTTAAAGAGGGAGAGGGAGGTGGAGGTGGGTTAAGGAAGTATTTTCCACATGTTTGCTTTTCACACCTTGATTTTTCGGTGATCGAAAGTGGTGAGATCATTTGGTTTTGAAAATAGGGTAGGAAGACATAGGTGGGTTAAGGAAGTATTTTCCACATGTTTGCTTTTCACACCTTGATTTTTCGGTGATCGAAAGTGGTGAGATCATTTGGTTTTGAAAATAGGGTAGGAAGACAATAGGTGGTGTTGATAATGGGTTTGACGAAGCTTGCTAAATGTAGAAATATCAAATATATATAAAAAATCTTCATTAATCAATTCTCATCAATTCGGCCTGTTTAAGGCTGTCTGCTGACAAAAAAAATCTTCGAATCCTTTCCTGACATCAGTCTTCTTTAGTCTCTTGATCATCATTCTGCACGACCTTTTGAACCTGTTTATAAAGATCCCTCCTTATCGACACTGCCTCTGACCCACTCTGAACTTATTCAATCAATCTCATCCGTAGTCCATCCATCTTCTATGCTGCTATCCATCTCTCCTAGCGTACTCAGATACTCAGGAGTTCAACACACATCCACCTCAGAATCCTTACACTCTAGTGACTACTTATGCTTGATCTATGCTATCAAAGTCGGGACTAGTCGGCGACTAGTCCCTGGGCGGCATTCTGCCGACCGATTAATTTTGATTCCGTCATTGATGGGCGGAATCCCGACTAGTCCCCGACTAGAACCGACTAGCCCGACTAGTCCCTGACTAACGACTGCCGACTAGTCCCCAGGCAGCATTTTGCAAGCAAATTTTTTTTTTTGAAAGGAATCTTTGCAAGCAATTTTGTTTGGATTTTTTTACATTGGCTCAAAGTCTTGAGTCGCAAGACTCACAACTATGGCTCTTCTATGTAATCATCTGTTGAGCACCTGAGAATCTCAGATAAAAACATAGACAAATAATTAGTTTATTTGTTGATATCCATATAACCCTATAATCAAATTGGGGTTGTTCACTGATTAAACATCATCAAACAAATATTGTGATGAATTCTTAGTTCTGAGTCTTTTGACATGAGCATGAAGCCAATACAATTGTGTTGTGTTAGACTGTTACTTATGTATTTATACCCATGCTGTGAAGTATGAAGGTATGTATTGTTATTAACCGACTAATATCATATACTTATTGACATTTATGCTAGTTCATATATCATATATGTTTAGGGAGGGGGGGAGGGGTTAGAATAAGTTTTGGCCGACTAGTCCCGACTAGTCCTAGTCGGCCAAGGGCCGACTACCGACTTTGACTGCATAGTGCTTGATGAAACTTTGCTGTCACTGAAAACTGAGGCTGTGTAATTTGAGAAGGCAGTATTGATAAGGATGAAAAAAAAAGATGGGTCAAGCTGCTTAAGGTTCGTTTTCTTGAGGGTGTTGTAGTTTGAACTGCAGCAGTTTGGACTGCAACCCTTCCAACTCCATTGTTTGAGTTGTGTGGTTTAGTCAACATATGTAAGTCAAACTGCAATATTGGGCAAACCAATGAATTTCAAACCCCAACAAAGAACATATTTCAATTTCAGTAGTTAAAACTGCGTCAAACCATCCACCTCAGAATCCTTATCCTTGTTACAAGCTTACAACTACAAGTGCATTTCAAACTCTACCATCCAAACGGACCCCTAGCAATGTAAAAGATCAAAATAGCATATTGCTCTTTTCTTGATACTTTTATATGAAAATGATTTGAGATATTAATATAGCTGCTTGGATTGGTCACTTGTTTTCATCCTCCATCAATTTGCCTTCGACTTGCACGAGGTAACACAACTGTAGCCATGTCCTAATTTCAGGCATCTGCTGACATGCCGTTGCAAGCTCATTGGTCTCATATACCTGCTCCGCCCATCCACTCGGTTCCACTATCCTTGCCGCTGCATCAGCATCAGGTGGACGTAATCCCTTCTCAGTTCAGCCGTGGTCTGCATGTAGACACCTCTGGTGGAAATAGCCACTTCAACGAGCCTCGTTCTTCCGTGGCTACTGATGGCAATAGGAGCCTGTCGGTTCCGAAAGATGCTGCATCTCAGCTCCCGCATGAACTGGGTCCTGTAGAACCACCATCCGCCAGATCAGAGGGTATTAAAAAAATCGGTCGTTCGTGCAGCCCTGCAAGTGGAAACGACAACAAAGGTTCGAGAAGAAGTACTGTGGCAAATGCCAGTGGAAGTGGTGGCATCGGGACAGTCGGCCATTCCTTCAAGCCACGACCTCCGCTGCAGTCGACTTCATCAGGCCAGCAATACCTCCATCCGATCGGGTATTCGGATCAACGAGGCGGGGCTTCTCAAAAGACAGGATCCGGAGGTGAATGGCACCGCAGAACGGGATATCAGGGAAGGAATCAGGCCTCCGGTCCAGACAAGAACTTTGCCTCTCCTAAGGTGAAGCAGATATATGTTGCCAAATCGCCATCCAGTGGAACTTCGACTACAGGCTAAGCGAAGGGTTCTGATTCATCCACGTCGAGGTAATTTGGCCTTGAGCTGAGGTTATCGCTGGTGATGTGGGAATCCAACCTTGCGTACATTCAAGGCAGTGCCTTTGTTGATCGCAAATCGGTTATTTCTTTGTGTGCTAGATAGATACCTGTAGCTTGGTGGTTCTGGCCTTGCTAGATAAACAGTGATGATTTAAGGGCAGATTAGTCAATTTGGATGGCTTACAACCCGGAACCGTTTACCGATTTTGGCCACCGTAGGGATGGGCGATACGAACGACACGTGGCCACATCTCTGGACATTGGTTTTTGTTTTGGTGTATGAGAAGAATGCATGGATGATCATCTACAATTGTTTATTTGGGATACCCAAAAAAAAAATCTACAATTATTAACTATTATTATTATTATTATTTTGTGTGTAGGGGGGGGGGGGGGGGGGGGGGGAGTTTGGTCAGAAGGAAAATGTATGGCATAAGTAGCTGTTGTGAAATCCAGCAGAGTTCTACAACTTCTAGTGAATGGTTTGAACAAGGATTTGCCCTTTTCTACTTTCGTCTGTCCTCGGAATGTGAAAGAACTGTGTAGTTTGTGTGCTAAGAGCATCTCTAGCAGCCTATCTATTATAGCTAGCCAAAAGTAGAGAGTGATCATTTTTTTTGAATAGGTAGTCATACTTGGAGCCCAACGTCAGTATACTTTAATTAGCTAGTCTAGTAGTGAAGTGAGGCTGTTGAAGGTATTTTTTGGTGTTTTACCTAAGGGTGGACATGGTCGGGTTTGGAGGTCTGATCATGTTTGGATCATGTTTGGAGGTCTTTGCCCAAATTTCTCGAGAAACTTGTAGAGGGTTTGCTTGTGTTGGGACCATGGAAGTTTATCGGGTTACTCGGATTTGTTCGGATCGTTTATTATAAAGTAGAGACGTTCGATCTAAAATTTACACTGTTCGATATGAAGCTTTTCCTCACTCGAGCAAAAAAAAAATCACTGCAAACCATGCAGTGAAGAATATTAAAAGTTAAAAGTTTAACCGAACATGGGCATTCCTCTTTCTCTCTCTTTATATAAATAAATAAATAAATATATATATATATATATATATATATATATATATATATATATATATATATATATATATATATATATATATATATATATATATATATATATATATATATATATATATATATATATAGGGATTTGCTTGAATGCGGCATGCGGTGCGTGCGGCATCGCACCGCAGCCGTGTGATGCACGCGCTGCGTGCATGCGATGCACGCAGCAGTGCATCACACGGCTGCGGTGCGATGCCGCACGCACCGCATGCCGCAGCATAGCAGCCCCCTATATATATATATATATATATATATATATATATATATATATATATATATATATATATATATATATATATATATATATATATATATATATATATATATATATATATATATATATATATATATATATATATATAGAGAGAGAGAGAGAGAGAGAGAGAGGAGAGAGAGAGAGAGAGAGAGAGAGAGAGAGAGAGAGAGAGAGAGACGAGAGAGAGAGAGAGAGAGAGAGGAGAGAGAGAGAGAGAGAGAGAGAGAGAGAGAGTAGTGATACATTGCGGCCGGTAACGTGCGGGCTTAACATGCGGTCACCCCCTTCTGAGGTATTTTTTGAATTTTTTTTTTTGGGGATTGATCACCCACCTTTGGATAGCACACATAAAAAATTTCAGCTCAATCCAAGACTTGTAGGTCGTTCAAATGTGATCGACTTTTATCGGTTGTTTATTTTTGTCTTCATTTTGATCAACACATTTGGTGGCCACGTGCGGCTACCTCCATGGTGATCACGTGTACATTTTTTTTTTCGAGGGTGATCACCTACCCCTTGATGAGTCACATGTCAAAAATCAACTCATTCGAAGGCCTATAGGTGCTTCAAATGTGCTCGGCCTTTTTGACCGTTCAAATATCAAGGATATGTGATCACCCTCGAAAAAAAAAATTAAAAAAAAATAATCTACACGTGCGGCCATTCACTTGGCCGCACGTTAGCTTCACGTTAATCCGCTGCACATTAGCATTTTCATATATATATATATATATATATATATATATATATATATATATATATATATATATATATAGAGAGAGAGAGAGAGAGAGAGAGAGAGAGAGAGGGAGAGAGAGAGAGAGAGGACTGGTTCCTATGTCATTGTCGTAGGGACTATTCTATGACATATGATGAATTCGTTACACTAGAAGTTCAAGAATGTACTGATTTTTTATAAGGAGGATCACATTACCTTATATAGAACGTCCACAAAAAATCAACAAATTCTAAAATTTCTAGAGGCATCAAATGCTAAAAGCTTTATCAATCATTCATCTTAACCGTTAATTTTAAAAATGTATTTGAAATTGGTAAATGTACTAAATCTTCTAGGGGCATCAAATTGATAACTATCCATTTCGCCGAAATAGGCCGCCAACTTATACCCTCTCTCTCTCTCTCTCTCTTATATATATATATATATATATATATATATATATATATATATATATATATATATATATATATATATATATATATAGAATACGGGAGATAGGCTGACAGCCTATTTACCCATTTGAGCTGTCACATGTAGCCGTCCGATTCCCATACAGTGAACGGCCCAGATCGTCCCCCTATTAAATCCTGTGCCCGTGCCCTCTATGAGATCGCACTCAGCCCCCTCCCGTCCCTGACCTCCAGTCCCCTTCCCCCCCCCCCCCCCCCCTTCTCTCTCTCTCCCCACCGGAATGGCGAATTGTAGCAGCCCCCTCCGGCGCCTCCGGTGATGAGATTGCAGCAGCCCCCTCCCCTCCCTGACCTCCAGCCCCTATTGCCCCCTCCGGCGCCGGTGAATCGCACTCCCCCTCCGGAGGCGCAGGGGGCTGTCGTCGGTGGCCGGATCCGGAGGGGGCTGCCGTCGGGGGCGCAGGGCCGGGGTCAGGGGGTTGCCGTCGGGGGATCCGGTGCCGGAGGGGGAGGCGGATCCGATGCCGGAGGTGGAGGGGGATGCTTGCCGGAGGGGGTTGAGGTGGATCCGTGCCGGTGGTGGAGGGGCTCCGTTGCCGTTGCCGGTGCCGTGCCGGATTAGGGTCGGGGGTTGCCGGATCGCAGGGGTCGGCGTCGGGGGCTCCGGTGGTGGGGATCGGGAGAGAGAGGGACAGGGAGAGAGAGAGGGTTCGGTGTGTTTTGTGAGTGTTTTTTTTTTAAAAAAAATCAAGGGTCCATGATGAGAGATCGGATGGCTGTGAGCTGACAGCCCAAATTCAGAAATGGGCTGTCAACTCATACCCTGTATTCAGAAATGAGGCTATCGCATGCCGCATTATAGCATGCCCATATATATATATATATATAATATATATATATATATATATATATATATATATATATATATATATATATATATATATATATATATATAGTATATATATATATATATATATATATATATATATATACGGGGGTATGAGCTGACAACCCATTTGCTGAAATGGGCTGTCAGCAAGAACCGTCTGATCGGCTTGATCACCACCGTTAAAAAAAAAAAAACATCAAACAGTTGCACTGCTGCACTGCCATCCCCGACCCCGTCCCCCTCCAGCCTCCTCACCGACCCGACAGCCCTCCGGCGACCCCCGACCCCTCACGGCGACCTCTGTCCCCACCCGGCAGCACCCCGGCGACCCCCGACCCCCCGCAGACATCCCGGCGGACGGCAGACACCCCGGCGGACCACCAGCGACTCCCTACCCCCTCCGGCGACCCTGACCCCCTCCGGCAGCCCTCCGACAGCCACCCCGGTGCCGGGGTGGCTGTCGGAGGGCGTTGGAGGGCTGCCAGTGGGGGTCAGAGTCGCCGGAGAGGGTAGGTGAGTCGCCAGTGGTCCGCCGGGGTGTCTGCCGTCCGCCGGGATGTTTGCCGGGGTGTCGCCGGGGGTTGGGGGTCGCCGGGGTGCTGCCGGGTGGGGACAGAGGTCGCCGGAGGGTCGGGGGTCGCCGGAGGGCTGGCCGGGTCGGTGAGGAGGCTGGAGGGGGACGGGGTCGGGGACAACTGTTAACAGTTGTTAACAGCTATTTGATGGGTTTTTTTTTTTAACGGTGGTGATCAAGCCGATCGGACGGTTCTTGTTGACAGGCCCATTTCAGCAAATGGGCTGTCAGCTCATACCCCGTATTCTCTCCTCTCTCTCTCTCTCTCTCTCTCTCTCTCTCTCTTCATCTCTCTCTCTCTCTCTCTCTATATATATATATATATATATATATATATTTAAAGGGTATATAAAACAAGTACTTGGCTACAGGTTCAACCAAGGGACTTGGTCTTTCCACTTACCCATGATCCTATTTGGTACTTTCTACCGTATTTGTTAGTTCTATATAAAAAAAAATTAAAAGTTAATTTTTTTTTAGGACTTCTGATTTTTCTACTGTTTTTTCACTGTAGGTAAGAGTATCAATCTGTAATGAAAAAAAAAACAATCTGCAATGCTACAGTGATTTCACTTTATCACATAAATTTACAGCGATTATTCAAAAAAAGTGTTGTAGTGATTTTACGTTAGCAAAGAGTAACAATCTTTGAAGATTGTTATTCTTTGTAAATTGCTACATTTGTGTCAAACATCCAAATCCTATATTTCCTTGTACAGTATGTAGGTGGCAAATGCTTTCCCTATACAACCACATTTAGGTATAAAACATGTACTTAAAATAAATTAGTTACCGAGGGATTTTTCACTAAATCCAAATATTGTCGGTCCTTTAGCTAGCAGAGCATCCTTTAGCAAGCTAAGAGAGAGAGAGAGAGAGAGAGAGAGAGAGAGAGAGAGTCAAGTAATGAAATGATATATATATATATATATATATATATATATATATATATATATATATATATAGAGAGAGAGAGAGAGAGAGAGAGAGAGAGAGAGAGAGAGAGAGAGAGTGTGTCAAGTAATGAAATGATATAGCAACAAAAAAAAAATTAGACCCTCAGTAGGAGGGGGGGTTCGGCAGCCCCCGACCACAATGATATAGCAGCAATAACAACAGTACTAATGATAGTGACTATAAGGCAGCTGCTATGAAAACCAATCTCAAATACTTTGCAGTATTGCAATTAATATTATGTGTACTGTCACTGCTATAGGAGGAATCAGCAACAACTTGTTCTCAAGAAACAGTGCCAGAAAGGGTTTGGATTACAGTTCTACTCCATGGATTCGAAAGGTGGGTGATGAGGTTATCGATAGGACCGGCGTGCGTGATGTACGCTTGCACAAAGATGCCAATCATCGCCACCATAGCCAGCCGCCCTGCGACCAAAGGCAGCATATTCATCACCGGAAAGAAGGGAAACAACCAAGAGGGTTTTTGGTGATCGTACCGTTCTTGATTTCTTTCAGCTTCAATTCGTCGGCGTTGCGGATATCTTTTGCCATGCCAAGAGGATTGAGCAGCGGCCCACCGGGATAGCTGTTAATAAAAATAATGACGGTTCACTTGGAAGAAGAGCTAGAGACCGTCGGCGAAACTCTTGACAGTATATCATTTAGAGATTTAATCCACCAAGGCTAGGTAGTTACCCTGGTTCTAGACCTTCAAGTGCAGCTTCCAAACCAAAGAAGGTGCCCTCTTGTGCTTGTGATCCAGGACTTTTGAAATCCATATATCTTTTGGTTTCTACAAACCTGTAGGAGAGAGAGAGAGAGAGAGAGAGAGAGAGAGAGAGAGAGAGAGAGAGAGAGAGAGAGAGAGAGAGAGAGAGAGAGAGAGAGAGATTTTGAAATAAGGCCTTTTAATTGGCAACTCAAGGCCAAAAACCTCTAGATTGGTACAGTACAGTGTCTGAGAAACTTTGATGCCAAAGATTTTGTTCAGTTTTCCTTGATTGACAAGAAACTGACATAATGCACCCATGACATGAAATGGGTTATTAAATTTTGCGAACTTACCCCATCAAAAGGAGTTGAACAATGAAGAGGGCCTCTGTGCTTGCAAACTCAAACTTCACAGCACCTGCTTCATACCATACCGGTATGTTACTGATTCTTGTTACGCGGAGTAACTGGAAGCACCGTCAAAATGATCAAACGGCAGCAGTGCATGAGAAATAACACAGCACAATCGGATGATTGGAAACATAGATGAATTAGTATTAAAAAGGCTTGTTTATGTTCGCTCGGTTAAAATTTTTACTGCATAGACAAAAGAATGCACAAAGAAACTTTGACTATAGTCCACACCCATGAATGCCACAAGAAATTTCAGTAGTGGTTCTAACAATTCAAACATGTTCGGAAGTAATATGTGAGAGGTAGAGGTAAAAACAATCTAATCTCTATTAATTGAAGGAATCATGACCACATCTATCGTCCTCTCATTATAGCGACTGATATACAGTAATCAAGGAAGGGTGTTCATGCATTTCGTAGATGTAGCGTAGAAGATAAGTAATCACATTCAGAAAAGATTTCTGGTTGCTATTAGCCTCTCAAGTTTCTTGATCCTTAATTCCTTAGTACATTCTGAAAGAACGTGTTCAAGAAAACCGATTTATGCCCACGTGCTACATAAGAGAGTATGATAGCCAGATAGGCTAAACTATCTCAACAAAGAATTCCTTGTGTGTCCTAGTAGTTTAGAGTAGCTGAGATTCCCAAAGCTCGGTTTTATGACTAAGAAAATGAATCAAGGACTTAGAGTGGGGTGAATAGGTCTGTTAACTTAGCACGCAAGGTGGGTGCTCGTCCAACAAAGCATCATGAATCACAAGATGTAGGCGTAGAGCGAGGATATCACAATGGAATTGAGAGTCAGCGTTTTTCCATCATTATCTAAACCTAATTGTTCTATTGATTATCAGAGTCGACTTTCACAACTACGAATGCAATCCAAACACTGATATGATAACATATACATACGTCTGCCATAGTATAAGCAATCATAGAAAAGTTAGCTGAGAGAAAAGCACATGTAGGATTTTTTACGTGGCTTTTCCCCACATAAGCTGCCTACACCCATGATTCCACGGGACCTTATGATCCAGGTTTGCACTACATCATGTATCAAACTGTTACAAACTCGACAAAACTTATCAAACACGAGTTCGATCTTGTGCCTATGACGCATTGATGGCGGGTTACCTCTCTCCGTCTTGTACTCCACCACGTATGAATCGGGACGTCTATGACATTGATCCTCAGTGTAATGAGGGTGACACACAACCCAATCGCCCCAGGAAGAGGGCTCCGTTATCGCAACCGGCAAAAGCTCCATGAACCATTGGGGTGGCTGTGGGTTTGTCTGGTGTGAGGGAGCTTATAACTAGGGTTCATAGTAATCAATCTAGTCCTCACAAGATTGACTAAATTATTTGAAGAACTTGTTCCAATACACCATTACTGATTCTTGAAGCAGTTTTTTGATGGTAGATGCACTACGAGAATCGTGCTACCATAGCAAAAATCAAATATGCAAAGGATGAATTTTTCTTTTTTTTGTCAGAAATTTGGGTTTATAATAATCAATCAAGGGTGTTTGAATTTCTCAAAAAAAAAAAAAAAGGGTAAATTACACTAACACCCCCTATAGTTTCTGACATTTTCACTTACACCCCCCTCTAGTTTTAAAACTTACAATGACACCCCCTCCAGTTTGAAATGTTAGCACATAGCCTCCTACCGTCCAAGCGCCGTTCGAGAATCAGCTAAAAAGCAGTCACATGACTGCTCTAAAGATGGGTGATGGCCCTTTTACCCTTTCCTCTATTTTTCTGACCAAAGTACCCTTATCTCTTCTATTTATCCTCCCCCATTCTCGGTTTGATCTCTTCTGCCGATCTCCCACATTCTCATCTCTCTCTCTCTCTCTCTCTCTCTCCCAACGCAGGTAAATATTTGTCCTATTATTTCGGTTGTCAATGTGCATAGAATTGTATGGTTTTAGCATATTTGTTCTAGGGTTTTGATATTTTCTAGGGTTTAGATTGAAATGAGAACTCATCTCTAATTTGGGGAAGAAATGGGAACCCATCCCATTTATGAGGAAGAATCTATAAAGGGTCAAACCCATCTTACTCTCCAATTAGGGTTCTAGTTAAATATAGTGTTAATAATCTTGAAAAATTAATAAAGTTTTAAACTATTACAATTAGGGTTTGAACTTTATGATTGAAAGCTACAAAAATGTGAATTTTCATTTATTGAGATATATATAGTTATTGTTATCTACTGAATTTAAATTTTCTTTGTCACCTCATTATCATAGGATATGGCATCCAGTAGGTCAAGCCATGCATATGCTTCTCATGGTAACCAAAGTATACGACCACAATGTTTTTGTGGTCTAAAAGCACCACTGAGGACATCATTCACCGATTTAAATCATGGAAGACGTTTCTACGGATGCGCGAACTATAGAGTAAGAATATTTATCTTAGTATAATGCATTATGATTATAACCTTTTTATTATTTGTTAACATTTGTGTATTGATTACAGATATCTGGTTCTTGTGATTTTTTCAATTGGGTTGATCCCCCGACTTGTGCTCGAGGTACACAGTTTTCTACATGGCTTATCCAAAGGAATGGAGATCTGTAGCGAAAGAATGAAGAGTTGCAGAGTGAACTTGCAAAATATAAAGCTAAAGAGAGGAGAACCAATATTTTTTCTCGCTTACTGATCATTGTAGCCTTGTTAATTGGTCTGTTCATGGTTATTAAGTTAAGTGGTTAAGTTGAGTTGTGGTGAAGATGGTTGTGACTTACTGTAATGTAATGTTTGAAATGAAGAAAAGTTTTTTCTCTTTTGGTCAAATGTTATATCATGTTGTCTCTCTTATAAGATCACAAATTCAGTTGGGCAAAGATTGGATATTTAAATTCATTCATCTCATTTTATGCTAAATAGCTACATCACTAAGAATAGAACCATAACTAGATTGAAATGAGAATACAACTCCATCCCCATCATTCTTAACATCACAAGGCACCTGAAGAGGTAAAAATAACTCATTCTTAACATCATAAATTCACTTACATCACAAAACTGATAATTCACTAGCTTTAATAGTCTTGGTCTTTTCATGGGACTGGACTCTCCAACAAAACTTGATCATACACTAACTTTTAAAGGCATCACCAAAATGATGAAACATAAACATATTCATTAACATTAACATAATACAAACTTTAATCTCACCATAAAAACATCCACATCATGTCATCCACATTATCAACACAAGGCTTAACATTACTAACAAAAAGATTAAGTCCCCCACAACCAGTCCTCCACAGCATTAACATTACTAACAAAAAGATTAAGTCCCCCACAATTAGTCATCCACAGCAGTAGGTCCTTAATTGCAAAAAGAGTGGGCCTTTATCATCAGCCATTGCAAAAAATTAGTCCTCCACATCAGCAGGCGGTTACATATTTTCACTAAACCTAGATGACAAGTAATTACAAAAGAATATTAGAACATATTCAAACTTTGTAAACCTTTAGAACTTGCAAGCTAATCTAATGGGTCGTTAGTACCTAGAAGATGAACATTGAGTACTTGGTCCATCTAGGTTTAGTGAATATGTGCTTGATCCTAAACTTCTACCTTTGCCTTTACCTCTTTGTCCTTCTGGTCTTTTTCCCCTTCCTCTAGCTCTTTGTCCTGAATCTTAGTTCAGTTGTGGTGTTCTTTCTCTTCCTTCTGTATGTACTTCAACAGGTGCTTGTCCAACCTATGTTCCAGATAAGAATAATTAGCATCATATAAGAGTTCATACTAATATAGTAATAGTTTAACTAGATTGATTAGTGATAGTAATGAAGTACCTTAGAAGTGGGAGCGAGAGTCTGTGAAGACTTAGTAACTTTTATTTTCTTAACCGGTCCCTTACAAGTACGACTATTGTGACCATATTGCATGCATTTCTTACATCTCAGTGACTGGTGTAGCCGACGCACCTTATATGGATTTTGAGGCTCATCTGCAGCCTTCTTCCTGGCCTTATTTGGTCTACCAGGGGGCCTACGCAATGGTGGCGGCACAATAGGAATATATTCTGTATCAGCCCACATCCTTGAATCTGGAATTGGTTTGATAAAAGGTTCATAGGACCTCAAATAGGTCTCTCTATGAAACCATTAAGATACATACGCCTCAGGCTTTCCTCTGTCAATATAAATGGCAGCTACAACATGAGAACATGGTATACCTGTCATATCCCACTCTCTACAAGTGCATGTTCTTTTCTCTAGGTCCACTGCCAAAGTGTGTGATCTAACATCTACCTCAAACAACCTCTCCCCTCCATAAGTCGCCTCGCAATACCTTGCATAATACTTGGACACAAAAGCCCTGACCTATCGTTCATCTTTTTTTTGCTCAATGCATACCTCTTCATCAGTTTTTTTCTTATAATCTCCACACATGTTATAATAGGTTTGTCTCTAGCATCCATGATCATCTTGTTAAATGACTCTGAAATATTATTGGACAACAAATCACACTTTGGCATGGGACTAAAAGCAGACCTAGCCTAAACTTTTTGACTAACACCTTTCAACCATTGATAAGCTTCTTCATTGACAGCTCTAATTGTATTTATGTGAACTTCATGCTCCTGAGTAGTATAAGCTGCAGCCGCCTTCCAAAGTAAATCTTTAAGGAGTTTCCCCCCCTTAAATTTTTCCTTAAAGTTACTGTACATATGTCTTATACAAAACCTATGATCTGTTCCTGGCATGATGGCATCAAAAGTCTCTACTAGTCCCTTCAAGAATTAAAACAAGTATAAATACATAACATAGAAAACAAAATTAGTAACAACACAATTAAATAACTTAACATTTACCTTTTGCCTATCAGAGATGAAAGTCCACCCCCTCTCATCATTTGTTCCAATCACAGAAACCAAATTTGAAAGGAACCAACTCCAACTATCCTTACATTCAGCCTCCACAACTGCAATGGCTAGTGGGTACATCCTGTCATCCCCATCACGGCTTATTGCACTCATTAGCTGATCTCCATAAGCTCCCTATAAAAATTGAATTTATTAAAAACCCATATATAAATACAACTTTAATAATCATAATATCTAAATATGTATTGAAAAGTTAAAATTACCTTAAGATGACAAGCATCAAGGCCGATAAAAGTCCTAACACCTCCAAGAAAGCCTTTCTTTTGTGCATCAAATATCACAAAGAATCTCTGAAATATAGCTGCATCATCCATCCTTGGTTTTTCCACCTTCAATAGTGCAGTGCTACCCTCATTTGTCCTCCTAATAATTTCACAGTAACTCCAAAGCTTCATATATTGCTCACTGTGACTTCCCTCGATTTTTTCCATTGCTTTCTTCTTTGCTCTATAGATTTGCATTGGGGAGACATCTAACATAAAATCTCTCCTAATTGTCTTTTGGATAGCTGTAATCTTCCAATCATGATCATCTTTAAACTTATCCAAGTATTTATGACAAATCCATGATGAGGTAACTTGCTTATTTATATATGAACGATTACATTCATGCTTATCAAAGAAACTTTTAATTTGAAATGTTCCTGATTCCCCCATTGGGGAAGCATGAATGCGCCAACCACAATTGTTCTTGCAAACAGCTGTCACCCTTGATGCTTCATTTTTCTTAAACACATAGTCATATCCAAGCCTCACACAATACTCCTTCAAAGCTTCTCTAAAGACAAGCACTGAGCTGAACATCTGACCAACACTCAAAACATAATTCTCAATGTTCCTCCCTTCATTGAACTCCTCATAGTATGGTCCATCATCTTCTGATGAGTCATACATACTGTGTAGCTCATCACTAGGAAGGTATTCAGAATCTTCATCCACGTTATCTTCTGCTTGACCAGAAGGAGCTGTCTTTGTTGAAATTCTTGCATTTGGTAAAGGACTTGAAGAGGCTGAGGTTGGTGATAAACCTGATGGAGCTGCAATTGGTAAAGGAATTGAAGGTGCTACAGAGACTAAATAATCAAATTCCTCATCTGAGAAATCAAAGCCATCACCTACACATGAAGAGTCAGATTCATATACACTACCAGCTGGTATTCTTCCTTCATTTAAGCTCTCTACTTCATTTCCATGCATATGGGTCTTTAGTTACATGTCTTTGTTCTTTTGCTTCAGATGAGATAATATACAATTGAATGAATATCCCTCTTCCAGCATACAGTCTGAACATTTCCATCACCTCATTATCAGTTGTTAGTTTATTTAGTCCATCATCAAGGCCCAAATCTGGGATCTTATAGAATAACTCACTATCCTTTGACAATCCCAGGTCTGTTGATATGGCTTGCATCTCATAGAAGGACATAAGATCTGGATCAACATGGATCACGAAAGATACCTCTCCATCAACGTATAATCTATGAGGAACTCCAGTGAAATGACCTTTGCTGTGCACTTCTATAGTATATTCTAGGTCCATTTTTCCTACAAAATCAGAATTTAATAGAATATTAACAAAAATATCACAATAACAATGATAGAATATTTACAATAAAATCCAACAATAGGACCATACATATGTTTAACATAGGAAACCATAATCCAGATTGAGATCATAAGAAACAAACCTTAAATTAAGTGTAACCCTAATTTCAGTGTTCTAAAAATCGGTCTAGGCGGCCGCCTAGGCGCTAGGCGGCCCCCCACCGCCTCGCCTAGGCCCTAGGCGCTCCAGAAAAGCGGCCAAGCTCCCAGGCGAAGCTAGGCGGTCGCCTAGGCGGTGTAGGCGGGGCAAGGCGGCCGCCTAGGCGGTCTAGGCGGGCTGAGGCTGGCCAGGCGAGCCAGGCGGGCTGAGGCTGACCAGGCGGGCCAGGCGGACCAGGCGGGCCAGGCGGACCAGGCGGGCTAGGCGGGCTGAGGCTGGCCAGGCGGACCATGTTTGCTTTTGTTCTAGTTAATCACTCAATCTTGAATTATGGTTATATACTTGTTCTTTAAAATAATGGTTTGGAATAATCTTGAACTTATATTAATTTTTAAACACACATATATATATATATATTATATAATATCAAAATAATAATTTAAATAATTAAAAAAAAGGTAAAACGCCAAGGCGCCGCCTAGGCGCTAGGCGGCTCCCCACCGCCCGACTAGCGCCTAGCGCTTTTTAGAACCTTGCCTAAATTCACGAAGTCCAAAACCCAATTCAGGGTTATTTCACAAAGCTCAAAATCTAATTTAGGATTATTTCACAATGTCTAAACCCGAACCAATTTGGGATTATTTTACTAGGCTCAAACTTCAATTTAAAATTATTTCACAAAACCTAATTTCACAAAATTCAAACCCCAATTTGGAATTATTTCTCAAAGAAAATCTTAATATGTAAATGAAAGCATATAAAACAATGCAATCCCAAATTGGGTGTTCAAAAACAAACAATCATGTAATCTTTAAATTTCAACCCCTAATTTGGGAGACGAGTTTAGAGGAAACAATAGCATTTTGAAGGAAAACCCAACTGAGAAACGGGTTTAGAGGAAACCATAGCATTTTGAAGGAAAACCCAACTTGGGATAGAGAGAGAGAGAGAGAAAACGAGAGTGAAGGCTCACCTTTTTTACAGTTATGGCTTCAACCAGAGGCAACGACGCGAGAATTCATCAAAGCAGTTATGGTTTTTTACAGCTATGCTACTCGTGTAGCTTCTCCGTCGAGATGTAAAGGAAGGGAGTAAATCTAGGGTTTCAACCAAAGGTCAGGTTAAATGGAGCATCTGAGGGTAATTTTGTCATGTTAAAAATGGGATTCCACATCAGCATCAAATAACAAACAAATGAGGGTATTTTTGTCAAATCTCATTCTAATTAATGCCGTCGTGCTCTTCTGGTGTTTTGTGCTAACGTTTCAAACTGGAGGGGGTGTCATTGTAAGTTTCAAAACTAGAGGGGGTGTAAGTGAAAATGTCAGAAACTATAGGGGGTGTTAGTGTAATTTACCCAAAAAAATTTCAATCTAGGGTTGCACAATGATACCACGCAAACATTAAAGGGGAAAAGAAAGGGAAATTTTATTCATACCCCATAAATCTGTAATTAGCCCCCATTTCCAACAAACTTGAACACACCCCATTTTTTTTTTTCATACCCCATTCCTATCCCAAAAATACCCTTCCCCCTTACACCCCACCTTCAATACACCCTAGTTAAATGGCCCGCCCCAACTTGATTATACCCCAATCAAACACATACCCCCTTAAATATACCCCAATTATATGCACTCTTAAATACACCCCACTCTTAAATAAACCCCATGCAGTTGGCTGATACTTGAAGGCACAAGTAGAGCTGCAACTTGGGGGGGCCAACCTGAACCCAACCCGAGTCCAACCCGAACCCAATCCAAATTTGGGCGGGCTAATCCGAGCCCAACCCGAATTATTTCTCCTCGACCTGACAGGACCCGACACGAAATTAGCGGGTCTAGGACAAGGCTAAATGGGTTCGGGTCGTAAACGGGTCGACACGATAGACCCGTTTAATAAACGGGTCGGGTCCGAGTTTAGGTCTGGACACTGTAGACCCGGGAAGACCCGTTTAGTATTCAAAGGGTCGTGTCGGGTCGGGTCGAGTCTACCAGCAATCCAATACTATAATATATAATACCAGTTGGTCTTTCGGGTCAGGTCGATCGGGTCAAGTCGGATTGGGTCGGATCGGGTCAACTGAATAGATCCGGGTGGTCAACGAGTCTTACCGGGTCTACCTATTTATTAGCGAGTCGGGTACAGGTTTAGGATCTAGACACAATTAGTTAAACAGGTCGGGTCCGGGTCTAGGGGTTTTGGACACGACACGAAACTAGACACGACACGAACCCGACACGACTCGACTCATTGCCACCCCTAGCTGCAACTTGGGTGGGCCAACCCGAACCCAACCCGACTTTGGGCGGGTTAACCCGAACCCACTCCGCACAATCCGGCCAACCGGACGGGTTGGGCTTGGGCTAAGTTTAAACAAACATTGGGTTGGGTTGGGTTGGGGGTAAAAAAAGGGCATTGTTGGTATTGAAGGATTGTTGAGTAAGTTATTGAGAAACGCTAGGGATACGGGGGCTAATTACAGATTTTTGGGGTATGAATAAAATCTCCCAAAAGAAAACACAATGTAGGGAAATGGCGGCAGAAATCTCTATGATACTAAAATTCCCCGAAAAAAATTCCCAAATCAAGAAAGAGCAAGTTTGATGGCTTACATCCGTGAAGAGAATGCCAGCAACTCCAGCCATGGCGAAGCGGGCGTGCACGAGTTCCGCCTGGACGTACCACTTCAGGCTCTCCGGATCCTCTCCGAGCCCCAGAGGATCGAAGCCGTAATCACCTACAAGACTTAATTCCATGAAGAAAAAAAGAAAAAAAAGAAAGAAATCAATTAAATGGAATCGTGGCCGATTAAAGATGCACAAATGGAGAGAAGAGAAGCTGCCGCCACCCACGTTCCGTCGAGGTGAGGGGGCGGGTCGAGGCCGGGAAGCCAGGTGGCACGCTGGGCCCGAGCGACAAGCCGAGCCGCCGTCGCCGGGGGGGAGGAGGGGGAGATCCGAGTGCTCCTCCCGGCATAGAGGAAGCTCCCGGACGCGGCGGAGGTGCATGGGAGCGGCGCCGCAGCAGGCTGAGCAGCCGCTGGCGCAGTGAAGCCCATCGATTTCTCGAGGGACGACGACCACCAGCCCAGGTCCACCACTATTCAATCTTTATATCGACGGCGTAGCGGATAAAGGAGGGAAATGGACGGTTGCGGGCTCTCAAGGGTATGGATTGATCAATAGCCAGACTAATCCAACACGAGGATGTGTGGCCCTTAAAAGTATGGATTGTGACGATCTATAGCTATGAACCCGACTTATGAAACAGACTAAGAAGGATGTCCGTGTCTGTCGGCATTGCAGCGGGCCGCCTTCGGTGACAACATACCCACCGGACATCATGACCCCCTCCGGTATTTATTTGGCATCTGAGGGTCGCCGGTTTAACCGGTCGATTTCTTTTTATCTTTGTTCCTTTTTGCGGTAAAAATATAACTAACGCAATGCGACGGCCTTAGCATGTTATATAGATTAGTTATATATTATATGAGGTGAAAAAATGATCTGAGTTATATGAGAACTATGAGTCACTGTGGATCCCATAAGAACTCTGAATTAAATATATTTAGATGAGGGTAGTATTGTGATGGGTGACCTCCTAATAAGTTTTAGTGTTGAATTGGCAAAGCGGACAATACCTTTGTATGTGTAGAGTGGGATATTGCAGTGGGCGATGGTGGCTGATTTTGATGGTAGTGGTGGAAGTGGACCATGCTGGTGGTGGTTTATGGAGAACGGGAGTTAAGAGGACAACTAAGTTATTAAAGGATAAATTGATCATTTATTCTTTTGGTTAACTCTGCACTATAGTTAACTGATTGGAAGGTTATATTGTTAGTCGGACCCGTTGACATTGTGCAAAATTGTTTGGTGACTACCGTCTGATATTGACATCATAATGCCGGTTGACAAGGCCGTATGTACTAAGGACATTTTGGGTAAAAAAATACTTAACTGTGTGCCAAGCCTAGGTTGGTGGTTGTGTATAGAGTTTCCCAATTTTATCCCATGTTGTAATGTGAAGCAGGCTGGCTGTGAAACTAGGGCTGGCAATGGGATGGACCTAGGCTAGACTCAATCAAGCCCAGCCCGGACTTGTATTTTTTCATTTGGCCCAATATGAGACTTCTTTAGTAACCGCCTTTGAAGACAGGTCTCAAGTTTGAGCCCGTATCAATGATTTGGACTTGGGCCGAGCTATGGTCCAAAAACCTTCAATGACCGTTTTTCTTCAGTGGAGTCGTTTTGGATCAATTGAGTTTTTCAGCACATTTTTCTTAGGAAAATTTTATTCATTCTCCAAAACTACTGTACATATCCCTTTTCCTTCCAAAAAAACGATTCTCCTTCCACATCACCGTCGGAGCCGTTGTCTGTGCTTGTCGCCGCCGTTAACCCTAGAGTCCGCTTCACCCCCAACCAGATCTCCTTCATCCTGAAAGAGGTCTTCCAACCCTACGCCGACTTCATTTCCGGACCTGCACCGACTTCATCTTCGAACCCTCCGTCGGTCACTCGCTTCTTGGCCTCATCCAGACCTACGACGACGGCACCGGAGACATCGGCCACGACTTTGCCACCCTCTCCGTCGGCGGACCTCACCTCGCCGCCGCCTTGATCTTGACCTGAGATCCACCGCCGCTTGGGCCACGTCGCCCAACCACGGCATCGCCCACGACGCCACCTGAAAGGTCGTTGAGGACTTGGAGGCTCTGATCAGATCTCAAATTAGGGTTCCGATGGTGATGGAGAAGGAGGAGGGGAAGTTGTTGCGGCTTCAGTGGTTGCAGTCCGGCAATATGAAAGGGGACGAAGAAAGTAGGTGGGGGGTACGAGATGAAAATCGATTTTTTGGAAGAAAAACAAGGTATGCAAAGTAGATTTGGGGTACAAATAAAATTTTCATTTTCTTATTCTGTGCTGAGAATAGTCTCACATCGGTAAAGGGGTGGGAGTTTCATGTCTTTATATTATGTTGCCCCCCTCTTTCTCATCACTGGTTTTGAGGGGGCATCGGAATCGTAACATGGTATCAGAGCTAGGTCTCACCCCGTCTTTGCTCTATGTGGTCCCGTTGCACCCTCTTTCTTCCTCCGATTGAGATCTTCTCCCACCCTCCAATCGAGAGATGCTCTGCGTGCGGGCGGGTGTTGAGAATAGTCCCAGATCAGTAAAGGGGTGTGATCAGTTCCATGTCTTTATATTATGTTGCCCCCTGTCTTTCATCACCGGTTTTGAGGGGGGACACGAGAATCGTAACATTCTGTACACCATTTCAAGTAAATAATAATCACAAAGCCTTCCCATTTTTTTTTTCAAGATATATCATTGTTTTTCCATACTAGATGAAAAAAGAAAGAATAAAAGTGTGTTTTGTTCAGGCAAAAGTAGGCCCGATTCAGGCTATGTATATACATGTTTGGGCCTAATCCACTTTGAATTCTGGCCCAAAATATACACGAGGGTATATATATAATGTTTCGAACATGGGCCCGAACTAAGTAGAATCAGGCCTGGGTCAGATTTGGCCCATTTCCATACTGTCGGCCCTTTATACTAGATAGAACGAGTAATGCGATTTGAAGATACCAAGGGACAATATGCTGACAACCCTCGTGAAGATGCCTTGCCCCTAAAGCCTATTAGCACGCTCACAGTGCTAGGGGCCACTGCCCCATGTGCTGGGGCCCGCCACCCCCATATCTCTTGAGTCACAGTGGGTCCTGCGGTTGTATGGCACAACGGTTGTTATGAAAATTTCTCAAACCCTAGGGGATGCCACCACCACCGGCCATCGGGGCGGTGACGGCGGGACTAGCATTTAGGGGTTGGGACTTGGGTGGGTCTGACCTGCCCAATCAGAACCCAACCCAAACAATGGACAAGCATGGGCAAAGCTGATCAAAAACTTGGATGAGTTTGGATAAAAAAAAAGATCAATCTGATTTCAATTTAGACGGGTTTGGGTATCGGTCTTACCCAACCTGAGGAACCCCACGCAAGTACAATGACATACTTGCATCTCACTACAGTGGATCCACAATGTGATCTCAATGCGCTACAGTGGTGCAACGATGAGTGGATTAGACTTCGATCTCATTGTACTACAGTGCTGCAACAATCAGTGGTGCACACACTATCATGTGACTCACACTTACACCCGCTCTAGTGCTTGATTAATCCAGTAATCCAATCCATGTATAAATCATAAATTCACAAAAGAGAAAGAGAATCCCTAACCCCACATGGCGACACCCTCAGTTCTTATCTTACCCCCTCACTCATCTCTCTCCGATGGTGCAGAGCAATGGAGCGTTTGTCCGTGGCAGCCGGTGCATCGTAATTATGTCCGTGGAGCCTCCGTCCTACGACATCAGATCTCCCGCAATCTCTTCCCTCTCGATTCGATCATTCCCCTCTTCTCGCCACGCAACAAGCATCGTTGACTGCTTCCCGTTGATTGCATACGTCACGCACCCCGATCAAGACCCTTCCTTTTTTCCCCCTCATTTCAGTGTGCATTGTTTCCTATTGATTACAGTTGTTGGAAATAAAACCTTGTATCGGTGTGGCAGAGGAAGTAAAGGCAAAGATCCAAAGAATAGAAGGTGTATGCTTCATCACAATTATTCCTCAAAATAATTCTATATGCAAATCTATGAATCAAACATATGTGCGAACACCCTAGAGGCATACTATAATTTACGAAGAATCTACATGGATGCATCTAGATTAAGTGTTTCGAATTATCATACCTTCCGGATCTTAAATCCAAGGAGAACGGTGCGATCGTTGACGACGAGTCACACGAAAATGGTGAGGGATGCTGTCGGATAGCACATTGTCCTTTGCGAAGGAAGGAACCCACAACGTTCTATCTATGAGTGCAAGGATGACGCACCGACAACAGATTGCACGTAGTGAAGATGACGATGAGCTGCGAGGAACCTCCTATTTTTTCTTCTCTTTTCTTCCTTCTCTTTCCTTCCTCTTTCTTTTTCCTTTTTCTTCCTCCGTTCTTCTTAGCCAAAACCTAAAAAAGGGGAGAAAGAGATATGGGACGAAATTTCTGAGAGGGAAAGAGGCTAGGGTCGGCCCCTCCCCCCTTTCAGCCTTTATAGGGTCGACCACGAAGTGGCTTACGCAAGCATAAGCCACTTATGGCCGGCCCTCTAATGGCTACTAGTGGGGAGGGATTTCGGCTAGGGTTAGAGCTTCCTCCCCTCTTCCATGATGCTTTGGACGAAATGCCCTCACAGAAGAAAGGAGAACTAAAAGAGAGATGAAGTGAGGTGCGCTTGTCGGAATCGAGTTCCGTTAGTGCCTATGTTCTCCTGAAATTATTCCGCTCATTTTAAGATCCATATTCAACAGGTTCTGAGGCATATTTCAGTATTTATCAAAATACCCATATGACCCCTTAATATATGTGAATTGGTTATTAGACTTAGGGCTTGTGTTCCATCGCGCTAGTTTGCATATAACGTATCCAATCTGGTTGAAAAACAATTCCTATACACAATGACATGATGGAACCTTCAGGGTTCAGGATTTCTAGTTCCAACCAGATCCCTAATTAACTGTTCCGGTGGTACACCGAAAGTTCCGCTAATCAGTCTAAAGCCGATTAACCTGCATAGCCACCCAGAGTGTAACACGAGTTGTACTCTAGTAATCCTAAAAATTATGTTACTCCCTAATAATCTTGTTTTATACTATATTATGATAATTTTTAGTCCCTCCTATTACTGATGCCATGATTCGACTCTAGCGGTGGAGAGCACCGTCAGACCCGATCGATCATCTGATTAGTATTTGATGGCTCGTCATCTATAACACCACACACCTCCGGTGCTATGCCAAACATCTAAGGTTCGAAATCTCCATTTCGGTGAAAAATTTGACCTTCTGTATATGAAAATGTTTCGTGAAAATATTTTGACAATGTGAAAATATTACAATTTTGTAGAAATAGAGACCACGATTTAGAGGAAGAATCCCGACTTCTTCCTCAGTGCTCCACTTCTGATGGAGTACTTGACCAAGGAAATCCGACCACATACCTGGACCAAGCAATTTGCCGATAAGGGATAATTTCCAATCAGCACGAGCCTCCTCCATCACTTTGTGGGGGATCTATAGTCGACCATCCATAGGTTGAAACGACGGCATGAAACATCCAAGGTTCGAAATCTCCATTTCGGTGAAAATTTTGATCTTCTGGATATGAAAATATTTCGTGAAAATATTTCGACAATGTGAAAATATTACAATTTTGTAGAAATAAAGACCACGATTTAGAGGAAGAATCCCGACTTCTTCCTCAGTGCTCCACTTCTGATGGAGTACTCGACCAAGGAAATCCGACGACATACCTGGACCAAGCAATTTATCGATAAGGGATAATTTCCAATCAGCACGAGCCTCCTCCATCACTTTATGGGGGATCTGTAGTCGACCATCCATAGGTTGAAACGACGGCATGGTGCCGAAACCCCCATGAGGGCCGTCCTCCTTGCCTCAACCGTGGAAGAGATCCGACCAGTGAGGCAAAGGAGGAGGAATTGCGTGGGAGCCAAGATCAACCACCGCTCCACTCGAGCTCGGCCCTCCAGCCGGACCCCCAGCCATTACCGGAGGAGAGGGGGCACCGAGGTCAGCCTCGACCTCCATCTCTGACGGTTGGCAAGGAAGGCCACCCGCCAGAGCATTTCCTTCCAATCCACTACCTGAGCCCCCACCCTCACCTGGAGGAGATGGCCATCCAAGCCTCCATCCTTATCCAGAGGATGGGGTGAGCAAATCGCCTCTTCAACATCCATACCCAGTCATTCCCTTCATGCATATTGTTGGGAATGGATCCGGTTGCTTTTTTGCATTACTTTTCTAGCCACTCCTTTGGTTTTTGACCAAAGTACCCCCGAAACCTAAAAAGGGGTTAATCCCCAATTTCAAAGGGATTCCACTCCGCTCCACTGATGATCTATCTCCCCTTTAGGTCGCTGATGCTATTGGGGGTGACACGTGGCACATCCTATTTCAATGGCCATGATCGGGCCATGAGATGAACTATGGGGATGCCACCACCACTGCCTAGAAATGCCCTGCCCTCCGCTATCGACCATCGGTAGCCCGCTGCTGCCCCATCGGCCACTGCCACCTCGGTGGCCGGTGGGGCGGCGGGAGAGGCGGCTAGCGATGAGGGCAATAGGTGGGGGTCGACAAAAGCGGCAGCGAGTGACCGGTGGTTTGTGGGGGTGGTGGTCGATGAAGATGGCGACTGGCGAGGCGACTGGTGGTCGATGACGGCTGGCGAGGTGGCCGGTGGTCGATGACGGCTGGCGGGGCGGTGATGTGCGGTGGTTGGCGGCGACGGGGGTGGTGGCCGAAGGAGCGGTAGCAAGTGGCCGGTGGTGGCCAACGGTGCGATAGCAAGTGGTCGGTGGTTTGTGGGGGTGGTGGTTGCCAGAAATGGAGACATGTGGTGACCAACGAGACGGCCGGTGGTTGACGACAGCGGGTGGGGCGGCGATAAATAATTCAATGATGGAAAGAAAGTTAAATTTAAGGTTTAGACAACTACTTGGAGTTTCAACGAATTTTGGGGATGATTTTGAGACTTTCATATTCTAATGGGCGATCGAATCGGTGAAGATCACGACAATTGCAAGAAAAATCACGAGAAAATCGGCTACTGTCATTGCCATCCACCGCTCGCCCACCGCCGGCTCGACGAAAATGGCTCACTAAGTACTTCACACTATGCACATCATTTTACGGCAACCACCTCACAATCTCTGACGACAAGGGACGGTTGAAGCATGAAGAAATTCCAACAAAACATATGAACTATCTTTTTGACTTTTTATTTATTATTTTTAATATTTAATAATAATACCATCATCGTTTACGGTAACCTTTGGCTCGATTAAAGGGTGTCGGGGATGAAAAATGACACCAGCTCCACGATCTCCGACGACGAGGGTCTGTCGAAGCGAGAAAAAATTCAAACGAAAAATATTAACAAATTTTTTTGACTTTTCATCTATTGTGTTTTACTTTTTAAGGATAAAATGATCACAAAAGTGATCGGACTGATCGGACGTTGATTATATTAGAAAAGTAATACAAAAAACAACCGGATCCATTCCCCAGTAATATGTGGGTTGGGAGTGTAATTTTGCTGCCTGCTGCGTTTGCTTTCCGCCCAATCGTTGTGTGCCACGTCGTTCATTTAAAGAGCATAATGGGAATCACACTTGTTAGCTGATTTGTTTTTCCCATTATGCCCCTGTAAATAAACAACGTGGCACACTGTGATTGGGCTGGAAGCAAACACAGCAAACCGAACCGGCAGCAAAAATGGACTTTGTGGTTGGGGGGCCATTATGGGAAAACCCTCACTCATACGGCGCAATACTTGGCTCCAGGCCCACGTGACTTGAAGCAGCCAACCCTACATCGTGTTGACCAGTCAACTAGTCAAGGACTTCAGTGGTGACGCCCCTACCGACCACCGGAGCGCCGCCGAGACGCCTCTGTGCGCCTCCCAAGTGTCTCCAAGCGCCGTCCAGATCCGCTGTGTAAGGAAGACGGACAGTGACGAGGCAGTACCGTCCAGCTGGTGCGTGCCTGTGATACGACACACGGGTCACTATCCCCGCGCTGACCGCTGATTTCACATCACACGCGCTACGGCCTCGTCCCTGGCCGTTCTCACCACTGGAGGAGACTCGATACTGACAGCGCCGGCGGTCGATCGTTGTCCAACCCTGCACGCTTCTTGGAGATGCGCTTCCATGCAGTTACCCATCAATGCTTTGATATATATAGAGGTTTTTTCCATAATGACCCCCAACTCTGTCGTAATGCTGGGAATCGACTCGGTTGCTTTTTTGCATTACTTTTCTGATCACATATTTTTTTTGGTGTGGTAATGTATTTATTTTATTTCATCATTTCTGTCGTTTTCAGCGGCTTTTCCACTGCTACACGCAGGGGCTTTCCCACGGGTATACACATGTATTGCCTATATATATGTTGGCTATGTGCCTAATGTGAATTGTCGGCTATTCTCCCAAGCCCTAGCTATCTCTATCTCGTGACATGGTATCAGAGCCACCTTGATCCCGCGCCGTCTGTACCGGAGCCCGAGCTTACCCCCGGCCCGCAGCTCTCTCTCCCTCTCTCTTTCCTACACCGCAACAAACCCCTGGTTCATCTCCCTCTCTCTTTCCCACACCGGATCCAACCCCTGCTTCATCTCCCTCTCTCTTCCCTGCACCGGATCCCGCCACATCGTATCCCCCACACCGGATCCTGCATCACCGTGCAGCACCGTGCCGCACCGAATCCCGCATCACCACACCGCTCTATCCCGCACTGCACAACTTTATCCCGTGCCTATCCTGCACTGCTGCTGTGACCTATCCCGCACCACTGCTGTGTTCTATCCCGCACCACAGCCCTATCATGTACCGAACCTATCCCGCATCGTTGTTGTGCCCTATCCCGTTTCAGAATCCTGTTCTGCACTGGAGCCCTATCCCTGATGGCATTTTTTGATCCGTCCACAGTGACGTCCTCCGCTCCGTCCGGAGTATCCTCTGGTCAGTTCTCGGTAGGGGTGTTCATCGGTTCGGGTTAACCCGCCAAACCGAACCGAACTGATCAATTTGGTTCGGTTTGGTTCGGGTATTTTTCACCATTCGGTTTGGTTCGGTTCCGAAAAAAAAAAACCCGTTAAAATCGGTTCGGTTCTGGGTTATGAATTTTTTAACCCGAACCAACCCAACCCGAACCATTAATATTGGTAGTAATGTAGTATACCTTCAGTTCTGGGTTTTTTTGTTTTGGTAGTACAGTTCTGGGTTAAAGGCTTAAAACCCAATAGTGTGGTGAGTAGTGAGTCCGGTGTGGTGACTGGTGAGTAGTGAGTCTATAAGTAAGTAGTGAGTCTAGGTCTGGGGTGGTGAGACCGTGAGTTGTGAGTCTCGTTTAAAGGCTTAAAGCCTTCAGGTCACAAGCGAGTGACGAGTCATCAGATTGAAAAACCCTAAATCCTATCATTCCCAAAAGCCCAAACGGCCAAACCCTCTGATTCCATGGTGTGAAGGAAGGGGACAAGGGACGGCATACCCTCTTCCGGTGGGCTGGCCTGGTTCGGGTAGGAGCAAAGAAGGCCACCGGCGATTATCCCCTTCGGGCTTTCATCCTCGACGACGTCGGCTGTCATTATCTCTCCGGTTAGTGGTTACTCTCTCTCTCTCTCTCTCTCTCTCTCTCTCTCTCTCTCTCTCTCTCTTATCCCCTTCGGGCTTTCGTCCTCGACGATGACGTTGGCTGTCGCCTGTCATCATCTTGCTCAATATTTTTCTTTGCCTAGTAGTGCTAAATTCATTGTGTACACTTGGATCTATTGTTCTTTTTTTATTTTCAGTCAATTAATCTATCTTTAATTCTGGTTATTTTTTTTTTGCATGTCAAATATGGCGACAAGTAATCCAAGTTCTCAGACACCAAGCACTGGCAATGGCAGCCAATCTCCAATTCCTTCTATGCCTGGTGCATCAGTTGGGCCATCAAAAGCAAAGCCAGGTAGTAAGAAAATACCTGTTAGACCTCAATCTGATGTTTGGGATCACTTCTCTAAAATTGATAATGCGAATGGAGAGAAGACTGAAAGGGCTAAATGTAACTATTGTGAGAAAGATTATGCTTGTGGCAGTGAAAATGGTACTAGTACATTGAGGAAGCATATAGGAAATTGTAAGAAGTTCCCTCATAATCTTGATAAAAAGCAAAAAATCTTAGCCTTTCGACTAGCAGGCCAAGAGGGGGAGAGTAACCTTGTTTCATGGAAATTTGATCAAGAATTGTGTAGACAAGCCCTTTCCAGAATGGTAATAGTTGATGAGCTTCCTTTTAGATTTGTGGAACATGAAGGATTTCATAATTTTTGTAGTGTTATGCAACCAAAATTTCAAATCATGTCGCGTATCATTGTTGCAAGAGATTGTTTAGAACTTTATGCAAATGAGAAGCAGAAATTGAAGAACCTCTTGGCTAGATCATGTCAAGGAGTTTGTCTTACCACAGACACATGGACTTTTTTGCAAAATCTTAACTACATGTGTCTTACCGTGCACTTTATTGACCATGATTGGGTGTTACACAAAAGGATTTTGAACTTTTGTACGATTTCTAGTCATAGAGGTGAGGCCATTGGCAAGGCAATTGAGATGTGTTTGCTTCAATGAGGTATAGAGAAGGTTTTTACTATCACAGTTGACAATGCTAGCTCTAATGATGTTGCCGTTGGGTATTTGAGAAGAAAAGTTAATAACTGGAAAAGGTGTGCTTTAAATGGGGAATATCTTCACATGAGGTGTAGTGCACATATAATAAATCTTATTGTTAATGATGGTTTAGATGAAGTGCGTGAATCAATTAGTCGAATTCGGGGTGTGGTAAGGTATGTGAGGTCTTCTCCGGCTAGATCACAAAAGTTTAAGGCATGCGCGGAGCAAGAAAAAATCACAAGTAAGAGTTTTGTATGCCTAGACATTGTGACTAGATGGAACTCTACATATTTGATGCTGGAAGCTGCCATAAAATTTCAAAAAGCATTTGAGCGATTAGAAGAGCAAGACTCGCAATTTGTGATTGAACTGAAGAAAGGGCCTCCAACTGAGGAGGACTGGGAAAATGGTCATGTAGTAGTAAAATTTCTTCAAAAATTTTATGATGTTACTAGACGCTTTTCTGAATCGTCGTATGTCACCTCTCACTTATATTTTCATGAGATCTGTGGTATTGAAAGTCTCTTACTTGATTGGACTAACAGTCTTGATCTTTCTTTGAGTTCTATGGCTCTGAAGATGAAAAAAAAAATGACAAATATTAGGGGAGCATTGATAGGATGAACATTTTCTTATTGGTTGCAGTTGTGCTTGACCCTCGATACAAATTGAAATATGTAAGATTTTGCTTCACAAGAGTATTCGAGTCCGACAAAGTTGTTCAATTGACTAGAAAGGTAAAGGAAACGTTGAATCTTTTGGTTGATCATTATAAGTTATTGGACTCAACTTCTAGTGTGCATACCACAAACAAAGACCAAATTTCATATGAGATGGAAGTTGATCAGCCAAACACATATTCTTGTAACCAAGTAGATGTTCTAAAATCTGAATTTTTAAGACACTTGAAGGAAGAACAAGGTGTAGATAGAAAGTCAGAGGTGGATCGATACCTAGAAGATGGAGTTGAAGCAGATGATGAAAACTTTGATATATTGGGTTGGTGGAAGCTAAATTCTTCTAAATATCGAGTTCTCTCTAAAGTGGCACGAGATGTATTAGCTATTCCTGTTTCTACTGTTGCATCCGAGTCTGCCTTTAGCACTGGGGGTCTTGTTCTTGACCCATTTCGTAGTTCTTTGACACCAAAGATAGTGGAGGCTCTTATTTGTACGCAAGATTGGTTGCGAGCTTCAGCTCTCTCGGTTGATGTAGAGGAAAGGATGGAAGATATTGAAAAGCTTGATTCAGGTAATAATTATACTTATCAAATAATCAAAACTTGTTTCTTAATTTTTTATTGTTGTTATTAAAATGTGTTGTTGCATTATTTTCAGATTTAACAACCGAGTTGTGACTTCTTATTACTTGATGAGTTGCTAACTTGCTAATTTTATTTTTTGGTAAGTTGATTTTAACACACTTGTCATTTGATGATTTTAGATTATTCTCCATAAGATAAAAATCGTTGTGACATATGCTAACTTGATATCCTTTTGCAGGTTTCAGGTTATGGTTATGTTGAAGTATTCGAGTTTATTTTATTCGAGTTTATTTTGTGTTTTGAGTATTTTGTCAAGCTTAAGGAATCAGGATTACAAAGGCTTGGACTGTTGCTTTATTTCCCTCCTTCCTTTTTTGGGTTACAATATGCTTCATGGATTGTTGCTTGTTTCAACTTTTATTTAGTTGTTAATTGAAGTTAGTGGTGTGCTAGACAATGTTGTCTTTTTACTATTCAGTTGGATGTTCAATTAGACAATATCTAATAGCTACTTTTTGTTATTGAGTTGGATATCCAATTTTAGAATATTTGGTTAGATGTTCACTACAAATTCAATCTCATTATTTTCATCAATCAAGTATTTGGAAAGAGTCGAGGAGGTGATCTTTGAGGCTCCCGAGCGATTTGAAAGACCCGTAGAACCAAACCGAACTTTTCTGGTTTGGTTTGGTTCGGTTTTTACCAAGGAATGGTTTGGTTCGGTTCCATATTCTAGAGAACCGATCAACTCCGGTTCGGTTCCAAATTTATCAAAAAACCGAACCAACCCGAACCATGAACACCCCTAGTTCTCGGCGACACCTATCGAACAAACAAGGGATTTTCTTCCAATCTCTACGGACTTCCCCCTTGTGACCGTCGCGCACTGGACTGCGTGGTCAGCTACAGTCCGAAGCATTCTGGATGGTCGTGCCTTATACGGACACCTTGACGGATCTACTCCTGCTCCTACAACAACCTCTGACTCCGTGGCTTCTGAATTTTGGAAAGGTCGTGATCGACGTGTTCGTGCTTTTCTAGTTGCCTCGATCGATCGCTCTCTTCGTGCAGATCTTATCAACTTCTCTACTATTGTAGAGCTCTGGGTCCACCTTACTGAGCGCTTTGTGGAGTAAAGCGGGGCCCGCGAGTATCAGATCCTTTCTCAGGCCCAGGCTGCTCAGCAAGGGGATCGAGCAGACTATTCAGCAGTTTCATAGCCTTATGCATGGCTATTGGCGTGAACTTCAGGCCTTGTAGCCCCCTCTGTTGGAAGTGTCCAGAGTCAGTGCCTCCTGGCGTGAGTTGCAGCTATTTCGGGAACGGCGACAGCTCTACCAATTTCTGATGGCTCTTCGTCCTGAGTTCTCTTCTCTTGCGGGTCAGTTGATTCATCGAGATCCGCTTCCTCGTCTCGATGTTGTCATCGCCGAGCTTCTTGTCGAGGAGACGCGTCTTCTCACCGTGGCTGCCCGTTAGGCCCCTGTACCCTCTAGCTTTGAGGGGGTTCTAGCTGCTACTCCCCCCCCAGAATTCCTCCTTCTCGGGGTGGCTCTCGTCCCGCCGGTCTGCCTGGTACTTGGCGATGCACCCACTGTGGCAAGACAAGGCACACAATTGACACCTGTTGGCTTCTCCACCCGGAGAAGCGTGCTACTCCACCTCACCGTAGTCGCCCTACTACCGCCGTTGCTAGCGCCACCACTACTGTTCCTGCCCTTACTTCTACTGCAGCTACTACGACGGATCACCTTCAGCGTCTCGAGATACGTCTTGAGCAGCTACTTCTGCAGCCTGCCCCTGGTTCTTCAGGCTCCTCCGATCTCTCTGCCACCTCGGGTACCTCTGCACCTTGGATTATGGACTCTGGGGCCTCTCACCATATGACTCCTGACCACTCCATTCTTACTGACTATTCTCCTGCCCGCCGTATTCCTCCAATCCACACTGTGGATGGCTCTCTTCTAGCCATCTCGCAGGTCCATCACTTCTAACTTTCTTTCTTTACCTTTTGTTCTATACGCTCCTAGCTTCGCATGAATTTAATCTCTATCAGCAGCCTTTGTGATTCTGGCCTGACAATTAGTTTTTCTTCCTCCTTTTGTGTTGTGCAGGATTCAAGCTCGGGATAGAGGATTAGTGCTGCTCGTAGGGTCGGTGGCTTATATCATCTGGAGTATCTTCATCTACTTTCTACCTCTCATTCGGTTGTCTATAGTGCTGTCTCTTCTGATGCCGACTTGTGGCACATGATGCTAGGTCATGTGTCTGAACCTCGCCTTAAAAGTCTTTTTCGATCAGGTGCTTTAGGCTGTGGCTCATTTTATCGTCTTTCTTTTTACACAGGATATTAGTTGGCTAAGCATTCTGCTAGCCCATTTTCTATCAGTTTGTTGCAGTCCTGTAATTCGTTTGATCTAGTGCACTTAGATATTTGGGGTCCTGCACCTTTTTCTTCTATGAATGGCTATCTTTATTATGTTAGCTTTATTAATGATTATTCACGTTTCACATGGGTGTATCTTCTTCGTCAGCGTTCTAACATTCCCGACATCTATCAGACCTTCACCACCATGGTTCATACTCAGTTTCATGCTCGTATTAAAACTTTTAGGTCTGATTGCGCTCGTGAATATCTCTCTTCTACAATGCGTTCTATTCTTTGTCCCATGGGACTCTCTTCCAACAATTATGTCCGCATACTCATGAGCAGAACGGTGTTGCAAAGTGAAAGCATCGTCATATTCTTGAGACAGGTAATGCTCAACTTATCTCCTCGTGCGTTCCTTGCACCTTCTGGGCTGAGGCCATTTTGACCTCCGTCAACCTCATTAACATCACCTCTTCCTATGTCCTCGCGGGTGTTTCGCCTCACGAGCGTCTCTTTGGCACCCCTTCTGATTACATCATGCTTCGTACTTTTGAGTGCACATGTTTTGTCCCCCTTTCTTCTCATGAGCGTAACAAACTGTTGGCTAGGTCTACTAAGTGTGTACTCTTGGGAATCAATTCTGAGCACAAGGGGTATCGTTGCTATGACTCCCTGGCTCGTCGTCTTCGCATCTCTCAACATGTCACTTTTGTTGAACATATTCCTTACTACTCTTCTGCGTATCAGGATCTTACCTTCCTTGAGGTTCCTCCTACCTCCTCCACCATGCCTCCTCCTATCTCACCCGCTCCACCTCCTGACCCTGCTCTTGAGTTTTTACCTCTTGCTCTCGTAGTTGTCCCTTCTACACGCTTGAGTCCTTCCTCTTTTTCGGATCCCTCGTCTCCTCTACCTGTTTCTCATCCATCTGATCCACTACCTGCCACGCCTTCATCTGTCAGTGATTCCTCTGATACTCCATCCATTTTGAGCAGCCTACCTCTACCGGATATGGATCCTCACAGTCCTCCTCGCTACCCCCTACACGAGCGTCACCTTCCTGACCACTTTTGTAACATCCTCCCCAAACACACAAGATTTTGTCCACTTTGCCCGTGCTCGCAAGAGAACTTCCCAAGGGGTCACCCATCTTGGTACTACTCTCGCCCGAGCACGCTTAACTACAGAGTTCTTACGAATTCCGTAGCGGCGCACGATTTTAAAATGCGTCATCTATGTTTGGGAGGGGAAATTATATAAGTAGCTCAGGATCTCCTTCTCTCCAGGCGATGTGGGGCTGTTTGGGAGGGGAAATTATATAAGTAGCTCAGGATCTCCTTCTCTCCAAGCGATGTGGGGCTAACTCATGGCCTTATACACCTCACTTCACCTCACCTTATCCATCTTGGTATTTCCACCTCAGGAGTCTTGGCTCTTGGCTTTTGGCCTATTGGATCTTGGTTGTCACAATCCACCCCCCTTAGGGCTACACGTCCTCGTGTAGGGTTAGACCCCCCTATCCAAAGAAGAACCGGCTATGATACCAGTTTATAACATCCGCCCCAAACACACAAGATTTTGTCTGCTTTGCCCGTGCCCGCACAAGAACTTCCCAGGGGGTCACCCATCTAGGTACCACTCTCGCCCGAGCACGCTTAACTACGGAGTTCTTACGAATTCTGTAGCAGCGCACGGTCTTAAAACGCGTCTTCTATGTTTGGGAGGGGAAATTATATAAGTAGCTCAAGATCTCCTTCTCTCCAGACGATGTGGGGCTAACTCATGGCCTTGTACACCTCACCTCACCTCACCTCATCCATCTTGTCATTCCCGCCTCAGGAGTCTTGACTCTTGGCTTTTGGCCTATTGGATCTTGGTCGTCACAACTCTGGCTACTCCCCTGATCATTTTTGTTTTGCCGCTATCACTTCCTACTCGCCTCAGTTTGTTACCTACCTTACTGCCCTTCACACAGACAAAGAGCCCAGGTTTACAGAGAGGCATTGCAGTACCCTGTGTGGCAGCAGGCTATGGCTGAGAAATTTCAGACCTTTGCACAGACTCAAACATGGGAGGTTGTGCCTCTACCTCCTGGTGTCAAGCCTATCAGCTGCAAATAGGTCTTCAAGATCAAGCATCGCCCAGATGGCTCTATTGACCGATACAATCCCGTCTTGTTGCTAGTGGTTTCACTCAGGAGTATGGGATTGATTATGATGAGACGTTTGCTCCAGTAGCTCAGATAACCACCATTTGGACTCTTCTCGATGTTGCAGCTACTAGAGGTTGGCCCCTGTCACAGATGGATGTGAAGAATACTTTTCTTCATGATGATCTCTTCGAGGTTGTCTGTATGCAGCCTTCTCCAGGCCTCCGCACACCTTCTGAGCATATATGTCGCCTTCGTTGAGCTATCTATGGCCTCAAACAGGCTCCTCGTGCTTGGTTTGAGCATTTCCGTACGTCGGGCAATTACTGAAATCAGCTTTGTGGAGAGCTTTTCAAGACCATTCTATATTTGTGCGGACTTCCCCCCAGGGTCGGGCCATCATCCTTCTCTATGTTGATGACATGATTCTTACAGGTGATGACACCCGTGCCATAGCGTCCCTTCAGGAGCATCTTCGGAGTCAATTTCAGATGAAAGATCTTGGTTCTCTGCGTTATTTTTTGGCCTGAAGGTTACTAGGATCACTAGAGGGATTTTGCTTTCGCAGCAGATCGAAGTACACAGCTGACATTCTTGCTCGGGCTGCAATTTCTGATTGCCGTACCTTTAATACTCTTCTTGAGCTTCATGTGAAACTCCACCTCGCTGATGGTGAGCCCCTCTCAGATCCTACCAGATACCGTGAGATAGTTGGTCTAGTTTATCTCTGCATCACCAGACTGGATATTGCTCGTGCAATCAGTGTTCTTAACCAGTTTGTAGATGCCCTTTACTCTATTCACTATGTTGCTCTTCTTCGGACTCTTAGGTACCTTCGTAGCACTATCACTCGGTCGCTCTTCTTCTCGTCATTCTCCTCTTTGACTCTTCGTGCATACTCTGATGCCAATTGGGCAAGGGACCCGACTACTCGTCGCTCGACTACTAGTTATTGCTTGTTTCTTGGTAACTCTTATCTCCTGGAAGAGTAAGAAGCAGAATGTGGTTTCTCTTTTCAGTACTGAGGCCGAGTTTCATGCCATGGCCACTACTACTAAGGAGATCGTTCATCTCTGACGTCTTCTTTGGGATCTTGGTGTTGATACCTCGAGACCCACCGCTCTTCATTGTGACAACAAGAGTGCCATTTAGATTGTCAGCAATCCGGTGTTTCAGGAGCAGACCAAGCACATTGAGATAGATTGCTACTTCTCTAGAGAACATGGTGATTAAAGTACCATCGTAAAGTTGAAAAGTCTTCACCCCCAATTCAAAAGGGAAGACCCTAAAATTTCTCCTATAATCTCGATCGACAGACGCTTTCGCCAATTAGATCCGAAAATCAACTATCCACTTCGCTGGATTTGCAAGTAGTTGTTATTTTCAAAGGTGATCAGTCCTCGTCTCGTACGATTCCAAATTTCAAAGGTAAGCAGTCCTCATTGGTAAGCTAGCATTGGCAAATTTCAAAGGTGATTCGTACTCATTTTCGCCCATTATATCCCCCAATAGAAGCTAAAGTATCTAATTTCAAAGGGGATCCATATTCATCTTTGCCGATTAGATCCCCCAATAGAACCTCAAGTATCCGATTTCAAAGGAGATTCGTACGTCCTGATCTCGTACAGAACAAATGATTTATTTTTTCATATTTCGACGAGCATCGACTGATTTCAAACGGTTCGCCGGAACTGTCATAAAGAGGTAAAACCCTAAATCTTCTATAGTCGTATCATATATTTGCAAGTTCATGCTCCCTAAATATGTTCACAACTATTTTTGCTGTGCAGTACAATTAGCAAAGCCTCAATGCCTTTTGATATAATACGCCGGTGCATATTTCAGAATGCACTGGCGCATTTAAGTAATCATTAAAATTTAAAGTCTATATTGACACTTAAAATCCTTATCTATTGTTATTGCAGTGTACCATATGTAGATTTATCACTACCCGTATTATGCATTTATCATGGAGAATTGGTTAAAGTTAAGGAGATATATGAGTATGAGGTACAACCAAAATATTTAACTTGTGACTCTTTGTTATATTTGTCCAACTTGCTCAAAAACTCTATTAGATTATGAATATTAGTATTGAAGAATATAACATTTTTGTGAATATTTTTTATCCTAGTATAATTTCGTGCCGTCATGTAGATATTGTGGATGATAATGATGTAGCATTATTTATTGTACATAATATGCGTAACGTAAACAATACTAATATCCCAATGATCATAACAAAAGAAAGAAAAGATAATATTTCTGTATATAGCCCGCTATCTCTTTTGAAGATGAAGTTACTCGAAATGTCTACCGGACGAGCCAAAGTATGTCAAAATTTATCCGAACATCTAAATGTATCTCCAGTAATGAAGATAGAATATTCAAATATGTAGTTAAGAGGTGATAGATTTATCATAGACTTGAACGAATGCCCTACTCCTGATTTGAGATTGGACCGAAACACTAAAGTGGATCCTATTGACTAGAGGATTAACCTTAACATAAAACCTACTAATTATGGTGGTGATTCATTTATTGAAAGCAGTGGATATGGTTGTGATGTACTAAATTTTTTGTTTAAAAACAATGACAACAAATATCATATTAGGTATGATTCGATTCAGCGCATATCAAGTCCTATTCATGCTACTTCCGAAGGAAACTATTTTCCCGTATTTCTCACATCATCTACAATAAGGTTTATATGACATTGTGTTATTCTGTAATTAATTTACACGTATTTTGGTTTCTTATAAATATACTTGCAATTGTAGAACTTTGACAACTCTAAAGAGATGAAGTCCCATAATTCCAAATAAATATATTGGTCAACAAGAGGGTGCTGAGAAATACTGGATTGAGAAGATAAAAAAAAAGCAAGAGGCAATGAATAAATCTTTATTTCACTACAAGAAATAGGGTCTTTACCGACGGACATTATTATCACCGTCGGTAATAATACACTTTTTACCGACGGTGACAATAATATCCGTCGGTATTATAACTTCAATTTTTTTAATTTTCTTTGCATATTTATACCGACGGTATACATATTTACCGTCGGTAATATACTTTATACCGACGGTTACATATAAACCGTCGGCAAAATGTCATCGTCGTGATATTGTACCGACGGAAATTGTAGTTCCGTCGGTATAAACAATGTTACCGACAGCCATAATATCTCCGTCGGCAATATACCGACGGTAATAAAATGTCCGTCGGTAATATTGTCCCGACGAAACTCAGTGTAAAAACCGAGCCTCTGGAAAAAAATAGAAGGGAGAGTTTCGTCGTACTATTTACCGACGGACTTAAAAGTTCCGTCGGTATAACTAATTAGACCGACAGAAATTATATTTCCGTCGGCACGGTACCGACGGTAATTAAGTTACCGTCGGTAAAATGTTCCGACAGTTCTCAGGGTGCCAAACCAAGCCTCTGGAAAAAATTGAGGTTGAAGTTTGGTCGGGATTATACCGACGGAATTTATCTATCCGTCGGTACAATACCGACGGTAATTAAATTGCCGTCGGTAAAATGTCCCGACGAAACGAAGTTTTACCGACGGATATATATTTACCGTCGGTAAAAAATTTAGTTTTACCGACGGGATATAAAATGTCCGTCGGTAAAAACCCTGTTATAAATAAAAACAGTCGAGATCTTCTTTGATTCTTCTGTTTCGATCTCTCCGGCGCGCGCCCCCCCTCTCTCAATCTCTCTCTCTCTCTCACCGACCCGACCCCCCGGCGACCCCGTCCCCCTCCGGCAGCCCCGAGATCCCCTCCGGCAGCCCCGAGATCCCCTCCGGCTACCCATCCCCCTCCCGGCCACCCATCCCCCTCCCGACCTCCGCCCCTCCCCGGCCTCCCGGCCCTCTCTCTCTCTCCCCCGGCCGGCCGCTTGTAAGGTAAGCTCTACTGCCCTTGAATGGTTTAGGACCATGATTAGGTTTAGTTTGATAACAAATTTATGGTTTTACTCGATGAAAGTTGGGTTTTTCATCAAGGAAATGTTTACTAGTTCATGCTTGTAAAACTAGTTTTTACTAACATGCTTGAAGTACAATTTTCATTAGGGTTCCCTCCATGTTTCTTGCAAGCTTCATAATGGAAAATTTAGGGTTTCTTAATGTTATATGAAAGAGAAACATGCTATGTAAATTTAGCTTCTACCATGCTTAATTAAAGCTAACTATACATATAAGGGTACACATACATGTATACGTATAGAAATACACATACATATATGTATATGTATTACACATGTATAAATTCGTATTTACTATTCATGTATATATATAATTATACATGTATATGCATAATTATACATATATGTGTATACGCATATGTATAATTACACATGTATAAAGATCGAGCGAGCGGACTGGATTCCTCTTAATTAAGCCTCTTTGTCGGCGAAGCCCGGGAGCTAGCTTCGCTTGGACATTAGCACCGCATTCCACTTTGTCCCCTTGCTTTGCATCTCCTACTACCCCAATGTCCTCTAGAACCACATGGATTGATCCATTAGGGATGTGGATGGCCTGTAGAAGTTTTGGTTCGGTGTTCCATACCCGGGAACCGAAACCGAAATTGTGCGGAGTCTTATAACATTGTTTGAAATTATATGTCAGGTGTTGTATAGCCAGATAGACGAAGATGTCTTCGATCGATAAGAGTTGGATGCGTAATTCGAATCGCATGAGCCAAGAGTACAGAGAAGGAGTCATGAAATTTCTGGATTTTGCATTTGAGCGTCTTGCACCGCTTGATGGAAAAATTGTGTGTCCCTGTATAGACTGCGGAAGGGTGATTAGGAAGGTTCGAGAGGAATGTGAGGTTGATCTGGTAATGCGTGGCATTGACGTTACCTATACCCGTTGGTTCTCGCACGGTGAGGAGCTAGATGCAGTCCCCATGGCAGCTCACGGTGAAACTTCAAACACAGTGATCGCTGATGATAATATTAATACAGACGATGACGATGATATGCAGGGTATGATACATGATTTGCAAGGTGGAATAGGCACGGAAACACCGTCAGGTGATCAGCCCAATATCGAAGCGGACAAGTTCTACAGATTGCTTAAAGATGCCGAACAACCTCTATACCCGGGGTGTGAGAAGTTTTCAAAACTCTCTTTCACTGTAAAGCTTCTTCATTTGAAGTGCCTCAATGGTTGGAGTAATAAGTCATTTAATATGTTGGTAGAGTTGCTGAAAGAGGCTTTTCCTATGGGTGAGACAGTACCGAAATCATTCTACGAGGCGAAGAAGTCAATTAAAGATCTCGGTCTGGGTTATGAGAAAATTGATGCATGCGTGAACGATTGTATGTTGTACCGGAAAGAGTACGAACATGCGCGGTCATGCCACATATGCGGAGCAACGAGATATAAAGAGACGGATGCCGAGTCTAGTACCAGTCGAAGGAAGAAAAATGTATCTGCAAAGGTTCTCCTATACTTCCCGCTCAGGGACAGGCTTCAGAGGTTGTTTATGTCATCGAAGACTGCTGAGCACATGAGGTGGCATGCACGAGAACGTACAGATGACGGGATTATGAGACATCCGGCCGACTCTCTGACGTGGAAAGATTTTGATCATACATATCCTGAATTCGCATGTGAAGTTCGCAACGTCAGGTTAGGGCTTGCTAGCGATGGCTTCAATCCCTTTGGGAATATGAGTGTGTCGTACAGCATTTGGCCAGTTGTCCTAGTTCCATACAATTTGCCTCCCTGGATGTGCTTAAAAAAGCCATACACAATGCTCTCCTTGCTCATTCCCGGACCCAGGTCGCCTGGTAATGATATTGACGTTTACTTGCAGCCGTTGATTGAGGAGTTGAACGAGTTATGGGAAGTTGGGGCCGATACGTATGATGCCTCGTTGCGCCAGAATTTTCGGATGCATGCGGCACTTCTATGGACCATCAACGATTTTCCTGCATATGCCAACTTATCCGGGTGGAGTACTAAAGGAAAATTGGCGTGCCCTACATGCAATAAGGAGACAGATTCATTACGATTGAAGAACGGAGGCAAGTTCTGTTATATGGGCCATCGAAGATTCCTTGTTGACGGCCATAAGTGGAGGCAGAACAAAAGAGCTTTCAACGGCAAGAAGGAACTTGCAAAGGCCCCGGAGCAGCTTTCGGGGGTAGAAGTCTTGTGCGAATTGGATCAGCTTGATGCCGTGGCACTTGGAAAAGGTAAAAAGAAGAGAACGCATGAAGATTCAACGCGTGAGCATAACTGGAAGAAGAAGAGTATTTTCTTTAAACTACCGTACTGGAGCAGCCTACTCTTGCGGCATAACTTGGATGTCATGCATATTGAGAAAAATGTGTGTGACAACATTATAGGAACACTGCTGAATCTCGACGGTAAGACGAAGGATAATCTTAAATCTCGTCTCGATCTTAAGGAGTTGGGCATCCGAAAATCACTTCATCCCCAAGAGATTGGGGATAAGTATGTGTTGCCAGTTGCATGCTACACCATGAGCTCACAGCAAAAGGCAGCCTTATGTGCATTCCTACGGTCTGTGAAAACGCCAGACGGTTATTCTTCGAATATCGCACGATGCGTGCAAGAGAACGGCCGGAAGTTGTCTGGATTAAAGAGCCACGATTGTCATGTTCTTATGCAGCGATTGTTATCTCTTGCTATACGTGGGAATTTAACCGAAGAGGTGTCCGGTCCGTTAATTGAGCTCAGCACTTTTTTCAGACAGTTGTGCTCGAAGGTACTTAGAGTGGACCAACTTGAACAGATGAAGAGGGATATTGCGCTCACATTGTGCAAGTTAGAGATGATATTTCCACCTTCATTCTTTGATGTCATGGTGCATTTGACCGTTCACTTGGCAAATGAGGCCAAACTCGGCGGCCCAGTTCATTACCGGTGGATGTATTTTATCGAGAGGTAATCGTCTCGTCTCATTCGCACAATGTATTTGATCGTTCTTGATATATTCATACAAATATTTTTTTCTCAAATTAGGTACTTGCGAACATTGAAATCATATGTTCGTAATAAAAGTCGTCCGGAGGGATCAATTGCTGAAGGATACCTAGCAGAAGAATGTCTAACATTCTGCTCAAGATACCTACATGGTATAGACACGCGATTCAATCAACTTGAGCGGAACTATGACGGTGGTCCAATAGACTTCGATGGGGGTCTGTCTATATTTGCCGAAATGGGTAGACCTGTAGGAGGAGGCAAAACCCGTCGATTGTCTGTAGATGAGATTCAACAGGCACATATGTATGTGTTGCGCCAATGTGATGAAGTGTGGCCATTCATTGAGTAAGCATTTTACGATCATTTACTCATTCTTTCAGTCCATTTATTAAGTATATGTGCTAATTATAATCTAATTCATAACCGGTAAAACAGGAAGCATAAAGCCATCATTAATAATCGGGGTATTCGAAATGCTCCCCAAATTCATGATCGTGAATTCCCATCGTGGTTCGAGAAACACGTAAGTATTCACATCATTACTGAATTTCATTGACATCCATTACCGAACAATAATTATGTGTTCATATCATGAATGTCGTGTGGTTATTATAGGCACAGGAGCTGCACGACAACCACGATCCGCTGATGAATGAGGATCTCTGGCGCTTATCTTGTAGTCCTTTGCAAGACGCAATATCGTACGATGGTTATATCGTGAACGGTTATAGATTTCGGACGAAAGATAGTGAAAAATCACGAAGAACCCAAAATAGTGGGGTTGTCGTCAACGGTGAGCAAGAAGAATTAGAAAATATCGACTTCTACGGCGTCCTCAACGAGATTCTCGAGATTAAATTTCTTGGCCAAAATCGGATCGTATTATTCAAATGCGATTGGTATGATGTTAATAATCGCGGGACTGGTTATAATGTCGACAAATACGGTTTTATCAGCATCAACACTGCCAAGAGATTGAATACCCAATATGAAGATCCATTCATTCTTGCCTCTCAAGCGCAACAGATATTTTATGCACCGGATAATACCTCTCCAGGTTGGCAAATTGTAGTCAGGTCACCACCCAGAGATTTTTACGACATGGGAGACAAGGATGCGGGGGTCGTCGATGATGATTTGGATGCATACCAGAATGATGAGATAATCATTGTCGACGCAGTGCACGACGAAAATGAAGATGTCGACAATATAAACTGGACAGCGAATGCAGATCAAATAATAGAAGAGGGAAGCGATGAGAGTGACAGAGATGAGACAGAAAATGACTAGACCGTATGTAAATCAAATTGTTTCATATTTAAATCAAATTGTTTCATATATAAATCATATTGTTTCATATGTATATCATATTGTTTCATATGTAAATCATACCGTTTCACCGATTCATATGTAAATCATACCGTTTCATATGTAAATCATACCGTTTCACCGATTTACGATCCGACCGATTCACCGATTTAGAGTCTAAGAGTTGGAAAATCATAAGTTAGCGTGTTTCGGATATGAAATAGGTTTCGATTCGATCGGATCGTCATCGGATCGGCATCCGATAATTCGAAGTTGGATTTATTCCGTATTTCGGACTTGCGAGCGGGTTCTAATTGGATATTTGACCAATTTACGCTCCGATTCACCGGTTTAGAGTCTAAGTGTTGGAAAATCATAAGTTAGCGTGTTTCGGATATGAAATAGGTTTGGATTCGATCGGATCGTCATCGGATCGGCATCCGGTAATTCGAAGTTGGAATTATTCCGTATTTCGGACTTGCGAGCGGGTTCTAATTGGATATTTGACCAATTTACGCTCCGATTCACCGATTTAGAGTCTAAGTGTTGGAAAATCATAAGTTAGCGTGTTTCGGATATGAAATAGGTTTGGATTCGATCCGATCATCATCGGCTCGGCATCCGGTAATTCGAACTTGGAATTATTCCGTATTTCGGACTTGTGAGCGGGTTCTAATTGGATATTTGACCAATTTACGCTCCGATTCACCGATTTAGAGTCTAAGTGTTGGAAAATCATAAGTTAGCGTGTTTCGGATATGAAATAGGTTTGGATTCGATCCGATCGTCATCGGCTCGGCATCCGGTATTTCGAACTTGGAATTATTCCGTATTTCGGACTTGCGAGCGGGTTCTAATTGGATATTTGACCAATTTACGCTCCGATTCACCGATTTAGAGTCTAAGTGTTGGAACTTGGAATTTGGAATTATATTCCGTATTTCGGACTTGCGAGCGGGTTCATATTGTTTTATATTGCGAGCGGGTTCATATTGTTTTATATTGTTTCATATGTAAATCATACTGTTTCATATGTAAATCAAACTGTTTCATATTGTTTCATATGTAAATCTTAAATCTTACTGTTTCATATGTAAATTAAATTGTTTCAGATGGCATCACGGTCATATGTTCGTAGAGGCAGAGGCAGAGGCAGGGGTAGGGTAGCTGAGAGCGCTCCGGCTGCCACCCCAGGGTCCGAGGCTGAGCCGTCCGGATCTGGTAGTGCTGTTCCTCTCTCCACACCAGCTCCTGCTGTGGTCGCAGCCTCCGGAGCTTCGAGCACTGCTCAGCACTCGGCTGCAGCGTCTACGCCCACAGGTAATGTTTAGATCTAAAGTTTTATACATGTTGTAAATACTTCTTCAGTACTGATGTATATTTTATTTGCAGGGTCGACCAGGTACGTAGGCGACCGGGGCGTGACGACGGCCCGGCGCTTGTCGGCCTTACGCGAGCCGCTGTCCCTACAGTGGAGCGGCCATACCTTTGTGGGCGAGCACGCTTCTGACGCCGCCACGTGGGTCGGCATGATAGTACGGGAGGAGAGGAATGCCCCGATTGTGGGGTTAAGGGGGTGGAAGAACATTGATGCATCCTATAAGGAGAGGATGTATCAGCAGTTTTTGGTACGTTAGTTTCATTAAAGCATTTTAGAATAATATCGTACTTCTTTATAATTTGATTTGATAAAATGACTTGTTTCTAAATTGATTTTACAGGAGAAATTTAAATGGGAGAACATGGAAACCGACACCCATCGGGAGGACTTGTGGAAGACGATGGGTGAGCGGTACAGGGATTACCGTCACGAGCTCTACAAGCTCTACGGTTACTTGGTCGGCCAGCCGGCTGAGGAGGTACAGGCTGCGGCTGGGACGAGAGACGCGCCACCGCTACACATTCTACAGTTTTTGGTCGCTCACTGGGCCACCCCTAACTTTCAGGTATAATTATAATTTTGTTGATTCGTACTTGTTTTAATGTTATACTAAAAATTTGTATTGATGTTTCAAAATTTAATCGATTGCACAGAATAAATCTGCTATAGGCAAGCAGAATAGAAGTGCCTCGACGACACCTGCTCCAGTGAAGGGGAGGACCTCCATGCCCCAGCTTGCCCAGCAGCTGGTAAATGATACAAACATTGTTATTATTTAAAGCTCTATACATGTTATATTAACTCGTCTATTTATTTTATATGTCCAACAGACACAGTCCTTGGGCCACGAGCCTAATAGGATTGACCTTTTTGAGGCCTCTAGGAGGCGGCGTATCGATGGGGCATTTCTGGACGACAGGGTTGCCTCGCAAGTGGTAAGTAATTAAATTACTGTTAATATATTCTTATACATATGCCATAAAATATCATTGAATATCATTGGTTGTTTTTATATAGGAGAGGATGCGACTTATGGTGACCCCGTCGGGCGAGGCCGGCTCCTCCTCCAGCTCAGTATCTGTCGACTCAGCGATGGATACTGTGCTGAGACCTGCCACGCACGGCCGTGTCCTCTGTACGGGCCTTGGAGTCACGCCCTCCTCCTACTTTGGACGAGAGGGTATGCGCTCGAGGGCACGGGACACCCAGACCGGTGCTATCACTCAGCTGCAGTCTGCGCTAGACGCGGAGCGAGAGCAGAGGCAGGCCCTCGAGCAGAGGATGGAGGCGGAGCGAGAGCAGAGACAGGCCCTCGAGCAGAGGGTTGAGGCGGAGAAGAAGGCCCTCGATGAGGAAAGAGAAGCTCGCAGGGAACTGGAGCGTAAATTTAATGAATTCATAAGCCGGTCTAGCGGTGGCTCATCCTCATGATCAGGTACTTACTAATCTTTATAATATTAGCAAAAAATATGAATCTTACTAATTTGAGTTTTGATCATATTATCACACTTATGATTTTCCAACACTTAGACTATAAATCGGTAAATCGAATCGTAAATGGTCACTCTCTCTCTCATGGTAATGATGTAGCCTCTGTTTTTCTTTTAAATACGGAATAATTCCAAGTTCGAATTACCGGATGCCGATCCGATGACGATCGGATCGAATCCAAACCTATTTCATATCCGAAACACGCTAACTTATGATTTTCCAACACTTAGACTCTAAACCGGTGAATCGGAGCGTAAATTGGTCAAATATCCAATTAGAACCCGCTCGCAAGTCCGAAATACGGAATAAATCCAACTTCGAATTATCGGATGCCGATCCGATGACGATCGGATCGAATCCAAACCTATTTCATATCCGAAACACGCTAACTTATGATTTTCCAACACTTAGACTCTAAATCGGTGAATCGGAGCGTAAATTGGTCAAATATCCAATTAGAACCCGCTCGCAAGTCCGAAATACGGAATAATTCCAAGTTCGAATTATCGGATGCCGATCCGATGACGATCCGATCGAATCCAAACCTATTTCATATCCGAAACACGCTAAATTATGATTTTCCAACACTTAGACTCTAAACAGGTGAATCGGAGCGTAAATTGGTCAAATATCCAATTAGAACCCGCTCGCAAGTCCGAAATACGGAATAATTCCAAGTTCGAATTATCGAATGCCGAGCCGATGACGATCGGATCGAATCCAAACCTATTTCATATCCGAAACACGCTAACTTATGATTTTCCAACACTTAGACTCTAAATCGGTGAATCGAAGCGTAAATTGGTCAAATATCCAATTAGAACCCGCTCGCAAGTCCGAAATACGGAATAATTCCAAGTTCGAATTACCGGATGCCGAGCCGATGACGATCGGATCGAATCCAAACCTATTTCATATCCGAAACACGCTAACTTATGATTTTCCAACACTTAGACTCTAAACCGGTGAATCGGAGCGTAAATTGGTCAAATATCCAATTAGAATCCGCTCGCAAGTCCGAAATACGGAATAAATCCAACTTCGAATTATCGGATGCCGATCCGATGACGATCGGATCGAATCGAAACCTATTTCATATCCGAAACACGCTAACTTATGATTTTCCAACACTTAGACTCTAAATCGGTGAATCGGAGCGTAAATTGGTCAAATATCCAATTAGAACCCGCTCGCAAGTCCGAAATACGGAATAATTCCAAGTTCGAATTACCGGATGCCGATCCGATGACGATCCGATCGAATCCAAACCTATTTCATATCCGAAACACGCTAACTTATGATTTTCCAACACTTAGACTCTAAATCGGTGAATCGGAGCGTAAATTGGTCAAATATCCAATTAGAACCCGCTCGCAAGTCCGAAATACGGAATAATTCCAAGTTCGAATTATCGGATGCCGATCCGATGACGATCCGATCGAATCCAAACCTATTTCATATCCGAAACACGCTAACTTATGATTTTCCAACACTTAGACTCTAAACCGGTGAATCGGAGCGTAAATTGGTCAAATATCCAATTAGAACCCGCTCGCAAGTCCGAAATACGGAATAATTCCAAGTTCGAATTATCGAATGCCGAGCCGATGACGATCGGATCGAATCCAAACCTATTTCATATCCGAAACACGCTAACTTATGATTTTCCAACACTTAGACTCTAAATCGGTGAATCGAAGCGTAAATTGGTCAAATATCCAATTAGAACCCGCTCGCAAGTCCGAAATACGGAATAATTCCAAGTTCGAATTACCGGATGCCGAGCCGATGACGATCGGATCGAATCCAAACCTATTTCATATCCGAAACACGCTAACTTATGATTTTCCAACACTTAGACTCTAAACCGGTGAATCGGAGCGTAAATTGGTCAAATATCCAATTAGAATCCGCTCGCAAGTCCGAAATACGGAATAAATCCAACTTCGAATTATCGGATGCCGATCCGATGACGATCGGATCGAATCGAAACCTATTTCATATCCGAAACACGCTAACTTATGATTTTCCAACACTTAGACTCTAAATCGGTGAATCGGAGCGTAAATTGGTCAAATATCCAATTAGAACCCGCTCGCAAGTCCGAAATACGGAATAATTCCAAGTTCGAATTACCGGATGCCGATCCGATGACGATCCGATCGAATCCAAACCTATTTCATATCCGAAACACGCTAACTTATGATTTTCCAACACTTAGACTCTAAATCGGTGAATCGGAGCGTAAATTGGTCAAATATCCAATTAGAACCCGCTCGCAAGTCCGAAATACGGAATAATTCCAAGTTCGAATTACCGGATGCCGAGCCGATGACGATCGGATCGAATCCAAACCTATTTCATATCCGAAACACGCTAACTTATGATTTTCCAACACTTAGACTCTAAATCGGTGAATCGAAGCGTAAATTGGTCAAATATCCAATTAGAACCCGCTCGCAAGTCCGAAATACGGAATAATTCCAAGTTCGAATTACCGGATGCCGATCCGATGACGATCCGATCGAATCCAAACCTATTTCATATCCGAAACACGCTAACTTATGATTTTCCAACACTTAGACTCTAAACCGGTGAATCGGAGCGTAAATTGGTCAAATATCCAATTAGAACCCGCTCGCAAGTCCGAAATACGGAATAAATCCAACTTCGAATTATCGGATGCCGATCCGATGACGATCGGATCGAATCCAAACCTATTTCATATCCGAAACACGCTAACTTATGATTTTCCAACACTTAGACTCTAAATCGGTGAATCGAAGCGTAAATTGGTCAAATATCCAATTAGAACCCGCTCGCAAGTCCGAAATACGGAATAATTCCAAGTTCGAATTACCGGATGCCGATCCGATGACGATCCGATCGAATCGAAACCTATTTCATATCCGAAACACGCTAACTTATGATTTTCCAACACTTAGACTCTAAATCGGTGAATCGGAGCGTAAATTGGTCAAATATCCAATTAGAACCCGCTCGCAAGTCCGAAATACGGAATAATTCCAAGTTCGAATTATCGGATGCCGATCCGATGACGATCCGATCGAATCCAAACCTATTTCATATCCGAAACACGCTAACTTATGATTTTCCAACACTTAGACTCTAAATCGGTGAATCGAAGCGTAAATTGGTCAAATATCCAATTAGAACCCGCTCGCAAGTCCGAAATACGGAATAATTCCAAGTTCGAATTACCGGATGCCGAGCCGATGACGATCGGATCGAATCCAAACCTATTTCATATCCGAAACACGCTAACTTATGATTTTCCAACACTTAGACTCTAAATCGGTGAATCGGAGCGTAAATTGGTCAAATATCCAATTAGAACCCGCTCGCAAGTCCGAAATACGGAATAATTCCAAGTTCGAATTACCGGATGCCGATCCGATGACGATCCGATCGAATCGAAACCTATTTCATATCCGAAACACGCTAACTTATGATTTTCCAACACTTAGACTCTAAATCGGTGAATCGGAGCGTAAATTGGTCAAATATCCAATTAGAACCCGCTCGCAAGTCCGAAATACGAAATAATTCCAAGTTCGAATTATCGAATGCCGAGCCGATGACGATCGGATCGAATCCAAACCTATTTCATATCCGAAACACGCTAACTTATGATTTTCCAACACTTAGACTCTAAATCGGTGAATCGAAGCGTAAATTGGTCAAATATCCAATTAGAACCCGCTCGCAAGTCCGAAATACGGAATAATTCCAAGTTCGAATTACCGGATGCCGAGCCGATGACGATCGGATCGAATCCAAACCTATTTCATATCCGAAACACGCTAACTTATGATTTTCCAACACTTAGACTCTAAATCGGTGAATCGGAGCGTAAATTGGTCAAATATCCAATTAGAACCCGCTCGCAAGTCCGAAATACGGAATAATTCCAAGTTCGAATTACCGGATGCCGATCCGATGACGATCCGATCGAATCGAAACCTATTTCATATCCGAAACACGCTAACTTATGATTTTCCAACACTTAGACTCTAAATCGGTGAATCGGAGCGTAAATTGGTCAAATATCCAATTAGAACCCGCTCGCAAGTCCGAAATACGGAATAATTCCAAGTTCGAATTATCGGATGCCGATCCGATGACGATCCGATCGAATCCAAACCTATTTCATATCCGAAACACGCTAACTTATGATTTTCCAACACTTAGACTCTAAATCGGTGAATCGGAGCGTAAATTGGTCAAATATCCAATTAGAACCCGCTCGCAAGTCCGAAATACGGAATAATTCCAAGTTCAAATTACCGGATGCCGAGCCGATGACGATCGGATCGAATCCAAACCTATTTCAAAATCGAAATACGCTAACTTATCATTTTTTAACGCTTAGACTCAGTTATAGATATAAACCATTTTTTTAACAAATACATGTTAATTGCAGGAGCAGGGCGGCGTCAGGGGATCGATGAGAGCACCAGCGTTGGTGGTGGGCGGGCGTGGTTGAGATAGGGCGGCGTCAGGGGATCGATGAGAGCACCGGCGTTGGTGGTTGAGATCGGACATGTATCATCTCTCAGTTCTGGATTGTGTAAATATTGTTTTGTAATATATGGTTATTTTTTCTTCTATCTATAATTGTCGGCCGGGAACTGTGGTATAATATTTGATAATTTGCTGTAATTTTTTATCAATTTAGGTAATATTTTATAAATTGTGGTAATATTTTGATAAATTGTGGTAATATATTGTGGTATTGAATCACAGGAATTAAATAACATTATTTAGGTAAATTTATTAAAAAAAAAAACATACTTATTACCGACGGAAATTAATTATTCCGTCGGTAATAATATTTTTATTTTTTTTAAATTATTAATGAGTTGCCGACGGCATATAATATCCGTCGGTAATATATATATTATTACCGACGGGTAATATATATATCCGTCGGTAATATATATAGTATTACCGACGGTGATATTAATTTGGTCGGTAAAATATATATTATTACCGACGGGTAATATATATATTTGTCGGTAATATATATAGTATTACCGACAGTATAAACTATTCTCGTCGGTAAAATGTTTATATATTACCGACGGATTCTTATAGTTCGTCGGCAATACTATATTATATTAGTTTTAAATTGTTTAAATATTACCGACGGCGTTAATATTACCGTCGGTATTAATTATTATTACCGACGGTAATATTTGGTCCGTCGTATTGTTTTCCCCGACGCCTTCTTTCCCGACAGCCAGCGACGGAAATATCTTCCGTCGCTATATAATATTACCGACGACATTTTAATATTACCGACGGATATTGTCCGTCGGTAATAACTGTTTTTTTTGTAGTGTTTGGGTTCGAAGATATATATGTGAATGGAGAATTCCCTAATGACTTAAAAATGAATGATGGTATCCAAGAACCTCGGCTCTTTAATATATTTAAGAATAAGAAGATCATGATTTTAGTGTTAAATAAGTATGCTTTATATGCAAACATTGAGTATAGTGTTTTGAAGTCCAACAAAATGAAATATACTATAATTTACAAAATGAAGAATTTTCTTGGCGATTGCATGCTTTTAAGTTGATGGATAATAACATATTTCAAATATATTTTCCTTGGCGGACGCAAGCGAGAAAGAGTGACGAGAGACCGAGAGATAGAGAGAGGGTTCAAGCAAGCCTTGCACTAGGGTCGACCTCCCCTCTCCCCATGCTCTACATATAGGGCCAGCCCCCCTAGGCTGTTAGGATTGATGTGTTCTAAGCTTGTAAAACTTTATGTTTTGGTCTAATAAAGATTGATAGTTATTATTATATGAGATGCATATTGGTACGTAATATAGTTACGTGTTCTTTTAAGAACAGAGAGCCATGGTTATATGGTAGTCCACTGAGTTGAAGACTGAGTGGATTGGTCCCATATAATCTAAATCAGTTCGCAGCTATGATCAGGTTGGTCGCCTCATCATGATAAGCTGTTGGCGATGACAGTTCATGGGATGCCTTCACAATGGTCATCACCAGGCACAGTGTTTGTGGTGGCTGAACGGAACTAACACGGTATACAGATCAGTGAGCAGACACTGGTACATTAAGCCGTGTTTCTGTTTAGGGTAAAACGGTCCTAAACCCTGAGGAACCACGTCTGATAGACTAACCAGTTGTGTGGTGCATTGGCGCACCAATGTGTGAGGATCCGTATGCAGTGATCCAAAACCACGGTGTACTGGGTTACCCGGCTGGCGTTGCATTAGCGTGTCACTCCTGCAGGCCATCCACACCACTGAAGGGAGGTACGTTCCTTGGTGTGACTTACACTGTACCAAACCCAGGCCTGGTGGTCATCAGTTTGACTATTGACCGGGTTCGATTACTCGATGGGGTAATCATAGGTACGATGTATAGGTCAACCTGGAAGGAACCAAGTCATATGATCATTCGAGTCTGACGGTAGTCTCCACCGCTCGAAGTGAATCATGGCATCAAGTGGAGGGACAGCGAGTTTACCACTACTAAGCGGAGAGCAGGGGTATGATGGAGAACATAGTAAGTCTGGGTGAATTGGAGTGCAGCCTGCGTCGCACTCTGGGTGGCTACGCAGGTTAACTCGAGCTCAGAGGATCGATGGTACACTCGGGTAGTGTGTCGATCGAGCTTGAGTTGGAAGCCATGAACCCCGGTCCCTGATAGTTCCACCTTATCAACATTATGTACGGTTCTTGAACCATCTCCTCGGAACACCTTAAGCATAAAGAGGAAGAAAGAAGTATACGCTCCGTGTGTGCTTGGCACTAGAGCACGGTAGATACGTAACTACATGCGAGTACTAAGGGTTATGCCCGATACTAGTACAGAAGCGCAGGTAGTAATCCCTAGCCATAAGTGAACTTCGCTGCATAGGTGCGATGCACCGGGGTATGCTGCAAGTTGACTAGTTGACTTTGCTAGAGGCACCCTCCGGTGGCCTCAGTTAATAGCAAGGTAACTAGTAGAAATCACTTAAGTAATGGCCGCTAGGTATCGCACGCTAGAAATGGTCAACATGAGGCGTCAGGGCGTTTTGGTAAAAACCTCACTCTGCCGGACCTCACTCTTGGCCGACCCTAGCAGTGGGAGACCTTGCTAGGGCCGGCCCTATGTTGTAGGGATGAGAATCCCTCATCTATAGGGCCGGCCATATGGATAGGGATAAGGGTTTGAAACGGTCAAATCGAGCCCTAAAAAGTGAGAAAACGGATAAATACAAGGGGAGATAAAAGGATGAGATTGGAGAGATAATTGTGGGAGGTCTTTATCCCCTTGGATAAGGATCCAAGGGGGTAGGCCGGCCCTATATATAGGGCTATATGGGGCCGGCCATAGGGATGCAAAAACCGAACCCCCTCCCTCTCTCATCTCTCTAGTTCTCTCCCTAATCTTTCTCCCGTTTCTCGCTTGCAACTTCGTCTTCCTCGCGTGGAGTTCTGAAGAAGGAGAAGGGTCGTTCTTCGGAGGCACTCAGAGATCCAAGAGCGATGTTCCGTGCATAGTGTGAGATCTGGTGAACAAGAAGGCAACGTCTCCATTCGTACCATCGGTATCTTCGCGAACGATCTTTCGTCTCCATCGACAAAGAAGATAATTCTCCGTGGTTAAAAGATCCGTACGAAAGGTATGTGTAATCTAACATGTAGATCTAGCGAGTATTATGATTTGCATGTATGCTAGTTAATCATTACGCTAGATTGCCGTTAGGGTGTTCGATTCACGTGCATACACATGCACACATATGTAGATTAGTTTTGATGAAAGTTTAAATCGTGTAACGTGCACCATGAACGGTTTTTCGACCGCAAAATTATTTCCGCTGTGAGCCTCTACCATGGAATTATTTCCAACATAGGCTACGTGTGAAACTTGCTAAGGTCAGCCTCTTGCTTCTCTCTCTTTGTTTCCTCACTTCCAGGGGTAGAAAACCCAATGTCAAACCCCTAACTTATCTCCCTATGGCCGGTCCCTATAAAGGAGTACCCTACTCCTATAAAGAAGGGGGCGGCCATGCTAGTCTCCCAACATATATAACCGGCCTCTTTTAATTAATATATGGTGATGCTTGGTTTTTCAAAACTCTCTCATGATACTAATTGGCCATCCCACGTGTATAAGAACTCACATGACACACATAAGTAGGGTGTACTAGTGATTTCACTATTCACCTGGGTACCCGTAGTAAACACATAGGGTGCCCTTAGTAAAGTTAACTCGTCAACTCGTAACATGTCCGGTGCATCGCACTATGTAGCGAAGTCCACTTATGGTAAGGGATAACTATATGTGTCTATATACCAATCTAGGGTTTCCCCTTAGTACTCACACGAAGTTACAGTACATCTACCATTCACTAGTGTGACACATACACGGAGCGTAGAGTTAAGACTCACTGCTTTCGCTAACTGCATCCTGTGTTTCGAGGAGATGATATAAGGACCGTACATAAAGTGGATAAAGTGGAACCTTTAGGGACCAGGGTTTATGGCTTCCAATTTGGACTCTATTGATACACTACCTGAGTGTACCATTGATCATTTGAATTTGAGTTAACCTGTGTAGCTACCCAGAGTGCGACACAGGCTACACTCCAATCCCTTCGGACTTACTATGTTCTTCCGTATATCCCTGATCTCTGCTTAGTAGTGGTAAACCTACTATCTCTCCTTGGTGTCATGACAAGACTCGAGCGGTGGTATTCGGCAGTGACGGTAGAACCTAGAAGTCCCAGAATCATCTCCAAGGTTCACTGGAATCATATTTGGTGGTGGTCAACGATTGTGATAGAACCTGATGTGCATTGGCGTATTTCACTGTGGTGCAGCAGTAGAATGAACTGGTGCATTTCATTGATACGTCGCAGTAGAATGCTCCAGTGCATGCAGTAGAATGCTTCGGCATATTTTACTGATGCACAACAGATGAATTCTCCAGTGCACACAGTAGAATGATCCGACGCATTTCACTGATGCGCCACAGTAGAATGCTCTGACGCATTTCACTACTGCATCACAATAGAATACATTGAAGTATTTCTCTGAAACGCTGGCACAAATAATTCAGTGATGGAAAGAAAGTTATATTTAAGGTTTAGACAACTACGTGGAGTTCCAACGAGGCTTGGAGATAATTTTGAGACTTTCAAGTTCTAATGGGCGATCTAATCAGTGAAGATCACAACAATTACATGACAAAATCATGAGAAAATCTCCTACCGTCATTACCATAAGTCCACCCCTTGCCGGCTGTCGGCTCAATGACAGGGGCTCACTAAGTACTTTACCCTATGCACATCATTTTACGGTAATTGCCTCATAATCTCCGGCGACGAAGGACGGTTGAAGCAAGAAGAAATTTGAACAAAAAAGATGAACTATCTTTTTGACTTTTTATCTATTATTTTTAATATGTAATAATACCATGATCGCTCACGATAACCTTTGGTTCGACAGCAAGGGCGTCGGGGACGAAAAATGACACCAGCCCCACGATCTCCGACGACAAGATTCGATCGAAGTGAGAAAAACTTCGAAAGAAAAAAATGAATTTTTTTTTTGACTTATCTATTGTATTTTAGTTTTTAAGGATAGAATGATCACAAAAGTGATCGGACGCTGATTACATTAGAGAAGTAATTCAAAAAACAATCCTTTTGTTGCATTAGCTCCCGGCTCAATCGCAGTGTGGCACTTAGTTCATTTAAAGGGCATAATATGGAGTACACATGCTACCTGACAGAGTCTTTTTCATTATGCCTTGTAAACGAACGACATGGCACACTGTGATTGGGCTGGAAGCAAACACAACAAATGGAGCCGACAGCAAAAATGCACTCGTGGTTGGGGGCCATTCTGGTAAAAAGGAAAATGCTAGGTAGCCATCTAGTTTGCCAACTTTACGTGGCATTCGTCTAGGGCTCACGTGTATGAGAACTCGCATTACACACTTAAGTAGGGTGCACTAGTAATTTCATTATTCACCTGGGTACCCTTAGTAAACACATAGGGTACCCCTAGTAAAGTCAACTAGTCAACTCACAATATGTCCGGTGCATCGCGCACACCTATTTAGCAAAGTGTACTTATGGTAAGGGATGACTACGTGTGTCTATATACCAATATAGGGTTGTCCCTTAGTACTCACACGAAGTTACGCATCTACCTTGCACTATTATGACACACACACACACCACTGCTTCCTTTAACTGCGTCTTGTGTTTCGAGGAGATGATATAACCGTACATAATGTGGATAAAGTAGAACCTTCAGGGACCATGGTTCATGGCTTTCAATTTGGACTTGATTGACACTCTACCCGAGTGTACCATCGATCATCTGAGTCTGAGTTAATCTGTGTAGCTATCCAGAGTGCGACGCATGCTACACTCTAATCCCTCCGTACTTACTATGTTCTCCCGCGTACTCCTGCTCTCCACTTAGAAGTGGTAAACCCACTATCCCTTCTTGGTGCTATAACGCGACTCGAGCGGTGGAGGTCGGTGACGGCGGTAGAACCTAGAAGTCTTGGAATCATCTCCAATGTTCACAAGAATCATCTTTGGCGATGTTCGACTATTGTGGTTAAACCTGATGTGCGCCGGCATATTTCACTATGGTGCCGCAATAAAATACGCTGGTGCATTTCATTGATGCGATGCAGTAGAATGCTCCTGCGCATGCAGTAGAATGCTTCAGCACATTTCACAGATGCATCACAGTTGAATTATCCGGCGCACACAGTAGAATGATCTGGCACATTTCACTGATGCGCCACACTAGAATGCTCTGACGTATTTCACTGCAGCGTTGCAGTAGAATGCACTAATGCATTTCTCTGAAATGCTAGCGCAAATAATTCAATGGTGGAAAGAAAGTTAAATTTAAGGTTTAGACAGCTACTTGGAGTAGCAAGTAACCTTGGAGATGATTTCGAGGCTTTTAGGTTCTAATGGGCGATCTAATCGATGAAGATCATGACAATTGCAAAAAAAAAAAAAAATCACGAGAAAATCACCTACCGTCGTTGACATACGTCCACTGCCCGCTTTCTGCCAGCTCGATGATAAGGGCTCACTAAGTACTTCACACTATGACATCATTTTACAGCAACCGCCTCACAATCTCTGGCGACGAGGGACGGTTGAAGCAAGAAGAATTTTGAACAAAAAAGATGAACTATCTTTTTGACTTTTTATCTATTATTTTTAATATTTAATAATACCATGATCGTTTACGGTAATCTTTGGTTCGACGACAATGGCGTCGGGGATGAAAAATGACACCAGCCCCACGATCTCCGGTGACAAGATTCAATCAAAGTGAGAAAAAATTCGAACGAAAAAGATATATATTTTTTATGACTTATCTATTGTGTTTTAGTTTTTAAGGATAAAATTATCACAAAGTGATCGGACGCTGATTACATTAGAGAAGTAATTCAAAAACCAATCCTTTTGTTGAATTAGCCCAATCACAGTGTGCCACGTCGTCCATTAAAGAGCATAATGTGGACTACACCTGCTACCTGATTTGTCTTTTCCATTATGCCCTTGTAAGCAAACGATGTGGCACACTGCGATTGAGCCAGAAGCAAATACAGCAAACGGAGCCGACAACAAAAATGCACTCGTGGTTGTCGGCCATTCCGAAAAAAAAAACCAAAAACAAAAAAAAAAGCTAGGTAGCCAATTAATTTGCCAATTTTTGGATTTCCAATTTTATGTGGCATATGCCTAGTGCTCATTCCATGGCTTCCATAAAAATGTTTCCAGAAATGAGGATCCGCCAGCACTCCACATCACAAGGAGTTGGCAAAAAAAACTTGGCTATCTAGTATTACTCTGGAAAAACCAGTCAACCAGTCAAGGGCTGACTTGGCCGGTCATAGGGCCACCCGTGGTGGTTCCTCAGCCCCACCGACCACTGGAGCGCCGCCGAGACGCTGGTCTATCTGGGCCCCACCACATCCGCTGTAGTAACGAAGATGGGGAGTGACGAGGCAGTAGCGTCCAGCTGGTGCGGACTCACGGGTCACCATGCCTTTATATTTTTTAGAGACGTTTTTGCCCTCTAATAAAAAGATAAAGAAACTGAACATTTCTTCTTCCCTTCGTGACCTCCCAAAACCTACCAGCGACCTACGCAACCTAATCGTCGACACTCTTTCTTAACTGGAAGTCGTCGAAATTTTCATTCACGGTCAAAGTCTTAAAAGATAAATCTATGAAATCTAAACCACGACTTAACAAGAAGATTGATTTTTTTTTTTTACCCTAAACCCTAAATCATGGGTGAAATTGTTATAAATTCAATTTTATACCCTAAAATCTTGAACAAAACGGTAATTTGACGTTACTTTGATTTGGTAACTACTTAGGGCTTTCAAAAATTAAGTTTCAAAAGTTATAATGATGTGAACATGATATTATTGATGATTAATTAATTAGGGCTTTTAATTTTCAAGATTAAAAGAATAGAGTTCTAATGCAAGTAAATTTGTGTAAGCAAAATCACATGTGTTTAGTGTAGTATTGTTTGTGTTCGACACAAGTTCACTTGAGTTCAACGCATTTAAAGTTGTGTACTATATGAGATGGACTTATAAGATCATCGCCTGCACTTACTGGAATTTTTACGCAAATCTGAGTAAAAACTCAATCTGATACAGAGCACTCCAACCAATTACTCAAATTTGAGTTAAATCTCAATTTGGTATGAGTTTGAGTAAGGATCGGAGCTGATTTTGGAGCTTTTACTTAGATTTGAGTAAAAACTCAATGTCGGATAATAATATATATTATAACTACGAAGGTCCTTGGAGATGATCGTTGAGAAGGTGGCATGGCTTGAATTTCTCCTGATTTGGTGTAAAATGAGTAAAACTTATCTTGGTATAAATATGAGTAAATCACTTGAGCGGTTTTTGAGGTTTTTTTACTCAGTTTTTGGGGCTTTTTTACTTGATTTGGTGGCCAAAACTTTCGACGGGGGCGTCCACATTCGGCAAGGTGATAAACATTCGTTCGTTAGGGCCCACATTCGGCATGGGCATCAGAACATGTTCGACTACGCCCAAATTCATTTGCGATGCTTGATTTTTGATTAATGCACATGCTTGTGGGCACTCGAACGGCCACCTTTGGTGGCAACACACACCTGGCAACTTTCGGAACAAAACCCTTTCAACGGGGATGGAAAAATTAGTTTGACAACTACTTTTGGTGTGGGACCCACTTTCGGTCATGATGCCCATTTCCGATGGGAGATATCACATTTGACATGGGTGGACGTTAAGCCTCACGTGTAGGGGCCTCACGTTAAACCTACAACTAAACTAATTCTAGTTTAAGTTTGCTAAAGTAAAGGACAAACCGTGGAGATGACGCAAGCATGTACTACTGCAGAGACTACGTACAACGAGCGACGGAGGTGTCTATAAGAGAGGTAAAGAGAGATATTTAGTCAACTAAAATATATTTATATCAGCTTAATTGATTAATCAACCTAACAAATGTAACAAACTAACCTAAAGTCGACAGGCACAAAAGTGGTGTGAACAGGCGCTACACACAGACATGTGGTGAGAACCGCCATGATAGGCACGGGCTACACGAATAGAACAAAATGAGATGAGAATGATAATCATACTTTTGAAAAAATTGTTAAAACATACCATTGGAAAACTTGACCGAATGATTCCTCCTTCCCATAGCAAGGAAGCATTTAGATACCTGATTTGATGCACTTGCTTACGGCCTAATCATGCCAATGTAATGGACAACATGGCGCACCAGGTTTGGACCGCAGGCAAGTGCAACAAATCAATCGGGCACCAAAAATGCTGATTTTACTTACGACCCAATCGTGGAGTGCATTCTTTGTGCCCTTTTAATAAACAATGTGTCACACCATGATAGGGTCATAAGCAAACACATCAAATCAATTCGGCAGCAAAAATACAATCGGGTTCATGCAGCTCTGTTCCAAAGGATATGGTTTCAACGGACGACTATGATCATTAAGTATAGTGCATCAGATGGCTGTAAACTACACTTTGCCCCCTTCAATTCCATTATTTCAGAGGGGTTAAGTGATTTTGGGCTAAACCTCAGGGGTAGAGGGTTAGCCTCTCTCTCTCTCTCTCTCTCTCTCTCTCTCTCTCTCTCTCTCTCTCCCTTCACTTTGAGTCGGCGGGGCCAACAAGCATTAATGGGGTAGGGCCCCATCATTGGCAGGCCCCACATCAGATGGGTATGGTCTAATCATTGATCGCCACATCAGTTGTTGGAGCATGTTGCTCCAACACCATTGTATCAAAGAGAATAACAATACATAACACCAATAGATGTTAGGGCAATGGGCTCCAACTGCTGATGCCACTTTAAACTCAAGGATTTATTTCACAGAAAAAAAAAACTAAAGTGAAAAAAGAGACGTACCCAATAATATCACCGAGATGAATGTGATTATATTCTCCTTTCTCTATTGAGACATCTAAAATCACAAAAGGCTAAAAGATAAAAAAAAAAAAAAAAAAAAAAATCAGAGGACACCAAATATTCACAAAAAAATAAAAAAATCTAGAAGTATAAGGACTGATTTGGAGATAAAAAGTTAGGTTAGGTGATCTTGGCCCAAACTTCAATAGGTAAAATGTAATTTACAAGTATGGAAATAGAGAGACGATCTGATGGGTAAATTACACTTGCCCCCCCCCCCCCCCCCCCCCCCCGCGTGAAATTTAGCTCAAAAACACTTACACCACCTATAGTTAGACAACTACACTTTCCCCATTCAAGTCAGATAAAGGGGTATTGTGTTATCATTTCAAACTTTAGGGAGTGATTTGGAACAAAACAAACTATAGGGTGTTAAGTGTTAATTAACCCATTTTTTGAACGAAACTTCAGGGGGGCTGAAGAACAGGGGGGTCGTCGGTTCCCTCTTTCCCTGTCCTTAGCAGCTTCATCGCCGGGATTCCGAACCCGCGCCGCCTCCTGCTCCTCCTCTCGCCAGATCTGCACTGCTGTGCGGCCTCGAGTGGGAGAGATCCGGCAAGATCTCGTTGGGATTTTGAACCCGCGCCGCCTCCTGCTCCTCCTCTCGCCAGATCTACACTGCCGTGCGGCCTCGAGTGGGAGAGATCCGGCAAGATCTCGTTGGGATTCCGAACCCGCGCCGCCTCCTGCTCCTCCTCTCGCCAGGATCTCGTTGGGATTTCGAACCCGCGCCGCATTCAGCGGGAGAGATTCGGCAAGATCTACCCCCCCCCCCCCCCCCCCCCCCCTTGGGCAGTCAAGCAAGGAGGAGGAGGAGCCGGCACTCGTCATCTTCTGTCAAGGGGCGACGGGCACCGGTGATCACGCTTTGTTGCCGCCTTGCCGGTCGTTCGGGCTTGATTGGAAACGCACAGAGAGGGAGGTGAAGAGGGGGAGAGGAAGGCTGGCTCTCATCCCCCAACGACTGCTGGCGACCAAGCCCGATCTCATCCCGGCCATGGCGTCGGATCGGCGACCAAGCCCGATCTCAGACCGGCAACCAAGCTCAAAAACACCACCACTGTCGCCTTTTAAGGGCGGCGGCTGACACTGGTCATTTTCATGAGAGCCGGCTCATCTAGAGTCAGAGTCTACCGGATCTGGACATGTAGCATCAAAGCCGTCGGATGGCAGGTGAATCCCACTCCACCAACGAGTGCATTCCCCGGACGACGTCCCTGATGACATCGTCCCCAGAATCAGGGACATCCGAATATATCGCGACTGCAGAAGAGCCGCGCCCCATGTCCAATCCGCTGTCCTGCCCACCAACCACTCGGACCGGGTTTGGACGATTGGCCCGCGGTTAGGGTCAACGCGGTACGAACGAACACGACATGTACACGTGTCAGACATCTCACAAGTCCCAACGCATTTAAATTTCTCGTCCAACCCACTGGGCCATCACAGTAGTACACTGTGGTTAAAAAAAGGTCCACTAGTGTACTGAAATTTTGGTACAGACAAAAAGTAGGTATAAAAAATATCCGGACCGGATCTCATGGATCAAATGGCCGGCCGGCGGCCACCGCTGTCGGTCAAGACGAGGTGGGGGGACGAAAAGCTCCCACCTCTCCTGCCATGGCAGCGGCGGCACTCCACAACTCCCCATCGTCAAGCTGTATCAGATCCTGCAGCCCGTCCCAGATTCCCACCGTCTCCTCCTCAAATTGCTGCTGCTGTTGGGCCTGCTGAGAGGACGATGGGCCCGCGTCGGGCCGGGGAGGCGCGGCGGCGGCTGAGGTGGATTGGTCGGGGAAGGGGAAGTTGAGCTTGGCGCGGGCGCCGCGGAACTCGATGGCGGCGACGTCGTAGGCCCGTGCCGCGTCCTCCGCCGTCTCGAATGTGCCGAGCCACTTGCGCACCGCCCGCCGCGGGTCCCGGATCTCCGCCGCCCACTTCCCCCACGGCCGCTGCCGCACCCCCCGGTACTTGCTCTTCTTCTTCTTCCTCGGCCTCCGCTCGGCCCCGCCGGGGTTGCTCTGCGACGCCGTGGCCATCGTTGCCGCATCCTGCGCGAAGAATTCGCAGCCGAGGCAGCCGTCGATGCCGCAGCGGTGGCACCTGTCCGTCGGGAGGAGCAGCTCGTCCGGGCCCGCCGCAGCGGAGGGTACGGTGCCGGAGATGACGTGGATGAGTGCGGAGACGATGATGGACTCCTCTTGCTCTCGCGACAACCGGGAGAAGATGGGTAAGGGAGGGAGCCCGTCGATGACCACCGGTGACGACTCCGATCCGCCGCCGCCGCCAACTCCTCTGCGGTGCTCTGGTGGCTCCGGCTTCTGAGGGATTTGGGGGTGGAAGTACAGTTGATGCGTCGGTCCCATTTTTCCGGAGAGGGGTTCGGTCGCGAAGTGGCAGCTGAGAGTCGGGAGAATTTGGCGGCAAACGGGAGGAGGGCGGTTGGGGGGGTTTTAAGGGAGCGAGTCTACGTGGAATGCCAGCTGGACGAATACGCGGGTTTTAAGCGCTTTTGATTTAAATTGTTTAAGATTTCCGTTTATGGGGGTATTTTGCACGTGGTACACGTTTGTTTTGGGCAGGTGATCAGGCTCCAGCCTTTCCAGGTGATGGGGTCCGTCACGTGAGGTGCTCATATTATGATTGCATACGTCAGCGGCACGCGGCGTTGTCGTATCGCTAAATCCTGGTATGGTGTGGGGGACCCGCGAATCGAATCCTGTCGCGAGCCTTCTGTGTGAAAAATATCTGGGAGTGCTATTGTGCGGCTGTGATGCTTTTTTCTAGGAATAGACCTAGCTGCTATTAGTATTATTTTTCTGATCATATTTTTTATTTCGGAGTAAAGTCCCTCCGAGATTTATAAAGGGCTTCACTTCTAATTTCAAAGGGATTTAACTCCGCTCCACTGATGATCTCTCCCCATTCGATCACTGACGTTTTAGGAAGAGACATGTGGTGCATTCCATCTCAATGGTCATGATTGGTCCATATGATTAATCCTAGAGTGATGCCAGTACCACGACTAGCTGCAGCCCACCACCGGCAATCGTCGCTCGTCCGTCGCCGTCTATCACCGGCGAGAACCTCCCGCCGTCGACGCCACCCCGTTGACCACCACCTGCCGCCGCTGCCCTGTCGGCCACCGGGCCACCACCGGTGGCCAATGGGGGCAGCGAGGGTGGTGGCGAGCGGTGATGACGGTGGGTGGTAGTCGATGGGGCATCGACCATGTCGAATTTATAAATTGCCTCTGGTTCTCATTTCCATCTTCCATTTCACTACGGCGCGCCATAAAATGTGCCGACACATTTCATTGCATTGTCGTAGTAGAATGTGTCGGCGCATCAGTGAAATATTCTGGCGCACATGGGTCGGTGCATAAGTGAAATACTCTGGACATTTCACTGATGTGCCTATGCGTCGGCGCATTTCACCAATGCATCGGCGCATCATGTGCGCCGATGCATTTCACTGATGCATCGGCGCATTATGTGCGTCGGTACATTTCAATGGCTACGATTGGGCCATGGGATGAACCCTATGGGGATGCCACCACCACCTGCCATCGCTATGACGTGTCGAACTTATCTCTAAATCTCATTTCCATCTCTTATTTCTTCACTCTTATTTACTATTTTTACATTACATCCATTCAATCTTCCATTAAATACGACTGGTGGTGCATACTTCATTTTATACTCAACTCTAGATGGTCTCATAGAGGATCAACATGCACCCGAGGATTGCAACGCCTCCGAAATTGTTGAATTTCGATGAGAAACAAAGATACACCATGTCGAACTTGCCTTTGTCTCTTATTTTTTATCTCTAGCTCATTTTATTTTGTTGCCACAGTAGAATGCACCGCAACATTTCATTACGGGCCGCAGTAGAATGCGCAAGAGCATTTCATTACGGGCTGTAGTAGAATGTGTCAAAGCATTTCACTGCAGTAGAATGCGCCGGTGCATCTTCACTAATGCGATGGAGCATCAATATTCATTGATGCTCCAGTGCATCTTCAATGATGCTCCGATGCATCTTTACTGATGTGCCCATCACCATCGACCACCGACGGACATCTCCCACCGATGACGCCACCCAGTCGGCCACCATTGACCACTGGTGACTGATGTGGAGATTCTTACACCTCTTCTTTCCCCTCTCTTCCTTCCTGAAATTGTAATTCGGCCATAGCAGTCCAAATGAACCTATTGTGCATTCGACCACCCAGGTATAATGCAAAAAAGGTTCATTCGGCCCTGGCTAAATGCTATACTTTCAGGGAAGACAGGGGGGATAGATGGCAGGCGGTGGTGCACGGCGGATGGCACGAGCACGACGGAGGGAGGGAGTGTTCTATAGACAGAGGCTGCCTATGAAAAATAGACTTGTTGTATATAGACATAAACTGCCTTTTATTTTTGGGGACTGAGTGAGAGATCCCTGAGAAGAGATCGCTTTAAGAGTAAGGATACCTAAAAAGATAGTGTTACAGCAGGTCCCTCCCAAAAAGGATCCAGCTTGAGCAAGTCCCACACATGACTTTTATCCCTTTTTAATGACTAAATTACCCCTTAGTGCATGCCCCTTCGTCCCTTGCTGCTACAGGACTCCAACCCGCAGATTTGCTCCAGTGATTTCATTGTAGCAAAATTTAATTTTTTTTTGGACCCGATTTCACAGAAAAATATATTACTACTATAATTTCACTATAGCAAAAGAGTAACAATTTGTGCAGATTGTTACTCAATCTGCAAAGATTGTTACTCTTTTGCTACAGTGATTTCACTGTATGAAATTTTGCAAATTTTTTCCGACAAGATTTCTCAAAAAAAATTGCTATAGTGATTTCATTGTAGCAAAAGAGTAACAATTTGCACAAATTGTTACTCAACAAGATTGTTACTCAAACACAAATTGTTACTCTTTTGCTAAAGTGATTTAAAAATAGCAAAAAAAAAATGATAAGATTTCATAAAAAAGTTTGCTAGAGTTATTTCACTGTAGCAAAAGAGTAATAATTTTCGAAGATTGTTACTCTTTTTCTTATAGAACCAGTGCCCAAATGTACAGTTGCACGTAGGGTCTTGCTCACGTGTACAGCTGGTCGCAGGAGTAAAGAAGATATTTTTCTATTGAAAGGACTTAAAGCTAATTAACGATGTTGACTGTCTTTATCACTAAATATAATCTGTTAGAGGGACCTATCACACATTACCCTTTATTTTTGGGGGGCTGCGTATAGCTCCACCATCGTGGAAATGGTTGCGGCTCCACCCTTGTGGAAATGGTTGCTTCCACGCACCATATATGCTGCACAGTCACATGTTTTTATGATTTGTTATCCACTTACAACAGATGGGGTTAACGAACATGACACTCCTAAGATCCCATTAAAGGGGGGTCCTAAATACTATTGTTAATACCGCTCTTGCCCCCCCCCCCCCCCCCCCCCCTCTCTCTCTCTCTCTCTCTCTCTCTCTCTCTCTCTCTCTCAATCAACGCCGGCCACAGCGGTGTGACGAGTAGCAGCGGGCGGCAAGCAGCCAATTGAGGGACATGCAGCAGCATGTGGCAACGGCGAGCTATGGCGTGGCGAGCAGCAACAGTCGGCTTAGGTTTTTAGGTCTGGGGTTCATCCCCATGGCCTGTAGATATTAGGTTTTAGGGTTTGGATTAGGTTTTAGGATTCGGATTAGGTATAGGGTTCTCCCCATGGCCTATAAACCTTAGGTTTTAGGTTTTGGGATTAGGTTTAGGTCTTAGGTTTAGTTTAGAGGTGATGGCATGAAAATAAAAATTTGAAGTATATGGAGGGGTATTTTTGTCCTCTGCCCTTAGGCTTAAACGAAACTCTTGTTTTGCACTGTTCACTAAGCCCCCCAATTTTTTTTGGATAAATAACATAAAAACCCCATGTAGTTTGACCGATTATCAGTTACACCCCCTCATGTTTAAAACCCTACAAATTACTCCCCCTTTATAGTTTGAAAAGCCATACACATAGAGGCCTCTGGAGGGGATGCAAATGATGTGTTTTTTAAGCTACAGAGCAAGCATCATTTGAAGGGTTTTAAACATGAGGGGGTATAAGTGATAAACGATCAAAGTACAGGGGGTATGTGTAATTTATCCCCCCTTTTTTTTTTTGTTTGGATACAATTTTTTCTTTTAGTAAACTGCACTACTAATGAACTAAACAAGGATACTTAGCCTGATCATCAATAAGTCGTGGAAACCGACGTCCCTTGTTATATAGACTAGTGCATGCCCGTGCCTGTTGGCACTGCAGCGGTCCCTGCACGATCTGGTGTGGTTTTCACTTTTAACTATTGCGCAATTTTTTTTTATATACATTAGTTGTGGGACCAGTATGTTTGTGTCCCCCTAACATTTTTTTTCCATTGCAAGTAATGTGTCATCATTTCTTTTTTTGGTAGTCAATTTATAATCTACCGATACAACCGCACGCTCCTTCCACATGCAATAACAAAAAATTTTGAATGTGAATTTTATCCCTACAGAACCCATCTGTCTCTTCCTGTATGGCGTCGGACCTAGCCAATCAGCAACAAGGCGATCAGAATCCAAGCCCGAGCCTTCCAGACCACCCCGCGCGGCCACATGGCTACAGCACCTCCACTATATGCATGGCCTCCATGATCAGAGCTCGTCTCGGACCACGGAGTCCGCCGACGGGGAATCGGTGAATCTCGGCACGAACGGACGATCTTCGGTGGTTCTCCTCCACATTCTCTCAGCATCAAAGGTACGTGGGAGGCCGATCGGTGTTCGAGCGCGGCGCGGGAGTGGCGCAAAACCCTTCCAAGTTCGGTTCTTTGTGAAAGAAAGGGTGACACTAGGACTTTGGCTAACACGAGCTCCTTCTCCTGCGCACATGTAATACCAAAATCTTTTAAATTACAATTTTACCCCTACAGATAAAGTGTAACAATCGTAGCAAAAGAGTAACGATCATTAAAGAGTAAAAATCCATTAGTTTTTGCTAACGCAGGCTCCTTTTGCCACGCACATGTAACAACAAAAAAATATTTATGACAATTTTAGCCCTACATATAAAGTATAATAATCTTAGCAAAAAAGTAACAATTGGTAATGAGTAACACTCCGTTGGCAACGAGTCACAATTTGATATGATAAAATATCTTAATTGTCGATTGATTGTAGCGGTATTTATGTTCATCTAGCCACAATATGATTATCTTTGATCTAAAAAAATGCATTTAGCTATGCGAAACCAAGTCAATTCTATCTCGCACATAAAGAGTAACAACTAGGTACAAAAGAGTAACTGTTTGGTGAAAATATACAGAAAAAATATTAAATTGTTTTGTGGTTGTAAATCGGCAATCTAGAGTATTTCAATTGATTTTTGCGTAAAAAATGTTTTGTGTTAAGTTGATGGCATAAAATGTAAATTTAATAAACTTGGGTTGGATACTATTGTCCATTTTTCTATTTGGTTCGGCATGATTTTGCGAGAACCTATTGCAATACAGAACTTGTAGGAGGGCTTATTGCAAGTTGATATCTTTGTCAGAGAGATATCACTAAGTTCCCTAAAATTCTATGATACCCACTTGGTACCCTACCAAAATTCATAGGGATCATCCGATGGCCCTATGGCAGATCAAAGGCATCCATCCACCCAGGGTTCAGCCCAAGGCCTCTAGAATAATGCTCCCGCTGCTAGGATGCATGGAAAATGAGATGGATGGTGGAGAAGGGATCATTATGTTACGAAATCAGTGGACCCCTAATTAAATTGCATACTCCTATGGACATGACATCAACGGTCAGAATTCGCACGTGTAAACAAAGCTATGTGACCTTGAAGGAAAAGTTCATTCCATGGATTAAAACATCCTTATGGAATGCATCTCGTGATGCATTTTATATGTGATTGCATCGCTTCTTCTAGCGTTTATTTCCACCCATTCAACGAAAAAGGTCACTCTATACATAAAAGGTTAATAACAATACATAGCTCCGCAATAGTGAGGAGCTCAAGCTCCAAATCAACAAAATGGGTCGATTACGATTAAATTGAGAACATAAAAGGTTAAGAACAATACGTAGCTCCGCAATAGTGAGGAGCTTGACAAATAAACAAAATGCGTCGATTACGATTAAATTGAGTAACCGATTTGCCGATTTGCAGTGTAATGATTTTGGGCACAATTATACCATGAAGAAGTGCCGCACATCGACATTGTTGTCGTAAAAAGATCCAAATATTAGGTTATTTCTAACTCAAAAAGGGGTTTCAAGAAAGAGAGATGCCATTCAACCCGAAGGTTTTTCCGATTTCATCGGCTCGATTGAAGTGGCAGTGTGCAACTGGTGCTGTTAAAGATTTTAAAATCGATAGTGGGTTTCAGCCACCAGTTGCACGCTACCGCGTCAATCAAGTCAGCGAAATCGGAACAAACCTTTGGGATGAATAGCATTTCTCTTTAAGAAATCATCACAACCAAGGATTCTATTTACACCTTTACTGATAAAGAACAGCAAAAAAAATTCTGAGCTAAATCAAGGCAAAATCAGAAATTATTTAATAGTCCACTGTTGGAAATAAAACAGTAAAGTCCCCTACAATCAATATATTCCGAATCACCTGAATTGCTTTTTCACTACCACACCCTCAATCACTTCAACTCGCAAAATGCTTCTCGGCCATCTTGTTTTCCATCCATCCAGATCGGGCCATCCTGATGTGGCATATGATCACAGCCGACTGTTAAGGTTCCATTCCCATGGAGGAGACTCAAAGGGGAGGGGAGCATAGCTCCTTCCCAATCGGACTTGCACCCGAGTCACCCGGGCGAGATCCGACTCGCCCGGGCGAGTTCCTTAGCCATAAATGACCAGAAAATTCAGCAAACCCGCTTGGGCGAAGTCGGGTCGGATCTTTTTTTTCTGCAGAGCCGTTTTGGGATGTTTTAAGGCTTTTTGAAGGGGCTTTTGGAGTGGTGGCTTGGGTTGGCTTTGAGAAACCTTGGAGAGAGCTTTGAGGAGAGGTTTCTTCTACAAGGGAAGAGAAGATTTCCTTGGGGATCGATCTTCGGCGGATAGATCGGATCTAAGCTTGCAAGGAGGTATGTTCCTTGAGGCTTGCTAGGGTCTCTACTTGTTGAGCCCTAGAAGGGGGAAATGTGTAGATTTAGAAGAAGGAAGAAGAAGGAGTCGGGTTGTACTCTCGTCTTGCTTGCCGTCTTTGATAGTGAAGCCCTCCCCCGAGTATTTGCTTACCGTGGTTTTTCCCGCAAGGGTTTCCACGTAAATCCCCGAGTCATCTTCTTTGCTTGTGATTGAATTATTTTGCATTTGTGATTGTATTGTTGTTTGCTCTCTTTGGTTCATCTCACGGGGAAGAGATCGTCGGTTTCGTGGTTGAGCTGGTGCGGTTTTCCCATCACCAACCTTGCACTCAGCCCCGATGGGTGAATTGCAATCAATCCGATTGGCTGGCAGAGGGACGGATGTGATCAGGTGCCACATCAGGATGGCTCGATACGGATGGAAAAATGGATGGCTGAATAATAATAATGCTCGTGTAATCGCTTCTAAGCCTAACTATCAATTTTGCCCAACAATAAGGGGCCGTTTGGATGTTAGGAAGTAGGAGAAGTGCTAAAAGTGGGAGAAGTCCTGGAAGTGTTGACTGGGACTTCCGACCGGAAGTCTCGGTTCCGTTGTTTGTTTTGATGGAAGTCGTAATGCTAGGAGCTGTAGTTCTACCACTTTCAGTGTTTGTTTTGATGAAAGTGTTCTGCAGGGAAGTGACAGAAGTGTAGAAAGTGTTCTACAAGGATAATATGGCATAAATTTTTCGTAAAAGTGTTATAAGGAAAATGACATAAAGTGTAGAAATTCTGTAGGGATGACATGGCATATAGAATCCAACTTCCGGATGGGGGAAGTCCTACTTCGGACCAAAAAGCTCCGAAGTCAGAGTGGTTGAAAAAGAGGTCTCTCGAGGTTGACCGGAAGTCGCACTTCCGAGTTCCTGATCACTTTCATCCAAACAAACACCCGAAGTGTTCGAGTTCCGACACTTCGATGACTTCGGCAACCACTTACGTTGAAACAAACTGCATGTCGACACGACAAGTCAACCCTTTTTAATTTTCAAAGGCAAACGGCTATCACAACACCTAAAAACCATCTCTCCACTTTATTCACCTGCTTCATCTCTATCAGATGTGTGTTCATCTATTACCAATGGTCCCAAATGACAGGTGCGAAGTGCGGTACCAGAGTCTATCTTCTGATTTTTGAGCTTGTTTAAGGAACCAATGTTTCTTCATGCATTGCACTTTCACCCTATAAACTAGTTTCAATGAGATTTTTCTTAGAAGTTCTGATTTCGGTTTTAGTATCGGCCAAACAATGTGTTTCGGATCAATCGAGAATAACAGGTCTGGGAAATGTAAAACTTGTATTAGAATCCAGATTCCAGCCGATTCATTACAAACACAGAACATTTCTCCCTGGCCAAAATCATAATACACTACAAACCGTTAGATCAACCTTACTCAAATCATTAATCAGATTTGAATACGAGTAAAATCGACTAAAAAACAGCTCCAACTCTTTACCAAACCGAGTTTTACTCAAAATTTTCACTAAATTGGGGAAACTCAAATTCCATACCAAATTCTAATGGCCATCTCCCAGGACCTTCCTATTTATAAATGTGACATCCACTTTTGAGTTTAACTCAAAAGTGAGTAAAAAAATTCTGAATAAAAGGGCTGGAGTTCTTGTATCAGATTGAGTTTTACTCAAATTTAAGTCAGGACTGGAGTACCCAGTCCCAAATAGAGTTTTTACTTAGATTTGAGTTAGGGTTGGAGATGCTCTTATGGAGCCTTACCCCCCAAATCTTTACTCCATCACAACAAAAACTTGAGAAGTAATGGAGTGAATGGTACATAATCAAGGAAGGAGACGGAAAGAACTTTGATGGATTTAGGATCGGAATATGAATCGGTATAGCCTTATATTCGGGAAAGGCGAGATCAAATCTGAATATGATCAGATTTTACACTACGGAAGTGGTTAAAGTGAGATCGAAGTTGACAATAGGGGCGTGTGTTCGGTTAGGGATTGTTGAAGAAATCCGATCTGAATATGATCGGATTTTATACTACACCATGCTTTTTCTTCCTCTTTCTCAATTGGGGTTCTATGGTCGATCGAAGAGCATGATGGTGATAACATAGTCATGTTAGGCACATCCGTGGCATCTGATCACAGCCGACCTTGCACTCAGCCCAAACGGGTGAATCGCAATCAGCCCGATTGGCTGGCAGAGGAACGGATGTGATTAGGCACCACATCAGGATGGCTCGATCCGGATGGAAAACTTGATGGCTGAATAATAGTAATGCCCATGTAATCGCTTCTAATCCTAACTATCAATTTTGCCCAATATTAAGCGGCCGTTTGGCCGTTAGGAAGTATGAGAAGTGCTGAAAGTGGGAGAAGTGCTGAAAGCGTTGACCTGGACTTCCGATCGGAAGTCCCGGTCCCGTTGTTTGTTTTGATGGAAGTGGTAATGCTAGAAGCTGCAGTTCTACCATTTTCAGTGTTTGTTTTGACGAAAGTGTTATACAGGGAAGTGGCAGAAGTGTAGAAAGTGTTTTACAAGGATAATATAGCATAATTTTTTGGTAAAAGTGTTATAAAGAAAATGATATAAAGTGTAAAAAGTGTTCTGCATGGATGACGTGGCATATAAAATCCCACTTCTTGATGGGGAAAGTCTCACTTCGGACCAAAAAATTTCAAAGTCGAGTGGTTGAAAAAGAGGTCTCTCAAGGTTGACCGGAAGTCACACTTCCGAGTTCCGCGATCATTTTCGCCCAAACAAACATCCGAAGTGCTCGAGTTCTGCCACTTTAGTGACTTCAACGGCCACTTACGTTGAAACAAATGGCATGCCGACACGACATATCAACCCTTTTAAATTCTCAAAGGCAAGCGGCAATCACAACACCCAAAAAACCATCTCTCCACTTCATTCACCTGCTTCAACTCTATCAGATGTGTGTTCATCTCTTCCCAATGGTCCCAAATGACAGCACGTGGAATGGACAATTGCTCTTCAATTGCCACTAGAAGTGCATCCCATGTACCAGAGTTCTAACTTCAGATTTTGGAGTTTGTTTAAGGAACCAATGTTTTGCATTGCACTTTCACCCTATAAACTAGTTTCAATGAGATTTTTCTTAGAAGTTCTGATTTCGGTTTTAGCATCGGCCAAACAATGTGTTTCGGATCAATCGAAAATAACAGACCTGGGAAATGTAAAACTTGTATTAGAATCCAGATTCTAATCGATCTGTTACAAACACGAAATATTTCTCCTTGGCCAAAATCATAATACACTACCAATCGTTAGATCTACCTTACTCAAATCATTAATCAGATTTGAATACGAGTAAAATCGACTAAAAAACGGCTCCAACCCTTTACCAAACCGAGGTTTACTCAAAATTTTCACCAAATTGGGGAAACTCAAATTCCATACCAAATTCTAATGGCCATCTCCTAGGACCTTCCTATTTATAAATGTGACATCCACTTTTGAGTTTTACTCAAAAGTTTGAAAAAATCTAAGTAAAAGGGATTGAATTCTTGTATCAGATTGAGTTTTACTTAAATTTAAGTCAGGACTGAAGTACCCAGTATCAGATAGAGTTTTTACTCAGATTTGAGTAAAAGGTTGAGTAAGGGTTGGAGATGCTCTTACGGAGCCTTATCCCCCAAATCTTTACTCTATCACAACAAAAACTTGAGAAGTAATGGAGTGAATGGTACATAATCAAGGAAGGAGACAGAAAGGACCAGATCTGAATATGATCGGATTTTACACTACGGAAGTGGTTAAAGTGAGATTGAAGTTGACAATAGGGGCGTGTGTTTGGTTAGGAATTGGTGAATAAATCCGATCTGAATATGATCGGATTTTACACTACGTCATGCTTTTTCTTCCTCTTTCTCAATTGGGGTTTCATGGTCAAAGATCATGATAGCGGTAAGATAGCCATATTAGACACATATCATTCATGAAACCCCATATGAATCGGTTCAATCTCCATGCATTAAGTGGGGGCCATGATTGATGTGGCATCACGAGCAACTTTTGCCCACGGGGGTGTGTTCCATGTCAATCAGCTCCTCGTGCATCGTACGGGTTTTTTTGCTTGTTTGATACTATATATATATGAGTTTATAATCTCAGAGGACATATCATTTTTTTAGATTGATGGGTGTCCCGAAACCCTTCGGGCAATGGCCCACTTCGGGCTCATGCTAATCCCTCCGATAGCGAAGCCTGCCTCACTAAGCAATTCCTACTTCACTCCTGGGTAAATCAACGAGAGGTGGAGTCGAACCCATAACCCCCTCAACCAAGCATCAATTGCTTGCCAACTCTCCTATCCCGGCCCAGGGCCCCAGTGGCCGGGACAACGACAGCGGGTGCTGTCAGTATCATCGACTCTCCTCCAGTGGTGAGAACGGCCGGGGACGAGGCCGTATATAGCGCGTGCGATGCGAGATCAGCGGGCAGCGCGCGGGCATGGTGACCGGTGTGTCCGCGCCAGCTGGACGCTGCTGCCACGTCACTCTCCATCCTCGTTACTACAGCGGATGTGGTGGGGCTCGCGATAGGCCAGCGTCTCGGCGGCGCTCCGGTGGTCGGTGGGGCTGAGGGCGGCGGAGAGGACGTTGCCAAGAAAGGGGACCATCATGGGTGGACCTCTGACCACCCAAAGTCAGCGCTTGACTGGTCAACACGATGTCGGGTTGCCTGCTTCACGTCACGTCGGCCTGGAGCAAAGTATTGCTCCATATGAGTGAGGTTTTCCCCAGAATGCCCCCCCTACCACAAGTCCATTTTTACAGGTGTTTGCTTCCGGACCAATCACAATGTGCCACGTCATTCATTTACAAGGGCATAATGGAAAAGACAAGGCAGTTAGCAAGTGTGGTTCCCATTATGTCCTTTAAATGAACAACTTGGCACATTGCGATTGGGCCGAAAGCAAACGCAGCAAAAGAAGCACTCCCAACCCACACATTACTGGGGAATAGACCCGATTGTTTTTTACATTACTTTTCTAATCTAATCAGCGCCCGATCACTTATGTGAGCATTTTATCCTTAAAAACTAAGGGTGCGTTTGGCATTGCTTTTGAAATTTTAGGCTTTGATTTTGGAATACCAAGAACTAGTTTTGTGCAAAACCAGTTTTAACTTATTAAAAACCAGTTCTAGAATTATCAACATTTGAGCATTTGACAATAAAATCAATTTTGAACCTACAACTAGTTTTGCAGTTGCTTCCTCTATTTTTAAATAATTTAGTTGTAAAACATTATCTATATAACATACTCTATCTAACATTCTTTTTCTATAGCATTTTCTCTCTCTATAATATTCTCTCTATATCATTTTCTCTCTTCCATAATTTCTCATTCTAAAACATTGTTTGTGTAATACTCTCTCTGTATATATTATCTCTATATAATATTTCTCTTTATAGCAGTCTCTCTCTATAATATTTTTCCTATGATGTTTTCTTCTTCTCTCTCTATATCAATTTCTTTGTACAATATTCTTTTTTTCAAAAATATTCTCTCTAATATTTTCTCTACGATATTTTCTCTTTCTATAATATTTTCTCTACAATAATATCTCTATGATATTTTCTTTCTATAATATTTTTTCTCCTCTGTATGTCATTTTCTCTTCCTATAATATTCTCTCTAAAAATTATTCTCTTTCTACAACATTTTCTCTCTTTATAATATTTTTTTTTTCTATTTCTATAAGATTTTCTTTCAAAAAATACCCTCTTTATAATATTTTCCCTACAATATTATTTCTCCTCTCTTTAAGTCATTTTATCTCTCTATGGTATTTTCTCTCTACAATATTTTTTCTATTTCAGTTTCTCTCTTATATATTTTTTCTATCTGAAATATTTTCTCTTTACAATATTTTCTCACTCTAAAATATTCTCTTTGTACAACATTTTCTCTCTTAAATATTCGCTTTCTACAACATTTTTTTATGTACAACATCTTCTATCTATTTCTATAATATTTTCTCTATAATATTTTTTCTTTCTATGTCGTTTTCTCTTTCTGCAATATTTTCTCTCTAAAATATTCTCTTTGTACAAAATTTTCTCTCTATAAAATATTATTTTTTACAATATTTTCTCTCTGCAATATTTATCTGTTTAAAATATTCTCTTTTTACAATATTTTCTCTCTCTAAAAAATTCTTTCTATAATATTATCTCTCTTAATAATTTTTTTCTCCTCTCTACGTCATTTTCTCTCTATAAAATTTTTTATCTAAATTATACTCTCTAAAATATATTCTCTCTAAAATATATTCTCTTTCTACAATATTCTTTTTTTGAAATGTTCTCTTTCTACACTATTTTCTCTCTCTACATCAATTTCTTTCTCTACAACGTTTTCTCTTCTACAATATTTTCTCTCTATAACATTTTCCTTCTCTACAATGTTCTCTCTATAATATTTCCTCTCTAAAACATTTTCTACCTTCAATATTTTCTCTTACATCTTTATTTATTTAATACCCTCCCTATCTATATTCTTCTCTTTAGAATCTTCTCCCTATAATAATTTTATATCTATAATATATTTTCTCTAAAATATTCTCTCTATAATATGATCAATATATATTCTCTCGGTTTTTAATTTTCACTCTTTACAACATACACGTTATTCATAATAGTTTTTCTTAATTATTGTTTTGACTCATTGTTTCAAGAACCCAAAAGAAGAATTCAAAAGCAGAAAATTTATGCTTTTGGGTTTTAATGATTTTCTGGTTTTGGTTTTGAAAAACCAACTTTCTAATCGGATCTCAAATGCACTAAAAATTTTATACCAATACCAGTTTGGCAAGCAAAACTAGTTCTGACCCAAAACTAGGCCTCCAAAACCAATGCCAAACACACCCTTAGAAGTTCTTATTTCGGTTTTAGTATCGGCCAAACAATGTGTTGCGGATTAATAAAAAATAACAGGTCTGGGAAATGTAAAACTTGTATTAGAATCCAGATTCTAGTCGGCCCGTTGCAAACACGAAACATTTCTCCTTGGCCAAAATCATAAAACACTACCAATCGTTAGATCTACCTACTTCGGGCATCTCTAGCCCTTACTCAAATCGTTAATCAAATTTGAATATGAATAAAATCAACTAAAAAACAGATCTAACCCTTTACTTAGATTTATACGAAACCGAGTTTTACTCAAAATTTTCACCAAATTGGGGAAACTCAAATTCCATACCAAATTCTAATGGTCTTCTCTCCCAAAAGCCTTCCTATTTATAAATGTGACATCCACTTTTGAGTTTTACTCAAATTTGAGTAAACAAATATGATTAAAAGGACTGGAGTGCTTGTATCAGATTGAGTTTTACTCAAATTTAAATCAGGACTAGAGTACCCAGCATCATATAGAGTTTTTTCTCAGATTTAAGTACAAATTTGAGTAAGGGTTGGAGATGCTCTTATGAAGCCTTATCCCCAAAATCTTTACTCCATCACAACAAAAACTTGAGAAGTAATGGAGTGAATGGTACATAATCAAGGAAGGAGACGGAAAGGACTTTGATGGATTTAGGATCGGAATATGAATCGGTATAGCCTTATATTTGGGAAAGGCGAGATCAGATCTGAATATGATCGGATTTTACACTGCGAAAGTGGTTAAAGTGAGATTGAAGTCGACAATAGGGGTGTGCGTTCGGTTAGGAATTGGTCAAGAAATTTGAGAAATAATCACTTTCTGGACTGTCATTATATTCCAGGATTTCAGAAAATGTGAAGGCTGATGAAAGGACTATTGATGGCTGCAGGGTTTAAGATGGATCGATCTAAGAAGTAGAAATCAAGTAGATGTAGAGATTAAGCAAAAGATGTAGGAGTAAGGTAAGTTGTCATCCATAGACGGAATGTGTCAAATGACTAAAATACCCCCATTCTTTCTTCAAAACATACCAGAAAAGGGGGAGGGTGGTTGCTCTGCAACTTCGGCCGCCACCACCCTCCACCCTTTTCCTCTCGGCCTGGCACAGCTGCTGGTTTGCCTCGCCGGCGCCTCCGGTGTGCGCGTAGGCCGCGGCCAGTGCGGGGCCCAGGAGGTAGGGGGTCTGAGGTGGTGCGAGGGAATGGGGAGGGAGGTTCTGCAACTCCGGCTGCCACGACCCCCACCCTCCTTCCTCTCGGTCTAGCACAGTCGGCAGCCTGCCTCGTCGACGGTTCCGGCGTGCGCACAAGCCACAGCCGGCCCGGAATCTTCGCCGAAACGCCATCAGGGATCAACAGGCTTGACGTGGCTTCAGGAGGTCGAGGAGAAGGTGGTGGTGGTCGAGCCGCCCGAGAGAGAGAGAGAGAGAGAGAGAGAGAGAGAGAGAGAGAGAGAGAGAGAGAGAGAGAGAGAGAGAGAGAGAGAGAAAAGGTTAAAATTGGAAGAAAATAAATAAATAATGGTCACGTTAGCTATTTTCATCAAATCTGACAGTAAACAATTAACAGAGGGGTTAACTTGTTAAAGTTGCATAGTTTGGAGGTTTATTTGTTCAAAAAAAAAGTTCAGGGACCAATGTGAAACTACCCCCATAATTCAGGGGAGGTTTATATAATTTGCCCTAACAATTATTGATGATTCTAGGTTTTAAGATGAAGAAGCATATTAAATAGAAGTTAAGGAGTGTGACAACACCCAAGTGCTCCGAAAGGCCGACCTCTTGAAGAGAGGAGAGCACATTATGTATATTAAGAGTCAACCCCACTCCCCTTATCGATGTGGAACTAACCGCTCAACACCCACCACACACATAGCGGGTTTCAACGAAGACCTACCCGCACATGGAAAGAGGCGCCATTGAATGCGACGGGGCCACTAAGGAGACGTTTCCGGAGCGAGCCCAACTCTGACACCATGTGACAACATTCGAGTGCTCCAAAAGACCAACCTCTTAAAGAAAGAAAAGCACAACGAGTATATTAAGAAGAGTGACTCACTTCTATTGGATAACAAAACATCCCACATTCATGTCTCCAAAGCATTGCACCCTGAAATCAACTCATGTCATGACCGAATTAGAAGAATCAATACTGATTATTTAATATTTCAACCGAACAGCCGAATCGGCCAAACTGGAAGCCGAACCCGAACCGGTTCGTGTTTTAGCCCGGTTTGAACTTTGAACCCGAACATGAATTCTCAAACCTTGGCTCTCCAAGATCCCAAGATTCCACAAAGAGCAAAATGTATGTTGCCTCATCATAGATGAACTGGTCTTTATGATGACTATTTTCCTTTGATAGATACAATCAATTATTGTCACCCCGACTTTGATTAGTATGTTGTTCGATGGAGAATTCAATAATTTCAGCAGCTGATATAGTCACCCTTTTCTTGATGTAGAGAATGTCCATAGTTAATGTCATCAAGCATGTTATCTTCGACCGAACCACTTCAGGATTTCGGAGAAATATTGGGTCTTCGACATTTGGAAGTACCCTGTTTGTGCTCTCAAGGAGATTGATATACTCCTGAGTTCCACATTTGCTATAAATTTCTGAACTTGCACATCAAGATCCGTAAACTAGTGAAGGATCTCGTCAAGAATATCATCTTCGTGCGCCTGAATAACGAGCTACAGTAGCTTGATTCATTTGGGTCATCATGATGATGCCAAACCTTGAGCTCTGATACCAATTTGTTGCAGAAGATTAAAGGGTTTTGTTGGATTTAAGATCTTGATATGAATTGGACAATTTCCTATTTAGGGAAAGTGAGATCAGATCTGAAATTGGTCTGATTTTACAATATGGAAGTGTCATAGATGAGATTGAACATTGAAGTTGATACGGAGGGGCCAAATGCCAAAGGAGATGTTAATGTATAGAGATGGATCGGGTTTTATGTATAGTCGGGTCGGGTTCATGTGCTATTGATGTACATATATATTGGGCATTAGTCCCTCAATAGGGACCATTCCATTCTCTCCAAACCCTAGCCGTCTTCTCCAAACATCGCCAAAGGAGATGTGGATCTTGAAGGATGTTGTCATGCGTCAAGAATTGGCGAAGGAATTTGAGAAATGCTCGCTTGCTAGACTGTAATTCTAAAGCAAGCTATTAAGATTTAGGAAAGTTAAGAAAATGATTATCTCAAGTTGTAGGCTTTAAGATGAATAGATCAATGAACTGGAAGTTAAGAAGATGAACAATCAAACTAAAGATGAAAAGAGCTAAAGAAAAATAGCAAATAAAGTAGGATTAGTACAAGAAGAGTCTCGCCCCTAACGAGCGTCAAGACATCACACATTGATGTTTCCAAGGCATCACACATCCATCAACTCAATTGCAGCAAGTAAACACAGAAACAGAAAAGAAAGAAAACTAAGAACTGATTGATTAAGTTAGGATGCCATAGATCCTAATTGTAGTATAAAAGTCCTCCCGGATTTTTATTACTACTTCAACGCCGTGAGTATTAGGAGTCCCCTTTGGTAACAATCAGTATTCCACTCAAACTATACGCCAGCCATCTAGAACTACACAAAATTAAAGAGAATCGCCACCCAACATGATATATTCGACATACATTAGCAGTCACTTGATAAATGTATAGTCCACTCCAACTAGAATTAGTACACTTCAACACACGGGGCCAGGCCAGACTAAAACTGAAGCAAAATCTGGGTCAGATCCCTTGTTCTTTGAAAAGGGGATTCACACTAAAAACAGGGAGGCTGGCCTCCAGAACTGGACTTTTGGAGGGCCGGCTTCCTATGTCTCGCAGAACAGGCAATTGTACAGAAGTACTCTTCCATCTCCTATGTTTCTCCTCCTTTGACAGATGTGTCGATCACATAGGGTATTAAGCTTAGTATAATATAAACTAGGAAGAATCCAGTTTCTGGTCGACCCATTACAAATATGAGACATTTATTCTAGGGCGAATTCTTAAACATGAGGAGAATGTAATGGAGTGAAGGGTATGGAGCATAGGACATTAAGGCCGAAATAATATAAGCAGTGAATGGTTACAAAGTGACACATGTATAAAACCTCGAATAGACTCGGTAATATACAATCCATGCATACTCTATATATAGACTTGAAAGAGCATGTGTGGACAACACAATGAACATGCATGTGCTACAGAGGTAGAAATTTTTTTTTTTTAGTGAAACCCTGCTCTCTATACGATTTGGAAAGCAGGGGTGCTGAAATTCAAGTTCTGGATACAAAGGTGGAGTGCGGAGGCAATTGGTTAATGAATGAACATAGACAAGGTTCCACACTTAGCCGTTAACATACAGATAGATGGTATATACAAAAAATTAGAGGGTGGTAGAGCATGAATAAAAAATATGTAGGTATGATTTAGGTTATATAAAAAAAGACTGATGAGTTCAAAATGCGAGCTAAAATTGTGTTTGAGTCTTTGAAGATGCAAATCCATTGATAAACATAAGTACCAAATCAACGTTGGTGATGAAGTAGGTCCACAAAACTAAGAATATCTAAAAAAAGCCTTGCATCAAGAACTAAGTAGGGGAGCATGGAGTTCTGAACTCACGAGTCACGACAAGTATGGCAAGCATGAATACTCTGAAACAAGACGTGTGTCCATATCGGATACGTATCGAACACGGATACGACAGGACACGTATCGGATACAACTAAGGAGTATCCAAATTTTAAAAAAATCAAAACAAAAATATTGAATTCAGCGGGGATACGGCTGATGTTATTTTTTTGTTTATTTTTTGTTAGAGTCATTTAAAAATAGGCCAGGCCGACAGATTCAGAAGTCATAACTGAACATTATTTCACTTATAACTCATGAGGCCTCAACCAAGGGTCTGATCCCCCCGATCCACTTATACCCCCATCCTCTACTCCTCTGACACACTAACCGCCTGACCCCCCCTCAGACAACGACAATGCTTGAGCTCTCCGACGGCGAAGTTAGGGCTCTCTGCCTACTCCAACGCGTTTGGTACCCCCTCACGCCAACTTATTTTTATATGTGAAGGACATCTAGACTAGGGGTATAAACTTTCTTCTATTCTAACCATATAAGCATACAAAATTATATATATATATATATATATATATATATATATATATATATATATATATATATAATTGGTGTATCCTTGCCATATCCGTGTCCGACTTTTTCAGGATTTGCCATGTCCCGTATCCGTATCCGTGTCCATGCTTCATAGGTAGGGGTTTGGTGATTTCTATTAGGAAACCAATGACTTCATAAGGTACAAATGGAATGAGAACAAATTAAGATTACTTGATTGCCCAGTTTAGAAGTTATATAATGGCCAAAAAACCCTTCAAATTTTATCATAAAACTTTTAAAAACAAAATCATAAAAAATGCTAAAATAGAAGCACTCCTTAAATTGTGAATTTCAAGTTTTTTGTTTTAGCAATTATAACATATCAAATTTTCTCTATATACGAAAAGTGAAAAAGAGAAGCTGACGATATGTCATATATAGACTTTTTTTCAAAACATATATATAAATACTCTTGAAAATACAACATTTGCATTAAAATAAAACAACAAAAGTTAAATCATATGCTTTACCTCATATTTAGCCTACCGAATAGTGAATATACCATACGAGGTTAAAATTCCCAAATGAGATGATCATAAACCTTTTTTTTTTTTTGGGGGGGGGGGGGGGGGGAGTTCCTCTCTGAGGAGATGATTATAAACATTATAAGTAGTTTTCTCAAGATTGCGCACCTAGGTTTCTAGGGTCTTGGGCACCCAGTAAGTACCAGTTCCCAAGTCCATGGCGTGCATATATATATTATATTAAGCATGTTAACTATAGTTAAGTTATTTAAAGGTGTATAAACATATATACTCAACATATTATCCATTGTGTCCACAACTTATATACAGATTTGATCTGTATGTGTATATTGCATAAGCATAAGGATGCTGCTTACAGAGGAGAGTGCATGAATCTAAGCACTTGCTCCTTATTGGTGACATGTGTCCCTAGTTTAATGCAAAAAGTGTCAAGCAGTCAAACCTTTAAATTTTGAGTTCTAAAATCAGCCTCCTGTGTCTTCAAAACAGCTAACTTGACTCAAATTAGGGGAAGCATGTCACCACCAGGTAGCAAGTGCATGGATTCACGCACTCGTGTGTGCATCTCTCACTCCTCTAAACATACACATTAACAACAAACCTTAATATAATCATAGTTACAAATCGGAAGTTACCAAGTCGGAAGTCTGGAAACAATCAACCAAGGGAGAAGTCGGAAAAATCAGAAAAAAGTTGGGAAAGTCGGGTAAAAACGGTAGAATCTGAAAATATATTTATATATAGATGCTCTGATAGGTTTTTTGAGTAGTACATGACTGGATTAAAACACGATTAATTGGGATTAAAACATGTAAACCGGGATTAAAACATAAAAATCATGATTTTTTTCACAAAATCATGACTATTATAAAAAATCAGGATAGAGCCACGTAGCAAATGTTTACTGAATAAGTTGCTTTTTAATCATGACTTGATAAAAAAATCAGAGTTTTCGGTAACATGGAGTACAATATACATGCACACATGTTATTTAATAGTTATAGGCTAGGAAGCACCGAAACGGAAACGGGGATACAGATACACGGATATGGATACGGCGATACATGGATTTTTTAAAAACTAGGATACACGATATGTCAGGGTTACGTTTGTAATTTTATATATATATATATATATATATATATATATATATATATAACTAAATATGATTTTTTTTGTGCTAGAATATAAATAGTGAATTGTTTGAAAATTAAATATGACCATGTTCATCATTCATTACATGATTTACATTCAATACAACCCAAAAATTCAGATCTAGTCTCACATTCATCCATTACAAAAAAATAACGTTAACAACATTATACAAGTATCACATTCATCGTCCATTACAAAAAGCTAGCAAAAAACACTAACAAGTAACATCCATTATCCATTACAAAATACAAAATTAGTGTCACAAGCATCATCCAAAAAACAAAACATATAGATGATATCATTAATCAAATGGTTAAGTATGGAATTTAGACCCATATCCGAAAATAGCCATCAATACGTATCTCGGCGTATAGGTCCCATATCTCCGGCGTATCGGTCCCGTATCCCCAGTATATCGGCCCCGTATCCCCGACGTATCGGTTCTTTTTTTTTAAAATCCTGATACTTCCTAGTCATATCGGATACGTATCCCGCCATATCAGGCCGTATCGGAGTATCAGGAAGTATCCAATACGGATACGGCACCTGTTTCGAAGTATCGGTGTATCCCAGGTTATAGAAGTTAACACATAAGTCAATGAGGTCAGTCCTACATGGATCCAAATCTGGATCCTATTTTTTAGGAATAAAGATACAAATCAAAACTAAAAAGTGCCAAGAAATTGAGTGTAGCAGTACCTTGAACAAAATTCATGTCAAGTTCACCTTAAATCAAGATGAGTGGGAAACTTTTTTCTATCATACAATTAAATGAATGGCAAAGAAGGATTCATAAAGCCGACCACAAGTAGATGGGAAATGGCTTGATGATTTTGATGGTTATACAATTAAAAAGAAATATATAACTATATAATATCATATATAGTAAATGAAGTTATAAGGTCATTGGATTTTGATCTAAAAAATCCAAATTTGATCAAATGGTATTTTTAAGATCTTTTTCCAAATACAAATCTAACATAATAAAATTTCAGAATATATCCTTGGTTCCACTCCAAAAATTCATAAATTTTACACAGGATTATTTAGGTTATTTGCTTCCATCTTGAACATAATATAATATATTTAAATGTTACAAATTCTTAATATATTGTTGACATATCAAGGTACATTAGAGTGTGTGGAAAATGCTTTGTACATTGTAAGAAATGGAACAAAACCAATGATAAGATTTGTTAGTATGCTTAAGAGATTGTGTTATGCATTGACTTAGAATGTAATACAATAATTTTGTAGAAAATGGCTAGTTGGTTAGAGTTATAGCATTTTTCTTCGTTTCTTCCCTCTCTTTATTTGTCTCCTTTTCTTCCACTTCTCTTTTTATTCTTGTTCTATTCTTTGCTCCTTTTTCTTTTTTATCTTCTTTCTCTTCTTCCTTTTCTTATATTTAGTGTTCTTTCTCTTTTTTTCTCTCTTAACCCTATTTTCACTATCCAAAACACATAACATTACCAAGTCCACTAAAATGTATAGGCCATTTAGGCGTGGCCATCACCTAGGATCTGCCTAGCCTCCTCGAAATCCTTGCTTGCCAGGAGTAATATATAAAGTATTATAACATTTTTCCCAAAGATAGAACAAACTGATTAGTACTATATGGATGATATTCTATTTTCAGTTTTCTCAATGTCAAGCATTCCAAGTCCATCAAAGTGGTTAGTAGGGGTGGCAATGGGTCGGGTCGGGTCGGGTTCAGGTCGGGTTGAGACATATGTATAAGGGCAAAACACCCAACCCGAACCCGACCCGTTTAATAAACGGGTCAAAAACTTAAACCCAAACCCGACCGGCCTAATAAACGGGTTGACCCGATCCGACCCGTTTAACCCGTTTACTAAACGGGTCGGGTCGGTTTGGCTCGGGTTGGGTCAACAGAACCCATGTAAACCTGTCGGGTTGGGTCAAGAGTCAAGACAAGTCGGATTGGGCCGGGTTTGATCGGGTTGGGTCGGGTTGGCTCGGGTCGGGTCGGGTCGGATTGACACGACCCATTTGTTAAACGGGTCAATCGGGTTATAAGGCCAAACCCGAACCCGACCCATTAAATAAACGGGTCAATCGGGTCGACCTGTTTATGACCCGAACCCGTTTAGGCCACAAACCCAAACCCGCTAACTTCGGGTCGGGTTCGAGTCGGGTTGGCGGGTCGGGTCAAGAATTGCCACCCCTAGTGGTTAGGGACTCGCATCACCTAGGAACGATGGTAGTCAAAGCATTTCTAGGCACCGCCTAGGCATCTGCCTATGCGGTTCTATGCAATAGCCACCTAGACAGCGATCTAGTCGAGTGGTAAAGCTTACATATGCACCTGGGCAGGCGTCTAAGCGCCTAGTCATCGGGGTGTTAACACGTCGCCTAGGTGCACCATACGATGATGATGATTTTTAATAGAGACAAAGGATAATTGGTCTTTTGGATTTGTAGTTAATACTTCTAATTCCTATTTTGGTCCTTAAGAAACTGGCCATGTAACAACTAAAGTTTTATGTGTCATTAGACCAGTAAACTATCATTTAAATTGCTTTTTAGGATTTTTTATGCATTCTTGCGGTGATTATAAGACATGCAAGACAATAGCAATTTGGACATTTATATTGAAAATCATACATTCGCGCGCTCGCGTACACACACACACAATCATCACGTAGGCATAGATTCACCTAGCCATGGCAAAACGCCTCGGCGTCGCCTAGTCGCCTTGACTAGGCTACTAGAAACTATCTAACCACCTTGACAATCACACTTGTAAGGAATAATATTAATCCAAAATACTAGTAGCACTTAGATGAATGAGATTGCTCATGATAATCGATAGTATTATCTCCATGAGGTCTATATCACAATCGTCATCCTATCACATTGTACTATGGAGCACAACTCAAATAAAGGCGACTCCGTATAAAGACTAACAAAAGTTCTCCAAGGGAGTTCACAGATGACAAGCTCTATGATTGGTGCCCAAAACCCAACCAGTGACCATGAGCAACTTGGCAGGAGAAGGGTCCACCAAGAAACCTAGAAGTTCACTGGCAGCTAGAAAAACCTACCTTATTGGTTGGGCAATTTAAGGTCATGCAACTAGGGAACTATCCTCTACGTTTCCCCAAATAAGGAGAGTCCACACAAATAGGATAGCATGCAAAGTTTTGATATAGGGAATTGAGTTAATTTTTTTAACAAATTATAAGCCAAAGAGCCGAAGAGAAACAACACTCCACATCCATGAGGTCTAGATAGTATCCAAATGGTTACACCGGTGTTCAAAAACCCGAATCTCATACTCAACTTGAAAGTCCACCGAGTCAAGTAACTTGACGACTCGACTCAAGTGACTTGGTAATTATATATATATATATATATATATATATATATATATATATATATATATATATATATATATATATATATATATATGTATGTATTTTTTTAAATAAAAAATAGTAAATAGCCCGAGTAGTTCCCGATTCGGACCGAGTCAGCCTGAGTAGTGACTGGTCCAAGTTTCGAACCGAGTCGGCTCGATTTTCAACCGAGTCAAGTCAACTCGAGCTAGTCGTGCCAGAGCTAGTCGATTTTCAACCAAGTCGTGGTTACCACCACCCATGTAAGAAGTAAACAAATGTAGCAATCAATCACTATTACCCTATTTCACATCACAAACTAATATTTAAAAATAAATACATGATTCAAAACATTAAAAAAAAGTATTAGTTATAATTTTAAAGAAAAATTAATAATTTAAATTAATTTGAAGGTAGGCAAAGATCAGTTTTTTCAACTTTTTTACTTTTCATAAATGTGTAATTGTTAAGATAGAACAAAGAATTGTAGCTAGAGTTCAAAGACTTATGAAACTAAGTTCGTTCGTATAACTTCAAAGCTCCTATCATTTTATATTGAGATCGTATAGTTTGTTGATTATTGCACGACTATGGTCGGCCTGTACTATTTTCCAAGATGTACCTTTAACTCAAACACACGCAGTGCATGAAGCGGGTACTAAGTGTGAGTCCAGGAGCACATAGGGTAATTTCAAACTTCAATTTCAACGTCCTAATGGAGAAAAATTAAAATGAAGAACAACTTTAACTTGTACAATTACTATCATATGAGTGGATAGATACTTATTGACGCAAATTTTGACACATTGAAACATGAACGATGTATTATTTTGCTAACGGCGGTGATTCAGTATTTCTGTAATGGACGGTTTCATAAAATTGTATCATGTATAATTATGAGATCTATAATATGACAATGTAGATTTACATTGTTTGAATATAATAGTTTATCTACGTTGTCATTATAAAATTGCATATATTTGTACTCGAGTTTGTAGAGATGTCACAATTAAATCAGGGATAGTAATATGATATGAGAAGACATTTTCAAGCACATAGAGTGGATACTTCTGCATATGGATTCTACTGCCATAAATTTCGCAGTGGAGGCACCACGCTTTTGAAAACACATTTGGGCCATATAACAGGAACTGTGGGGTCACATCCAGATGTCCTTGAGGACTCCAAACAATGTTTGAGAATTCAAATTGAGACTCAGGTTTGGATTGGGCGAAAAAAACAAACTGTTTTGGCCAATCCAACCAAAAATATAAAAAATCACAAAATAAACAAAAAAGGGGGGATAAAGTAAGGGATCACAAGAAAAAAATGAAAATAGGAACAGATCACGAGAGGCTGGAGATGAGATCCGAGCCATCAGTGTAGCCTCGGGCACGAATCGGTGCCACATCCACCCACCGCTCGCACAAACCGACACCATTAGGGTCGAGGTCCCATAAAGCAAGTAACTTTTTTTTCTTTATTTGTTTCATGTGAACAAGGTTAATAAACAAATAAAGATCATCAAACATGCCAATGGTGTCGACCCTAATAAAGAAACAAATAAAGAAAAAAAAGTCCCTCTAAGTAGCCCTTTTTTTGCAATAAAGATCTGGTAACAAGGTTAATAAAGATCTGGTGTACAAGTCATCAAACATGCGGTAAAAAGGGCATCTGAAGTTTTGAACAATGGAAGATCTGGTGTACACTAAAATAAAATCCATATAACTACTAGTACAATGGGCACACCCGAATTTCTTGTGTGATTATCATGAACAATATTTCCAGACTTCCAGTAACATTGTTTACTTAAATTAAGCTAAATTTTTTTTCCCATTTCCTCCTTGAGATTATTTCGGATGCAAATATGGAAGAAAACATTATTTGAAAAATAAAAAAGAAGTCTTTTTTCACGAAATTGCTGCCTGTTCAAAGCTTGGAAGGCTTGGGGAATATATCCGGGGTGAACTTCTGCGCAGCACTCAAGCTACCCTTGATCTTCATGGCACCTCTGCATCCAACGGACAGAAATTACTCAATCTGTAAGCGTCAAAAACCAAAAACCGTCAAAATCAAAAAGGAATTGTGCCACCGGATCCCCTAACCTGATGAACGCCATCTGCGGGTTCATCTTCCCTGTTGCCACTGCCATGAAATCGGCATCGGCGAACGAGAAAGTGGCATCGGGCTTCCCCTTGTACGGCCCTGCGGATACAATTCACCGAGGTTAATCGACAGAAAAAGGATGGAGGAGAGAGGGAAGGAGCGGAACCTTCGGTGACTTGGCCTTCCTTGAGGTCGACGACGTAGATCTCCTCGTCCACCCCGATCTTCTGTAGAAAGAGAAAGAGAGAACTAGGGCTAGGGCTTTTTGGATAGAGAGAGAGAAGGGGAGGGAGGGATGGAGGGGGAGGGACCTTGGGGGAGATGTTGAGCTGGTAGACGAGGCCGATCTTGTTGATGAGCGCCTTGCCGGCGTCGGTGGCGAGGTGGAGCTTCATCTGCGCCAACAAAGACGCCGATTTCAAGGTGCTCGACGATTTGCCATCCACCATCTCTCTCTCTCTCTCTCGTTCTCGCGGCTTCAACGTTTGAGAGGAGCCAGCAGGCAGATCAGAGAAGCTTCGGTATTGAATCGGCAAATTAGTTGTAGGTCCTTACTTTGCAATATTAGTAGCAGGACACCATCATTTGCTATATTAGCAAAGGTCCCTCTAAGTATACATTCGTCTTCTGAGTATATATATTCGTCGGGAGGGACTTGAGCTATATTTTGAAATTGACTTGTACTGGAACTAAAAGTAATCTCTCCAAGAGGACTTATGTCAAACTTTCCCGTATTTAATTGATATAAATTGAAGGCAGTTGGGTTGGTATAGAGATTGGATAACAGGCACAGTCACCGGAACCGTATCTATACTGCAGTCACGCAATCCACGCACCTCAACGCACAATGGCTGACGTAGACATTAGAGCTGGATGAAACTTGGGTTCGACTCCTCTCGACTGATGATCGTCTCCCCTATGGGTCGTGGACGCTTTGGTGAGCGACATGTGGCGATCCGAATTTCAATGACCACGATCTATGGCCATGGGAGGGGTATGCCACCACCAGCAGCCACCGCCCACAGCCTCCTGCTGTCGTCGTCCACCGCCCTCCGTCGCTGGCCACACCACTACCAACCACCCGCCATCGTCTGTCGGCCACCACCCGCTGGGGGTCGTAGTTGGCGGCTTTGTCCGACGGCGGTCAATTGTCGATAGGGTTGTTGCTGGCGATGGAGGTAGGCGGTGATTGCCGACTGGTGGCGGCGGCAAGTGGTGGGTGGCGACCGTTGGTGGTGGCATCCACCTAGGGTTCATCCCATGGCCATAAGATCGTGGCCATTGAAATTTGGATTGCCACGTGTCATTGCCCAAAACGTCAGTAACCCATAAGGGAGACGATCATCAGTGGAGAGGAGTCGAACCCTTGAAACTTATCTTAATTTGGCAAAGGGTGGGGCTATATACAGCCCTCGATTCGCTCTAAGACAACACTTTGGTCTTAAAATTTATATCGATTTTATTCATGATTGTACGTAACTTCCAGTCCGACTGAAAGCAACCCTGAAGCGAAATGAAAATGACTTGAGATATGGAAAGATCGAAATACCTTTTCCTGCATCTTCAAAATACCAAAAGCAACTCTTGTCTAAAGGCAACATGCCTTTTTTTCCCTCCGTCTTGCCGGTGTCGCCCGCTGCTCACCCCTGTCCGCCGCCACCCATCCAACCCGTCATCATCGTCTCCTCCTCCTTTCTCCTCCCCTTCTTCTTTTTCCTACTCCTCCCTCCACCCTCCTTTTTTTTTCTTTCCCTTCTTCCTTCTCCTCTTTCCCCTCTCGTCCTCTCTGAAATCGTAGCTTTCGACCATACTTGTTTGAATGTACCTTCTGTGCATTCGACCACCCCAATAGAATGCACAAAAGGGGCATTTGAACTAAGTGGTTGAATGGCCATTCTGTGAACATATCTAAGTCCCATATAATCGTGAATTTGAGAGTATAAGAGTGTATATAGTCGTGATTAACCAATAAAATCTTTAAAAATTCTACATTATATGGCATTAGTAAAAAAAATCAATAGAAATAGTACGTACCTGACAACATTTGTACATCTGTATTGAAAGATGAGTTACTTAATAGATGAGAGATAAGATAAGATAAGAGAAGAGAAGAGATGAGATGAGAGAAGAGAAGAGATGATATGAGAGATGAGATGAGAGAAGATAAGATGAGAAGAAATGGGAGATGAGATGAGAGATGATATGAGATGAGAGAGAGAGATAAGATGAGAGAAGAGAAGAGATGAGATCAAATGAGATGAGAGAAGAGAAGAGATATGAAATAAGATATGATGAGAGAAGAGAAGAGACCAAAATGCCCCAAGTATGAAACTTTTGGCTCTTCTCTCATCATATCTTATTTCAACTGCCCGATATGAAAAATCTCTAGGTATGAAACTTTTGGCCAGTTGCAATTTCGCCCAAAACCAGCATCATATCCACCGTCTAGAGGCAAAACAAGGATGGCATGAGTTTTGGGCCAAAATTTGACTGGCCGAAAATTTCATACCATGGGGGCCTTTAGAAGGGGAAAAAGAAAAAATTACCCCCGATATGAAACAATCGGTAGTTGCACTTTTGCCCGTAACCCGCAACATATCCACCATCCCCGAGGCAAAACAAGGGTGGCACGGGTTTTGGGCCAAATTCAACCAGCCGAAAGTTTCATAAAAAGGATAGGGATGCAGTGGTGTGGTTACCGAGAATCGCGATAAACCGCACCACATGGTGTGTTTTTCTTTGCCAAAATATAAAACCGTCGCAGTGTGGTGCGGTTTCGGTGTTGTGTGGTTTCGGTTTTGCCCAAAACCACATAAAACCGCACCGTTTAGACCATTATAATAATAAACCGAGGTGCACCGCACCACGTGGTGCGGTTTCGGTTTTACATAATGGTACACCGTCGCGTTGCGGTGCAGTTTCGGTGTTGCGAAAACCAAAACCACACCGAAACCGCATTGTTGCCATCTCTAAACAAGGACATGGGGGCTATTACAATGGGGGAAATATGAAAATGCCCATGGTATGAAACTTTCAATCGATCGTATTTTTGTCCGAAATTATTACCATATTCACCGTCCCGAGGCAAAATAAGGGTGGCTCGGGTTTCGGTCCCAAATTCTACAAGCCAAAAGTTTTATACTAGGGGACCTTTAAATAGAAAAAAGATGAAATTGTCCCCAGTATAAAACCTATTGTCGGTCGTATTTCATTCAAAACACGCATCATTTCCACCTTCCCGTGGCAAAATGTGGGTCACGCGGGTTTCTGGCCAAAATTCGATTGTCCAAAAGTATCATACCAGGGACTGTTAAAAAGGGAAAAAGATGAAAATGGCCCATGTATGAAACTTTCGACCTGTCGCAATTTCACCTGAAACCAGCGCCATATCCACCATCCCATGGCAAAACAAAGGTAGTGCGGTTTTTGGGCCAAAATTTGACTGGTTGAAAGTTTCATATAGGTGAGACCTTCAAAAATTAAAAAAGACAAATATGCCCACGGTATGAAGCATTTGGCCAGTCGTATTTTGCTTGGAACTCGGACCATAACTATCGTTCCAAGATAAAATGAGGGTGGCGCAGGTTTCGGGCCAAAATTAGACCGACCGAAAGTTTCTTACTCGGGGGGGAGGGAGGCTTTAAAATAGGAAAAGTATGAAAATGCCCCCGGTACGAAACTTTCGGCCGGTCGCATTTTCGTCCGAAACCTGCGCCATATCCACCCGTCTTGAGGCAATACGAGGGTGTCATGGGTTTCGAGCCAAAATTTGACCTGCCAAAAGTTTCATACCGGCGGGGCCTTTAAAATGGATAAAAGATGAAAAAACCTCGGTATGAAATCTTCAGTTGGTTTCATTTTCATCCAAAAACCGTGTCATATCCACAACCTCGTGGCCAAACATGCGTAGTGCTAGTTTCGGTCCAAAATTCGATTGGCCAAAGGTTCCATGCCCTTGAACTTTAAAAAGGAAAAAAGATGAAAATGTCCCAGGTATGAAGCTTTCGGTGTTGGATGTAAATCCTTGGCAGAGGCCCGCAGCAGAAGCAAAGAGAAGGTCCGAAGACCGTGAGCAATGTGCGTTACATATCAAATTTTTCATCGAAACGATCTACATATGCGTGTATGAATCTAGCATGGCATCTACGCGAACCCCTAACGACGATCTAACGTGAAAGAACAATCTAGCATGTATGCATGTTCTATCTATGCTAGATCTACATGTTAGAGATCATACCTGTGTGCGGATTCTTTCACCGCGACAAATTTCTTCTTTGTCGATGGAGACGGGCTCGGATCTGCTCGATATAGCTTCGGTGCAATGGTCATACCTATCTGCTCCGAACTCCAATTGCACGAAAATTTGGACTATAGGTAGCCTGTAATACCCGAAACCCTAGAACTGGCTTTTGCTGAAGGTACCTTGTTTTTTTTTATTAACCGTTACGTCGGTGCATGGATTGTGCTAGACTAGATTTGAGTTGGACTGAACGTGGGTCCCGGGTCCAGGTTGCGAAGCGACGTAATGATGGCAATGTTCGTACGTGCATACGTGCAGCTATTGAGTAGGCAAAGAACTTATAAATTATTTAATTATTAAATTAATTAATTATAGGTTGTGACCTGATGTGCCCCTTAGCAACCCGTTGCCACGTAGTACCAAGTAGCTCAAGTCGCAGGGCTCAACCAACTCTTCGATATTGAATTATCGATTTGACTTAATCAGGTCATCTAGGTTTTTCCAAAAATCCTAAATCGACGCCTCAAGCTCAAACTCCTCTTTTTCCTTGGCCATCGGATTTCGATCCGACGCAAAATAATAATAATAATAATAATAAAATCCTAAGTCAAACCCCACCGCACCCCTTAAAAGAAAAATAAAATAAAATCAAAAACCCCAAACCCAGCCCTAGCCCAACCCAAACCATTCCTTTCCCTCTCTCTTCTCTCATCTCCCCAACATACCTGAACCCGACCCAACCCTTTCCCCTCTCTCTCTTCTCTCTCTCTCAAACCCAAACCCGAACCCAGCTACCCCCTCCCTCTCTCTCTTTCTCTCTCAAAAAAAACTCAAACCCATCCCCTAACCCGTCTCACCTGAACCCGACCCGACCCTAACCCATTCTCACCCCCTTTCTCTCTCTCATCTCTCCAATTTCTCTCCGATCTCTCTCTATCCTCTCATATCTCTCTCCATCTCTCTCGGATCATCCCCCTCTCACCCGATCCCGCGAATCCTGCCGCGAATCTCGCCGGCGCCGCCCCGGATCCCGCCTCGATTTTCGCCGGCGCCGCCCCTACCCTACCGGCCATCCCCTTCCCCCTATTTAAAACCCGGACCCGACCCCCCTTCTCCCCTCCGATCTCATCCCCTCTCCTCTTCGATCTCTCTCTCTCTCTCTCCTTGATTTTCTCTCTCTCCTTCCTCTCGGTGGCTGCGCGCGGTGGTGGCCAGAGAAGAGCAGCCGGCTGGAGCGAGGAGTCGCAGCTGGCCGGAGCGAGGAGTCGCAGCCAAAGCCGAGCCCTGCACCAGGTCGGCCACCTCCAGCCTTTCCCCTATTCTTTTTTTCTGGTGGTTCTGTTGGCACTAGCCGAACCCCTGCTTCTTTTTCTTTCTTTGTGCCGCGAACCCCGATCTACCCGATCCGACCTCGGTGGTTTACCCTCAAAGTGGCCATAGCCACCGACCAGGTGCCTGTCGGTTGCACCGGCGAGTCTCGAACCAGCCATCGGCTCTCCGACGGCGATTCATCGCAGCAATACCCCTCTTGTTTCGTTGATATCAGTCTAAGGCCTATTGATCAAACAACACGGTATGACTGAAACCGACCCATCTGATCGTCCTTGATCACAATAATACATTTTTCTTATGATGCTATCCGCTGACCCCATCGCGACGACGATGTCAATGAAAATATAGGAATCGAAAGCTAGCCTCGAAAAATCCGACGCGGCTCATAATCGTTGAGGTTTCCCTCTTCTCTTTCTCTGGCCGAATCCAGAGGAAGACGGGAGTAAATTATTATTGACTTGTAGTGTAGTGATGACATATCGTTTAAGTCCCGTACCGGTTTAATAGCGACACCTCTGTACCCTATGAAGCTGCCATCGGGTCGCCAAATCGGTTTTGTCGGTTGGCATACCGATAACCCTGCAATAGCGGCTTCTACCCCTTATAGACCAACTTTGCAATTTCCGACTGAGTGAGACACTTTTCCTTTCGCCAAACCGAGCGTCGGCTCAGTGAGGCTTAACAATTTGTCTTTGTAAACCGATCGTATCCACACCTAAGCCCGGGGTCATATCGGGCGGGATGATGAATCGAACCCGACCTTAACCTAAACCCATACCTCGGTAGTAATGTTGAAGGCTCTTCGGAGCACATGGCTTACTAGTACCAGCACCTGACACGGATGTGGCTGTCTAGTCAGATTAGTATGTTTGAACTATAGTACGACCCTCGACATTGATAATGCCGACCGATTGAGGTCACACCATTAGGGGCATCGTTTTTCGTGTCAGTGGACCGGTGTTCGATGACGTCGAAATTTTCTCGACTCGGCGAACTCAGGCCTAACCCTGCTTTATTTAGTTGCATTGAACACCTTGTTATAGTCTTATTAGTAACATATGAATATATGCAAATTACCAGTTCTTGACCGGGACGATCCAGCCGTAGACGGAGCAGAGACAGATCAAGAGCAGTTAACAGGAGTTTGTGCACGACCGACAATCAGGTGACATCTACTTTCCTTGCATGGTCTTTAATAGTGGGAAATGAGAATGACTAAAGGTAGGTATCCATAACGCTGCATGCGGGTCCCGCCAGACATCGCCGCATGTGATCGAGTGGACCCCGCCTTGCATGCGAAGTCGCGAGTCCGACGACGCATGCTTAAAAATATTAGTAATTAAATAATAGATCTTTCTGCTGATTGCTTGGACACCGTAAGTAGAAATTCCCTTAAGTTTTGGTAATTAATAATTAAATAATAATTATCAGGCCCCACCCTCCTGAGGGGAGTGTGGAGACCCGGGCACACGGGAATACGGACGAGAGTAACTGTGATGCATGGGTTGTGAGTGCGGTGCGAATCCCGGGGAAAAACATCAAAGCTATTTTATTTATTATAATAATCTATCATGTGGAAAGATTGGACCCCGTGTGCGCAAGGGACGTGAACCACCCTGCACGCACAGCCGAAGACCAGTAGGCTAGGGGGTCACGGGCAAGGGTTGTGGTAAAGCCAATAGGATTATCCTCTAGTAGGGATTGGCCTAGCAACTCTGTCCCGGGGTAGTTGAAGCCCCCAAAGTAACGCAAGTAGGGTGGTAGAGCTCCATCGTGAAAGATGGAAAATATCTTATAATCATTGGGGTGATGTGTGTATGGTGGATGCCCGGCGAGAGAATTGACCCTCTACATCGATATAGAAGGCCCGGTAGTAATGCCCGACCGAGAGCAGGATGAATAAATTATCCGGTGTTCACTTTAGGAGATGTGATTTATATTGTAATTCATAATTAAGCACTGTAGTATATCTAACGGACTGTATGGTAGATAACCTAGTGACAATAGGAATTGCATGTGAACATAGATTATTGATAGGCTTAGGTTAACCTTTTGTAAACTTTGAACTGCTTATGTAATTTAATTCAATTAAATATGTCATCTCATATTATTAAAGACTATAGGATGTCACTAGCCATTAATTTGGCTAATCTCCCAATTTCCCATTGGGGGCTGCTCTTTCCCACGAGTAGACTCTCTAGCAGGTCCAGAGGTTCGGGAGTAGCAATAGGAGGCCGGAGGCAGTTTTAGGGTTTCAGTAGTATTTTATTTTGGTATGTGGTTTCGTGGCAATGTAATTGGTGGATTTTGTATAAGAATTATTTGGGTTAAGTTTAGTGTTTTTGTTAATTGTTAGTAGCAATGATACAGCTGGATTTCTTTTGGGTAGGCCTCTCCTCAAGGCCTACCCAAATATAAACATCTAAATGGCCTAATTGACTAGCCCTATAGATAGGACCCCTAGACCAGTGTGTTGAGTGTCAGGAAGAGGGTGAGATTCCTAGCTCGCCGTTGGAGGCTTGAGCCTCATGCTCCCTTAGAGGGATTCCTGTCAGCATGTGATGGCGCGGACATGCCACACATGCTGAGAGGATAACCCGGTTGAAGGTCGAGCTGATCATCTCTCTGTCGAAAAAATTTATCTCTCAGCTTTCTTTTAAAATAAAAATATTTTTATAAAAATTAAGTTTTAAAATATTCCTTGGTTCTCCCTTCTTCTTCTTCAATTATGAGAGAGTCACAGCCCTGTGAGAAACCCTAATTGGTATAGATAGGCGAGTAGATCCTAAACCATTTTGTTTTCCTCATTTCACACCCCAGAGATCGGTTCCAGATTTCTGGGGCGTGACAGCTGGTATCAGAGCTTAGGGATATGTTCCTAGGGGTTTCATTAAGATGTGAGGTTTAGGCTATACTAGTGCTAGGATGATTCTAGAGATAGTCGGGAGATTGATTTGATAGTATTTCTTAGAATAGTCAGTGGTATCTTAGTGTGCGTATCTAAGGATGAGAATCTAGGATTTATTGTACTTGGAAAATTGGATAGGTTGGAGAAATTGATTGGTGGTTAAGAAATTGTCCATGCTTGAGTATTTGATTGATAAGGACTTGAGGACTCAATATAATTATTATGCAGATTGATAAGGATTATGTTTATTTCCGGACCTTAATGTTTAGGTATAGAGCTAGTAATCGTGATGACTCAGGTAGTAATCGCCTAGAACATCTTAACCAATGATAGTGTTTGAGTCAATCGCAGAGTTTTTATTTGGAGTCTAATGTTTATTTGGATTTGCTAGATGTAGGCCTGGTGGCGAGTTGACTAAGAACTGGATATCGAATTTTGGAAGATGAATGCATGATCGAATATGTTTGGAAGGATGTACATCGGCATGGTTGTGAGATCCTTTTTTGTTAGTTATTATTTTCTGCTAACCTTTAGTATTAGAAACCTAGCCGGTATTTTAGGACTCCTTAATATTCGCTGACCCTTAGCACTAGAGACCTAGCCGGTATCTTAGGATTCCTTGATTCTACATCGACCATTAGTATTAGAGGCCTAGTCGGTATATCTAGGATCGTCCATTATTTAGTTCTAGATATAATCTTCTTGATAATTTTCTCTTGTGTGTCATGGGCTGGTATAAAGCTTATATGTTATTTTCAAATAAATCCTATGAGTAGTGATGTTGACCCTAGGGATAGTGGTTTCAAAGAGTATACCAGGAGATGGAAATCCCAGGTAGTGGTTTGAGTTCATGTGGTTAGTAGATTTCGGAATGTCTTGATAGAGACCCTCGCGACAGGGTACGCACTGTTCCTCGGGAACTTTGGCGGTGGATTATGACTGTCCGGTAGAGGACATTGTGAGGCCACACATTTTCTCTTCGGAGAATTTGGTGGATAAATACGCATCGACTCTTCGGAGGCTTTGGCGGTTGGTTACGCAGTTCCTGTTGGAACTTGCGGCAGAGCGTGCACTGTTTCTTCGGAAACTTTGGCAGCTGGCAGAGCTTGCACTGTTCCCAATCGGAACTTTGGCAGCTGGTTACGCAGTTCCTATTGGAACTTGCGGCAGAGCGTGCACTGTTTCTTCGGAAACTTTGGCAGCTGGCAGAGCTTGCACTGTTCCCAATCGGAACTTTGGCAGCTGGTTACGCAGTTCCTGTTGGAACTTGCGGCAGAGCGTGCACTGTTTCTTCGGAAACTTTGGTAGCTGGTAGAGCTTGCAATGTTCCCAATCGGAACTTTGGCAGCTAGTTACGCAGTTCCTGTTGGAACATGCGGCAGAGCGTGCACTGTTTCTTCGGAAACTTTGGCAGCTGGCAGAGCTTGTACTGTTCCCAATCGGAACTTTGGCAGCTAGTTACGCAGTTCCTGTTGGAACTTGCGGCAGAGCGTGCACTGTTTCTTCGGAAACTTTGGCAGCTGGCAGAGCTTGCACTGTTCCCAATCGAAACTTTGGCAGCTGGTTACGCAGTTCCTGTTGGAACTTGCGGCAGAGCGTGCACTGTTTCTTCGGAAACTTTGGCAGCTGGCAGAGCTTGCACTGTTCTCAAAAGGAACTTTGGCAGCTAGTTACTCAGTTCTTGTTTGGACTTGCGGGGGAGAGTGCACTGGCTAGACGGTAGTGACGTTAAGATGACATTGAGATACTTGAGTACTAGAGTATTGTTAATAACCATGCTAACGGACTAGCTTATCTTTTTTGAAAATTGAGAATGCATTATCAGTTGGAGTCTTAAGAATAGTCATTATTTAGGGGATTCACTTAGCTTTGTTTCTAATTGTTTTGGTTTAGGACCGATCAATCAATCTTGTAGAAAGATACTGTCAGTATAAGGTGTAGTCGTGTCGATATCCTAGTTTTCGGCTCTATTCGGCCAGTAGGTTAGTTGTTCTTGTAGTTCAATATTTTCTACGTGAGTAGTAGGTTTCCTCGTATATCTGAATTGTGCATCATAGTGTATCTTTTAGAAGGTTTCTAAGTCTTGCGATAATAACATAATTGGAATTGTTAGTGTTAGGTCTTTCATTGAGCGTCAGCTTTTTCATTGTTCTCTTCTTATTCTCGCTCGCTTGTGGTTTAGTGTGTTACATGGAATTCAACATTTTCTAGGTTAGTTAGTGTGTATGTTGTGATAACCAATTCATATCTTAGTGGTGTTTTTCTTGTAGGTTAATAGGGTAGTAGTGGTTGTGTATGTAATAGACGCATTTGCTCCGGAGAGAAGTCTCATAGGACTTAAGTCTAGGCGTACTAGTTCGAGTTATCTAGTTGTTTTCAATTCAATTCTATAGGTGTATAGGTATATGTTTATTTGTAGGAATTACGTTTCCGTGTTAGTATCGTTAGTTGAGAATGTCTCGTGATCTTGTTTCGTGAAATCGGATTGCTACCTCACTTTGAATAAGGGGGACGCTCCTTATCCAGGGAAGGGAGATAATTCAAAGTCACGAAATTTTTATTAGTCCATAATTGTTAGGACCACGATTGAACGTTATGCCTTGTGTGAGCTCCACGAGAACCTAATGTTCTAATCCTATCCTAATAATTATGTAACTCGATTGTATAAGTTCGGTTAGTAGTCTCGTCAGTGGCGGAGTCTTTTTCTTTTTAGTATGATTGGCGTATTGATTTAATTTCTCGTGGACTGTATTAGAAAGGATATGATACCAGTTGTGAATTCGTCTTCGTTACTTTAGTGGTAGGTTGGTAGGATTGTATCGTCAGTTTTAGTAATTGAATTTTCGGGACGAAAATTTTATTAAGGTGGGTAGGATGTAATACCCGAAACCCTAGAACTGGCTTTTGCTGAAGGTACCTTGTTTTTTTTTATTAACCGTTACGTCGGTGCATGGATTGTGCTAGACTAGATTTGAGTTGGACTGAACGTGGGTCCCGGGTCCAGGTTGTGAAGCGACATAATGATGGCAATGTTCGTACGTGCATACGTGCAGCTATTGAGTAGGCAAAGAACTTATAAATTATTTAATTATTAAATTAATTAATTATAGGTTGTGACCTGATGTGCCCCTTAGCAACCCGTTGCCACGTAGTACCAAGTAGCTCAAGTCGCAGGGCTCAACCAACTCTTCGATATTGACTTATCGATTTGACTTAATCAGGTCATCTAGGTTTTTCCAAAAATCCTAAATCGACGCCTCAAGCTCAAACTCCTCTTTTTCCTCGGCCATCGGATTTCGATCCGACGCAAAATAATAATAATAATAATAATAAAATCCTAAGTCAAACCCCACCGCACCCCTTAAAAGAAAAAAAAAATAAAATCAAAAACCCCAAACCCAGCCCTAGCCCAACCCAAACCATTCCTTTCCCTCTCTCTTCTCTCATCTCCCCAACATACCTGAACCCGACCCAACCCTTTCCCCTCTCTCTCTTCTCTCTCTCTCAAACCCAAACCCGAACCCAGCTACCCCCTCCCTCTCTCTCTTTCTCTCTCAAAAAAAACTCAAACCCATCCCCTAACCCGTCTCACCTGAACCCGACCCGACCCTAACCCATTCTCACCCCCTTTCTCTCTCTCATCTCTCCAATTTCTCTTCGATCTCTCTCTATCCTCTCATATCTCTCTCCATCTCTCTCGGATCATCCCCCTCTCACCCGATCCCGCGAATCTCGCCGGCGCCGCCCCGGATCCCGCCTCGATTTTCGCCGGCGCCGCCCCTACCCTACCGGCCATCCCCTTCCCCCTATTTAAAACCCGGACCCGACCCCCCTTCTCCCCTCCGATCTCATCCCCTCTCCTCTTCGATCTCTCTCTCTCTCTCTCCTTGATTTTCTCTCTCTCCTTCCTCTCGGTGGCTGCGCGCGGTGGTGGCCAGAGAAGAGCAGCCGGCTGGAGCGAGGAGTCGCAGCTTGCCGGAGCGAGGAGTCGCAGCCAAAGCCGAGCCCTGCACCAGGTCGGCCACCTCCAGCCTTTCCCCTATTCTTTTTTTCTGGTGGTTCTGTTGGCACTAGCCGAACCCCTGCTTCTTTTTCTTTCTTTGTGCCGCGAACCCCGATCTACCCGATCCGACCTCGGTGGTTTACCCTCAAAGTGGCCATAGCCACCGACCAGGTGCCTGTCGGTTGCACCGGCGAGTCTCGAACCAGCCATCGGCTCTCCGACGGCGATTCATCGCAGCAATACCCCTCTTGTTTCGTTGATATCAGTCTAAGGCCTATTGATCAAACAACACGGTATGACTGAAACCGACCCATCTGATCGTCCTTGATCACAATAATACATTTTTCTTATGATGCTATCCGCTGACCCCATCGCGACGACGATGTCAATGAAAATATAGGAATCGAAAGCTAGCCTCGAAAAATCCGACGCGGCTCATAATCGTTGAGGTTTCCCTCTTCTCTTTCTCTGGCCGAATCCAGAGGAAGATGGGAGTAAATTATTATTGACTTGTAGTGTAGTGATGACATATCGTTTAAGTCCCGTACCGGTTTAATAGCGACACCTCTGTACCCTATGAAGCTGCCATCGGGTCGCCAAATCGGTTTTGTCGGTTGGCATACCGATAACCCTGCAATAGCGGCTTCTACCCCTTATAGACCAACTTTGCAATTTCCGACTGAGTGAGACACTTTTCCTTTCGCCAAACCGAGCGTCGGCTCAGTGAGGCTTAACAATTTGTCTTTGTAAACCGATCGTATCCACACCTAAGCCCGGGGTCATATCGGGCGGGATGATGAATCGAACCCGACCTTAACCTAAACCCATACCTCGGTAGTAATGTTGAAGGCTCTTCGGAGCACAAGGCTTACTAGTACCAGCACCTGACACGGATGTGGCTGTCTAGTCAGATTAGTATGTTTGAACTATAGTACGACCCTCGACATTGATAATGCCGACAGATTGAGGTCACACCATTAGGGGCATCGTTTTTCGTGTCAGTGGACCGGTGTTCGATGACGTCGAAATTTTCTCGACTCGGCGAACTCAGGCCTAACCCTGCTTTATTTAGTTGCATTGAACACCTTGTTATAGTCTTATTAGTAACATATGAATATATGCAAATTACCAGTTCGTGACCGGGACGATCCAGCCGTAGACGGAGCAGAGACAGATCAAGAGCAGTTAACAGGAGTTTGTGCACGACCGACAATCAGGTGACATCTACTTTCCTTGCATGGTCTTTAATAGTGGGAAATAAGAATGACTAAAGGTAGGTATCCATAACGCTGCATGCGGGTCCCGCCGGACATCGCCGCATGTGATCGAGTGGACCCCGCCTTGCATGCGAAGTCGCGAGTCCGACGACGCATGCTTAAAAATATTAGTAATTAAATAATAGATCTTTCTGCTGATTGCTTGGACACCGTAAGTAGAAATTCCCTTAAGTTTTGGTAATTAATAATTAAATAATAATTATCAGGCCCCACCCTCCTGAGGGGAGTGTGGAGACCCGGGCACACGGGAATACGGACGAGAGTAACTGTGATGCATGGGTTGTGAGTGCGGTGCGAATCCCGGGGAAAAACATCAAAGCTATTTTATTTATTATAATAATCTATCATGTGGAAAGATTGGACCCCGTGTGCGCAAGGGACGTGAACCACCCTGCACGCACAGCCGAAGACCAGTAGGCTAGGGGGTCACGGGCAAGGGTTGTGGTAAAGCCAATAGGATTATCCTCTAGTAGGGATTGGCCTAGCAACTATGTCCCGGGGTAGTTGAAGCCCCCAAAGTAACGCAAGTAGGGTGGTAGAGCTCCATCGTGAAAGATGGAAAATATCTTATAATCATTGGGGTGATGTGTGTATGGTGGATGCCCGGCGAGAGAATTGACCCTCTACATCGATATAGAAGGCCCGGTAGTAATGCCCGACCGAGAGCAGGATGAATAAATTATCCGGTGTTCACTTTAGGAGATGTGATTTATATTGTAATTCATAATTAAGCACTGTAGTATATCTAACGGACTGTATGGTAGATAACCTAGTGACAGTAGGAATTGCATGTGAACATAGATTATTGATAGGCTTAGGTTAACCTTTTGTAAACTTTGAACTGCTTATGTAATTTAATTCAATTAAATATGTCATCTCATATTATTAAAGACTATAGGATGTCACTAGCCATTAATTTGGCTAATCTCCCAATTTCCCATTGGGGGCTGCTCTTTCCCACGAGTAGACTCTCTAGCAGGTCCAGAGGTTCGGGAGTAGCAATAGGAGGCCGGAGGCAGTTTTAGGGTTTCAGTAGTATTTTATTTTGGTATGTGGTTTCGTGGCAATGTAATTGGTGGATTTTGTATAAGAATTATTTGGGTTAAGTTTAGTGTTTTTGTTAATTGTTAGTAGCAATGATACAGCTGGATTTCTTTTGGGTAGGCCTCTCCTCAAGGCCATAAGCCTAGGATAGCTCACCATGAAAATATAAACATCTAAATGGCCTAATTGACTAGCCCTATAGATAGGACCCCTAGACCAGTGTGTTGAGTGTCAGGAAGAGGGTGAGATTCCTAGCTCGCCGTTGGAGGCTTGAGCCTCGTGCTCCCTTAGAGGGATTCCTGTCAGCATGTGATGGCGCGGACATGCCACACATGCTGAGAGGATAACCCGGTTGAAGGTCGAGCTGATCATCTCTCTGTCGAAAAAATTTATCTCTCAACTTTCTTTTAAAATAAAAATATTTTTATAAAAATTAAGTTTTAAAATATTCCTTGGTTCTCCCTTCTTCTTCTTCAATTATGAGAGAGTCACAGCCCTGTGAGAAACCCTAATTGGTATAGATAGGCGAGTAGATCCTAAACCATTTTGTTTTCCTCATTTCACACCCCAGAGATCGGTTCCAGATTTCTGGGGCATGACATAGCCAACTTCGAGACGCAACTTTTGCAACAAGTTTCACCTCGTTTGGACTTATGTAGCTCCTAAAATCATAGAACCAATACTGATTTTCTGTGCAGATTCTGGACAGCAAAAGGTTGCGGGAGATGCCTTCTAGTTCACCCGATCTCACACGATGCACGGCACCTCGTCGATGGATCTCTGAGTGCCTCCATACGACGAGCCTTCTCCTTCTACGAAACACCACGCGAGGAAGACGAGTCGCCATCCAATGGCGCAAGCGAGGGAGAGAGAGATGAGAGAGAGGAGAAGAGAAGAGAGGAGAGGGGGGCGGCTAGGGTTTCCCCATGGCTTGCATGGCCGGCCCTAGGGCTTGCAACATGCATGGCCGGCCCCCCTTCTCCTCTATTTCCTTATATAGGGTCGGCCTTATCCTTATGGATAAGCATAGTACGGATAGGATTGACTGATTCAAACCTTCTCCCTATATATATCTTCTTTATCTCTATCTTTTTCTTGGTTTTGAAAACGGTTAAAAATAGCCCATTTTCTGTGCCTCATAACCGGCCCTTTTATCGGAGGCAACAACCTCCTGAGACCAATGGGGCTGGCCTTGACCAGTCTCTCAACACTTAGGGTCGGCCCCCCTAGTACATAGTGACGCATGGTATGACCAAAACACCCTTATGTCACTAGTTGGTCGTTCCTCGTGTACGAGACTTTGCAAGGCACACATAAGTGAAGTGCACCAGTGATTTCACTATCCTCTGAGGTTCCCCGTAGGGTGCACCTAGTGAAGTCAACTAGTCAACTCGCAACATGTCCCGGTGCATCGCACCCATGTGGCAAAGTTCACTTATGACAAGGAATTGCTACATGCGTCTCTGCACTAATCTAGGGTTTCCCCTTAGTACACACACGTAGCTACGCATCTACCGTGCACTAGTGCGAAGCACTTACGGAGCGTAGGCTTGGACTTCTCGCTTCCTCTAACTACGTTCTGTGTTTTGAGGAGATGATATAAGAACCGTACATAATGTCAATAAGGTGGAACCTTCAGGGACCAGGGTTCATGGCTTTCAACTTAAACTCGATCGACACACTACCCGAGTGTACCATCGATCCTCTGAGTCTGAGTTAACCTGCGTGGCCACCCAGAATGCGACGCAGGCTGCACTCCAATTCCCCCGGACTTACTATGTTCTTCCTCATACCCCTGCTCTCCGCTTAGTATGGTAAACTCGATGTCCCTCTATCTGGTGCCATGATGCAACTCGAGCGGTGGAGAATATCGTCAGACTCGAGTGCTCATATGACTCGATTTCTTCCAGGTTGACCACATACATCGTACCTCCGATTACTCTTCCGAGCAACCGGATCCGTCACCAGTCCAACTGATGACCACCTGGCCAGGGTTTAATACGATGTAGGTCAGACCAAGGAACGCACCTCCCGTTAGGGTTATGGATAGCTTGCAGGAGTGACATGCTGATGCAACGCCAGCCGGGTAACCCAGTACACCGTGGTTTTGGATCACTGTATCCGGATCCTCACACATTGGTGCGCCAAAGCACCACACAACTGGTTAGTCCACCAGACATGGTCCCTTAGGGTTTAGGACCGTTTTACCCTAAGCGGAAACACAGTTTAGTGCACCGGTGTCTGCTCACCGATCTATGCACCGTGTTGGTTCCGTTCGGCCACAGACAGTATGCCTGGTAATGACCGTGGTGGAGACACCCACGCTCTGTCATCCCAACAGCTTATCCTGATAGGGCGACCAACCCTAATCAGAGCTGCAAACGTATTTAGGTTACATGGGACTAGTCCCTTGAGTCTCTCACTCAAGTGGATTACCATGTAGCCATGGCTCTCTGTTCTGTAATCAGAACACGTACTAAGGTACGTACCAATATGCATTCCTATACTATCAACCATACATAGCTAAACTATAGGTTTTTACGAGCTGTAGACCTCACCAATTCTAATAATCTCCCACTAGGTCTAACAAAAAATAACACTGTTGAGCTCTGTAGTTTCTACATGCTGCCCAAAAGCCTTTTGCAGGAATTCCCTAAAGGAATTGGCAACATTGTCTGTAAATACCACCTCAGTACCGCTACTTGCATTTCCTCCTATAACTGTCAGATCAAGTGGAGTTTGTACTTGATGGATTTCCCCTCACGGCGGTGCCTAGTCTTCTTGGACCTTGCTTACCGCTCTTCTGTTGCAACAACAAATAACTGAGCCTCTGGTACGGATCCCAAGTTCTCTAAGAACTTTCTAAGCTTTACCACCTGATATATTACCTAGAACGTAACAACGTGCTAAGCCTCTGTGGTAGAGTCTGTGATGCAATTGCTTCATACTCTACCAACTACCGCTTCTAATCCCAAAATAATCTCTGAAATCGATTCTTTGGAACACGCATCTGACACCAAAGTCAGATCCTATGTGTCCAATCGATATCAGGACCTGTGAAGTGCAAGCTAACTCACAATCCTTATTTAATGAGGATTTCTAAGTATACCCTTCACTTTAGTCCAGTGATTTGGACCCGGGTTTGACTGAAACCGACCCATGAATCCTACTGCGCAATAGATATCTAGCCTCGTAAAACGAATCTGGCTAGAATCTTATCTTCATGCGTAGCCTGTGACAGCAAGAGAACCTTGCTCTAGTTATCTCGAGTTACCTTGATTCCTAGAACATAACTCGCCTCACTATGGTCTTTCACATCAAATTGTGATGACTACAAACCTTTACCGTAAACAATATTCTTACATCATTTTCAATCAGTAGAATATTGTTAACGTAAAATACTAAGTACACCCTTGTAGCTATTTCACTTTTCTTGTATCAACTTGGTTTATTCTCATTCTGATCAAATCCGTGTTAGCGGATTTCCTTGATCAAAATAGATATTCCAATATGGATGCTTGCATCAGTCCATAAATGGACCGTTGCAACTTGCATTCCATATCTTCCTGACCTACTGACACAACCCTGGGGCTGCGTCATCCATATGTCCTTTCCAAATTCCCATTAGGAAATAACTATCTTGACATCCATCAACCAGATCTCCCAACTATGATGGGCTGTGATGGATTAAGAGGATCCGAAATAGACTTTGGCATAGCTACCAGTGAGATGGTTTCGACATAGTCAATCCATTCTCCTTTAGTAACTAATCTAGCTACTTAAGTCTTAACCGGGTGCTCTTCTTACACACCTCCTACACCCCAAAGGGTGATAGTGCTATAAGTGTCAAGAATGTTCCAAGGGACATCGATGCATACTTGCCTCTATGGTCTTTTCTCAGTTAGAGCTGTCAGAAGCTCCCACTACTTCTTCGTAGCTCTAGGGATCATCCTCCTGAAACTCTGGATTAACTATCGAAGTTTCTCCATAGTATCTATCAAGAGCTCTGATGCTCCCACAACGATGAGGTGGTGGAGGTACTAAGTGAATCGTTTATACAGTACCTGGTATACTGGTTTCTGTATCATCTACTCCCACTACGTTTTCAGATGCGCACTCTCTACCAGTACCCAGTAGTTCAACCAGAACTACCTTACTGATAAACTTATGGTTTATAATATAATCCTGTTCTAGGTAGATGGTATTCGAAGAAACGATAACCTTCCAAACCTCAAGATCATAGAACAGTCCACCTTATGCCTCCTAAGGGTAACCTATAAATAGATATACCTGGAACTACATCTCCATCTCATCCCTTTTGTCCTTTTGCACAAGTGCAGGACAATCCTATATATCGAGACACTATACTGTCAGCTTTCGCTTAGACTATAGCTCTCTATAGGTCTGAGATACTGATCTAGATGAGAGATAGTTTCATATATAAGCTATTGTTTTAAGGTACAACCCACCAAAAGGTGCGTAGTACAGTTGGCAATATTCATCATACTACGGACCATGTCAAATAGAGTCTGATTTCTTCTCTCGGAGACTTCATTCTGACGTGTCATCCTTAGAGCATTTAACTGGGAGATAATCCCATACTCCCTCAGGATCCTATGGAACTCGTCCGATAGTGACTTACTCATTCGATTAAATTAAAGAGTCTTCTATCGTCTAGACGTTCTTGGAACCATAGACGTCAAAATTAACTAACTCCAATACCTTAGTGGCCCTTTTAGTTATTCTGCCTTCCAGATAATACTCATAGGTTAGATGGATCTCCGATGAATCTGTGAATAGAAACTCGGTCTTCTTTTATCTCTGAATTTATCTAAGGCAGAATATCTAAATCAAAGGGGTCACAAATGGGATAGATACTCCGAAGGATTTAGATGAATTTAAATTAGACGCTGCAGCTGTCATGAAATCTTTTTCCGAATTATGATTAAATACAAAGAGATTATTCTGATATATTCCTCAAGTAATAAAGCTATCTATTCAGTTTAAGATATACACCTACGGTGCTGTCTAAAACTAAAAACTTTATTTACCAAGGAGGAAACAGAACTACATCTTTAAAAAACAAAATCCGTATTTCGGAAAAACTAAGACAATCATATCTAACAGCTTCCGCAGCGGCTTATGGCATCAGTACCTATGTTAGGATTACTTCACTATAAAGTAGCCTTCTGCTTTCCTTGAATCTCTGTAGACCCGAAGTCTATATTCTAGGAAGCATAAGAACTGCTACTAGATAGCGACTCAACTCCTAACATCCTGAGGCCATACACTATCTCCAAATATCCCCTATACTTGCCAAAGCAGAAACACTTCCGTCCTTAGCGTTACCAGACTTAGGAGTCCATACCAGTTTCTGCACTAGAATAGTTTTCGATCTCTTATAAGTTACTCCCTTTGGTTCTTCTAAAGAAGACCTAGGTTAAGCACTAAAGGCTTTGCCTTTAATCTTGATCTCATCATTTGTCTCTTAGAAATCTCCTTAGAAGTTATGCGTTTATCATCTCTAACTTGATAAAGCTAAAGTCTCTGATAACGCCTTCGAAGGTTCCATACAAGGATGCAAGACAGACGTCTTCCACCACCTCGTCATCTGGCACCATGTCTTTGGAATCTAGTTCGATCTGGAACTCAAAGATGTGTTCCCGAACAAGCATACCCACTGACATCTCGGTATCGATAAGTATCTTGGTGGATAAGCGATGAGCCTACCGACTTCACCTAGCAGACATCTAATGCAGGTAAAACTTTATTTAAGAAGACCCAGCATATCTCTGACTTGCTTCTAAGGAGTTGTCCGCAAGTCTGCTATGACACAAAACTTGCACATCTCCTCAGACTCTCGCTAGTCATCATATGCCCTAGTTAGTGCCCTAGTGATATCTGGACCCATTAGGTCTAGTATAGGGTTATTTAGATTACAAGTCAACGTACGTTTACTACCCTAAGCATAAGCTAAAGATAGCGCTTCCGCTCTATGTAGTTAGAGACCCGATAACTGGTTCTCTTATGGGATAGCGGATAGGGGAACTATATGGTTGAATGAAAACGAATGCAAAATAACTTATTTTATGGATTTTTAAAACAAGCTAATTATATCCAAATATCAGCGCTACCCTCACATCGAAGACACCTCTATGGATTAATTTAACCATGTATGTAAGATCTCGGAATCGGCTACACCTGTCCGAGGGGGCAGTGTGCAGGTCTTTCGCTTACACGGGTCTTTCCCTTGACCCTATCCAAATCTGCCAACTAAGGGCTTTGATGAACCATGGTTATCTTTTGGCCAGTACCACGTGATCACCATTGTCTTCGCAATGAATACCTCACGTGTACTTCGGATGCTTAACCACGAGCCTAGGCAATTACGGAACGGAAGTTCTAATGGCCCCCACGAGGGTGAGTAAAAGCTTGAACCCTTGGCGCCGTAATCGCCATATCCTAAGGGAGATCATTACGTTGCTTGGCATGGAAAAACATAGCTCTCACCCGAGGGGGTTGTTGAGTTATGCCCTCTCACCCGAGCACGAAGTGATTGGCCGTGGAGGCCAGAGGATCTCTAAAAGTCCTCTCTTGCATCTCTTATTAAATTTGAGTGTTATTTAATGCAAGTATGAGTGTACACTAAGGTCACGACAACCAATACATTAGACCCTGGTCATACCGTGCTCCCACTAGCGTTTCAAGCCTTTCGCAAAGCATTAATCAATCTCGAAGTACCATAGTCCCTGCCTCAAGTGGATTTCTCCACACAAGGGTCACATTACATATCCCAAGAACATCGATGCTTTGCAAACCTAGCTATCACGCTAATGCTCTGGAGCCTAGCCTAAGGTCAGACTGACAGGAAAGGTCTCCCACTATTATAGCGCCTTGTTTATAAATTTGACGATTGATGTCATAGTAGAATTCCAACTCATTCTAGGTTTCGATGCTGGCCAAATAGGCACACCCGACTAATCGGGTGTTGACCTAATGGTGGCATAACCAAATGTGAGGAATTCATGCTATCATCAAGGGTCAATTAAATAATAGGCGTCACTAGTGGAATCCTATCCTAATAAGGTCGCTAGGACCCAAGAGGAAAGGGCATCCCTCTAACACAGATAATTAAATTATCGCATCGGGATTCTCTACAGAAATATAAAGAACAGTAGAAAGAAACAACCACACAACTGAATCAACTTCAGGGTCCAACCCCTGAACCTGACTGGCACAGCGTAGGCTCTCTGTCTCTTTCGCAAAGCTCCTCGGTCCGGTGCTAGCTTCTGTATACGATCTCCTGACGCTTTCTGCCCTTTGCCGTCATCATGTACGCTACGCCGGATCGCCATCGTCCTCCAAGATTCTGCTCGCCCTCCCGGTGGTGGATCTCTACGGTAAGTCCTCCTCTTCAATCTGTAACCGAAAAAGCTCTAGTACGCTTCGAGCAAGTGCTCGCTCGTACACAATTTCCTAGAACGAAAAGGAAAACAAACCTAACAAAAAAAGCCTAGGAATCAAGGGTGGTCAATCTCCACCATTTGCCCAACTATGGCTTTAAAACCTATCCACACACAGAAAAAAAACATCCAGACAATATTTACTAACACGGGGTCCGACCCTCGGTAGCAAGCAATCACATATCCAAAATAATTTTTAGAAGTGGCGCCCTGCAAGAATAATTCATAGAACATACAATATATACTATGCATGATCTACTCGTAGAACCCCGATGGCGGCACATACTATTCATGCGTACACATGACGGTTTTATTAAAAACATGAAACACACACCACTAGCGTAACTCTGATACCAATTGTTGGATGTAAATCCTTGCCAGAGGCCCGCAGCGGAAGCAAAGAGAAGGTCTGAAGACCGTGAGCGGTGTGCGTTACATATCAAAATTTTCATCGAAACGATCTACATATGCATGTATGAATCTAGCATGGCATCTACGCGAACCCCTAACGACGATCTAACGTGAAAGAACAATCTAGCATGTATGCATGTTCTATCTATGCTAGATCTACATGTTAGAGATCATACCTGCGTGCGAATTCTTTCACCGCGACAAATTTCTTCTTTGTCGATGGAGACGGGCTCGGATCTGCTCGATATAGCTTTAGTACAATGGTCATAACTTTCTGCTCCGAACTCCAATTGGGCTGAAATTTGGACTACAGGTAGCCAACTTCGAGATACAACTTTTCCAAGAAGTTTCACCTCGTTTGGACTTTTGTAGCTCCCGGAATCATAGAAACAAGACTGATTTTCTGTGCAGATTCTGGACAGCAAAATGTTGCGGGAGATGCCTTCTAGTTCACCCGATCTTACACGATGCACGGCACCTCGTCGATGGATCTCTAAGTGCCTCCATACGATGAGCCTTCTCCTTCTATGAAACACCATGCAAGGAAGACGAGTCGCCATCCAATGGCGCAAGCGAGGGAGAGAGAGACAAGAAAGGAGAAGAGAAAAGAGGAGAGGGGGGCGGCTAGGGTTTCCCCATGGCTTGCATGGCCGGCCCTAGGGCTTGCAACATGCATGGCCAGCCCCCCTTCTCCCATATTTCCTTATATAGGGCCGGCCTTATCCTTATGGATAAGCCTAGTACGGATAGGATTGACTGATTCAAACCTTCTCCCTATATATCTCTTCTTTATCTCTATCTTTTCCTTGGTTTTGAAAATGGTTAAAAATAGCCCATTTTCTGTGCCTCATGACCGGCCCTTTTATCGGAGGCAACAACCTCCTGAGACCAATAGGGTTGGTCTTGACCAGTCTCTCAACACTTAGGGCCGGCCCCCCTAGTACATAGTGACGCATGATATGACCAAAACGCCCTTATGTCACTAGTTGGTCGTTCCTCGTGTACGAGACTTTGCACGGCACACATAAGTGAAGTGCACCAGTGATTTCACTATCCTCTGAGGTTCCCGTAGGGTGCCCCTAGTGAAGTCAACTAGTCAACTCGCAATATGTCCCGGTGCATCGCACCCATGTGGCAAATTTCACTTATGACAAGGAATTGCTACATGCGTCTCTGCACTAACCTAGGGTTTTCCCTTAGTGCACACACGTAGCTACGCATCTACCGCGCACTAGTGTGAAGCACTCACGGAGCATAGGCTTGGACTTCTCGCTTCCTCTAACTACATTCTGTGTTTTGAGGAGATGGTATAAGAACCGTACATAATATCGATAAGGTGGAACCTTCAGGGACCAGGGTTCATGGCTTTCAACTTAGACTCGATCGACACACTACCCGAGTGTACCATCGATCCTCTGAGTCCGAGTTAACCTGCGTGGCCACCCAGAGTGCGACGCAGGCTGCACTCCAATTCCCCCGGACTTACTATGTTCTCCCTCATACCCCTGCTTTCCGCTTAGTATGGTAAACTCGCTGTCCCTCCATCTGGTGCCATGATGCAACTCGAGCGGTGGAGAATACCGTCAGACTCGAGTGCTCATATGATTCGGTTCCTTCCAGATTGACCACATACATCGTACCTCCGATTACTCTTCCGAGCAACCGGATCCATCACCAGTCCAACTGATGACCACCTAGCCAGGGTTTAATACGATGTATGTCAGACCAAGGAACGCACCTCCCGTTAGGGTTATGGATAGCCTGCAGGAGTGACATGCTGATGCAACACCAGCCGGGTAACCCAGTACACCGTGGTTTTGGATCACTGCATCCGGATCCTCACACATTGGTGCGCCAAAGCACCACATAACTGGTTAGTCCACCAGACATGGTTCCTCAGGGTTTATGACCGTTTTACCCTAAGCAGAAACACGATTTAGTGCACCGGTGTCTGCTCACCGATCTATGCACCGTGTTGGTTCCGTTCGGCCACAGACACTGTGCCTGGTAATGACCGTGGTGGAGACACCCACGCTCTGTCATCCCAACAGCTTATCCTGATAGGGCGACCCACCCTAATCAGAGCTGCGAACATATTTTGGTTACATGGGACCAGTCCCTTGAGTCTCCCACTCAAGTGGATTACCATGTAGTTATGGCTCTCTGTTATATAATCAGAACACGTACTACGATACGTACCAATATGCATTCTTATACTATCAACTATACATAGCTAAACTTTAGGTTTTTATGAGCTGTAGACCTCACCAATTCTAACATTCGGCTGGTCGCAATTTCGACCTAAACCCATGCCATATCCACTGTCCTGAGGCAAAACGAGGGTGGCGCATGTTCTGGGCCAAAATTTCATACTGGGTTGGCGGGTTTAAAAAGGGAAAAAGATGAAAATGCCTCTGGCATGAAACTTTAAATCATTTGCATTTTCGACTGAAATTCACGTCATATATACCGCCCCGAGGTAAAATGAGGGTGGCGCAAGTTTAGGCCAAAATTCGATCAGCCCAAAGTTACATAATGTCGATCGCAAAACGAGGGTGGCTTGGGTTTTCAACCAAAATTTTATAATGAGAGGGGGGGTGGTGTGTGTGTGTGTGTGTGGGTGGGGGGGGGGGGGGGGAGTCTTTAAAAAGGAAAAATGATGAAAATGCCCCCGAAATGAAACTTTAAGCGGGTCACAATTTTGATAGAAACTCATGCATTTTTTGACTGGTCGACAAAAATGCACGGTTATAAAAAGATAAAAATATCCTGAGGCAAAACAAGGGGGCGTGGGTCTCGATCCAAAATTTGACTGGCCGACAGCTTCATACTAGGGGGTTTCAAAAGAAGGAAAAGGCATAAGTGCCCCATGTATTAAACATTTGGTTGGTTGTATTTTTGCCCGAAACCCGCACTATGTCCATCGTCCAAGGCAAACGTGGGTGGCGCACCTTTCAGGCCAAAAATCGACCGGCCAAAAGTTTCATACCGGAGGGGCCATTAAAATGGGAAAAAGATAAACTTGATCTGGTATTAAACTTTCGGTTAGTCGCATTTTGGTCGGAAACCCACGCCATATCCACCATCCCAAGGCAAAACGTGCGTACCACGGGTTTTGGGCCAAAATTCGATTAGCCGAAAAATTCATACCCGTGGGCCTTTAAAAAGGGGAAACTAGTAAAATACCTAGGTATGAAACTTTTGGCCGGTAACAATTTCGACCGAAACTCGCGCCATATCCACCATCCCGAAGTAAAACGAGGGTGGCGCAGGTTTCAGGCGAAAATTCGACTGGTTGAAAATTTTATAGCAGGAGGTCTTTTAAAAAGGAAAAAAGATGAAAATGCCCCCAGTATGAAACTTTCGGTCGGTCGCAATTTTAAACTAAATCCACGACATATCCACCGTCCCGAGACAAAATAAGAGAAAAATTTTCATATCGGAAGACCATTAAAAAGAGAAAAAGAAAAAAATACCCCCGATATGAAACCTTCGGTCGGTCAAATTTTCTCTCGAGACCCGTGACATATCCACCGTCCGGAGGCAAAACGAGGGTGGCGCTACATTCAGGCCTAAATTCGATCGGTCGAAAGTTTCATACTAGGGGGCCTCTAAAATGAACAAATGATAAATATGCCCCAGTATGAAACTTTAAGCATGTCACATTTTCAACTGAAACTAGCGCCATATATATATATATCTTCTCAAACCAAATTTTGGGCCAAAATTTGACCAGTCAAAAGTTTCATACCTGTGGGGCCTTTAAAATGAAAAAAAAATAAAACAAAACTGTCCTCGGTACCTTCGGTAGGTCACATTTTCGTTCGAAAACGCCCCATATTTACCGTCCAGTGACAAAACGATGGTAGCTCGAGATTCGGGCTAAAATTTGATTGGCCGAAAGTTTGATATCGGGGAAATTTTAAAAAGGAAAAAAGAGGAAAATTCCCCAGGAATGAATGTTTCGACCAGTCACAATTTTGACAGAAGCCATATCCACTGTCCAAAGGCAAAACGAGGGTGGCACGGATTTTGAGTCAAAATTCGGCCACCCAAAAGTTTCATACCGAAGGGGTCTTTTAAAAGGTAAAAAAAGATGAAAATGTCATTGGTATGAAACATTCGGTCAGTCATATTTTCTCCCTAATATTGTGCCGTATCCAGCGTTCTGAGGCAAGACAAGGGTGGCGCAGGTTTCTGGCCAAAATTCATCCGGCCAAAAGTTTTATACTATAGGGACATTGAAAATGGAAAAAAGACGAGGAAACCCCTTGGTATGAAACTTTAGGCTGGTCGTATTTTCATGTGACACCCGCGCCATATAAACTATCCCGAGGCAAAATGAGGGTGGCGCAGGTTTCTGGCCAAAATTCGACCGGCCCAAAATTTCATGCAGTCCCTTTAAAAAGGAAAAAAGATGAAAATGCCCCCAATATGAAACTTTCGGTCGATCGCATTTTAACCCGATACCCACACCCTGGCAACCATCCCGAGGCAAAACAGGGGTGGGTGTTGTATTTTGGAAAAAAATTAAACATGTCGAAAGTTTCAAGATGAGGGAGCTATAAAAAGGGGAAAATATGAAAAATGCCCATGATATGAAACTTTTTGTTGGTCGCAATTTTGCCCAAAATCCGTCATATCCACCATCACGAGGGAAAACAAGGGTGGTGTGGGTTTCGGATCAAATTTTGACTGGCCAATAGTTTCTAAACAGGGACCTCTAAAAAGAAAAAAAAATTAAAAAAAAAAATCTGCACCATATCCACCTTCCTAAGGCAAAACAAGGCTGGCATTTCGACATGCTGAAATTTTCATACCCGGGGGCCATTAAAAAGAGAATGACAAAAATGCTCCCGATATTAAACTTTTGGTCGATCGTATTTTCATCCGAAACTCGTGCCATATCCACTGTCCCGAAGCAAAACTTGGGTAGCACAAATTTCTAACCAAAATTCGATTGGCCGAAAGTTTCATACCGAGGGACATTTAAAAAGGAAAACGACAAAAATACTCTATATGAAAGTTTAAGCCAATCGTAGTTTCGGACAAAACCCACGCCATATCCACCGTCCCCGATCAAAACGAGGATGGCACAAGTTTCAGGCCAAAATTCGACCGATCGAAAGTTTCATACTGGGATGACTTTTAAAAAGAAAAAAAAGATAAAAATACCCCCAGTATAAAACTTTCGATTCATCACAACTTGCCATAAACCTGCACTATATCCACCCTCCTGAAACAAAACGAGGATAGTATGGGTTTCTGTATAAAATTGGATCAGCCAAAATTTTCATATCGGGGGCATTAAAAAGGAAAAAGAACAACAATGGCCCTGATATAAAACTTTTAAAATCAAAGTTTTTAAAGGCTTTTATTGATATTTATACAAAATTTGACTTTCTTTTTCTTTTGACTAAACAAACTAACATGGAAATCAACATTTAAAACCTTAAGATACAAGTACAACAGAAGAAGATCATCTCCCTCCAAGTTCCTCTTCATCCTCATCTTCCCTCATCTCCCTCCAAGGTCCTCATCATCCTCATCTTCCCTCACCCTAGGCACTGCCCCAAAGTGCTCCACCAGAATGTCCACCACTAAGGGCACCAAATCCTTGCAGGGCACCCCTTTCCTGTAAACATCCCCCAGGTGGAAGTCACTTCCAACCCTCCCACCCAAGAAAACATCCACCCCCTCACACATCTTGCCCCCTGCATCCCTTGTCATGCACCCCATGAACCCAATGTCTGCCACCTGCACCTGCCCGCAGCTGTTCGGGCAGCCAGTCCAGTGCATCCTCACCGTCCGCCGCCCCATCGACACCCTCCTTTCCACCTCCTCCGTCACCTTCATCGCCCTCGCCTTGGTCTCTATGATCGCCTGCCCGCAGAACTGGTTGCCGGTGCAGGCCACCAGCCCTCTCATCAGAAGTGAAGGAACCGGGGAGAACCGCTCCTTCAGGAGTGGCTCGTCGAGCAGTTCTTCGACTCGCGAGTTCTTCACGTTGGGGATGATGATGTTCTGTTCTACGGTGAGGCGGAGCTCGCCAGAGCCGTACTCGTCTGCCAACCGGGCTAGCTCAAACATGTCCGAGGACTGGACCCTGCCTACAGGAATGTGGAGGCCGACGAAGGACAGGCCTGCTTGCTTCTGGGGGTGGACGCCGAGGTAGTCCCTCCTCTCCCATTGCTTCTGAACTAGCTCCTCGTCAGACGACCGCTCCAGCGCCCATCGTGGCATCCTCTTCTCCACCTCTGCCCTGAATGCTTCGATTCCCTGCTCGAAAAATAACAATAACAAGCACAACAATAATAAAAATCACAATTCACCAAAAAACAATTAAAAAATTATTCATCTAAAAGCTCGAGTTGCTAAAAACAACCGTAGGAGAATATAGAAAAACCAAGATATAAATGCACCTCCATGGATTTGAACATAGAACCTCCTGATACCAAGTTAACTCACCAGCCATCTAAAAGGGAGCCAATCAGCCCCTCACCCCCATCTTCATATTTGGGGGTGATTTATTGCCGGCTCAACTTCGGCGTGGGGGCCTACACCATGTGTCCCGAACTATCCCCCCCCCCCCCTTCCACGCATCCCCATTTTGAAACCTCAACAGTCCCCCCAAAGATTGGATTTTTGGTATCAGTGCCAACTCGGCTTTTGTGGGCACCAATCAGTTTTTAGATTTATAGGGGTTCAACCCTCCAATAGCCCACATGGATGGGGGATAGGGAGACTGGTTGGAGCATCTCCAACCGTCTGCCATTTTGCCATAAATGACAGATGGGCTCCTCCAACCGCATGCTATAACCCCCTGCATAAATACAAAAGGGGGGTTTGGCCGGCATATTTGCCGAGATTCAAGTCAAAATGGCAATGCTGCTATTTGACTATTCCTTTCCATTAATTCTGAAAAGGTCCTCTAAAATTTGTATATGTAATGACCAACATATCCAAAAATTGAAGGTCAAAATGGAGGGGCTCCAAACGAAGGCCATGGTTGGAGGTTAATCAAAATAGAGGCCTCCAAATAGAACCCGAATTGATAGTGAAATCATTGTAAAAATCATAGCACCCGAATTGATACTTCAGAATTGTTAATCTGCTACACTGATTCTAGAGTCTCAATTTCGAGCGGTAGAGTATCAATTCGGTTTCTACAGTTTTTTTTTTGCTGTAGCTGCTATAGTGATTTCACTCTAGCAACTGAATTGATACTCTTCTATCCGAAGTGATCGATCGGTCATTTCAGCCGATATTTCATTATATCGGACCATAATTTATTCGGATCAAAATTCCAAACAATTTCTATGTAGGAACCTGAAAAAAAATTTCAAAATTAGCCTCACATTCGATTCCATGCAAAGGGTTAATGAAGAGAACTCACAAGTTCATCGATTAGCCACATCATTCTTGTTCTCTGCCGGTTGCCTCGGCTGCCGAGGTCCCTGTAAGCCTCAATCACTGCTTTGCACAGCGCGACGACGTCGTCGCCGGCGACCCAAGCGTCGAGGGGCACCGCCTCTGCGCATCTCTTGGGGCTGAAGAATCCGCCCACCAGCAGGTTGAAGCCAAATCTCCCGCCCTTCGTGGCCGGGATGTAAGCAAGATCGTTGATGTGGGGGTGCTCGTACAGATCATGGGACCCCACCACGCACACATTCCATTTCCTGGGCCTGATCGATCAAGAGGAAACCGTACATGATCGAGCATCAAGATTCGGAATTTAGCATCAATGTGGCAGACCCGGTTAAGCATGTAGAGCGGAGAGCCTCACAGGTTGGTGACGGCGAGGTTGCCGTTGATGAAGCCGGAGAGGAGGTCGGTGTAGGGGCGGGTGTCGACGATCTCGTCGGGGTCGACGCCGGCGAGCGGGTTCCCGACGGGGTTGCGGATGTTGTCCATCCCGCTCTGGAGGCTGGTCAGCCCCACGCGCGCCAGGCCCTCCATGATCTCCGGCACGTGCGGCAGCTGGACGCCGCGGATCTGCCAGTTCTGCCGGGTGGTCACGTCGGCGCAGCCGTCCCGGCCGTACCGCTCCACCACGCGCGCCAGGTACCGCGTCTGCTCGCTGGTCGTCACGCCGTTGGGGAGCTTCATCCGCATCATGAACCGTCCATCTGTACCCCCCCGGTAGGGACGAAACAAACGTACACGTGGCTCAGGAACCCGGATCCACGTGGCGCAAAACTTTCCCGCAAAATATTATTAAAAAGTAAAATATTTAAAGAAACAGCGGCCGACCAAAAATATTTAAGTTTATAAATAGTTTTGTTCAGTAGCTGTTTCGATAAATAATTTATTTTTTAATAATATTTTGAAAAAAAGCCCGGAAGGAAAAGATCGGATAAGATTAATTACAGTGGTGTTTGCGGCGGTGGAAGAGGCCGAGCCACTTGAGCCGGACGTCGATGTCGTCCTTGCCGGCCTTCGACGCCTCGATCTCCTCCAGCGGCGCCGCCGACAGCTCGCGGACGCCGTCCTCCAGCGCCAGCTTCATCGGGTCCTTCTCCAGCTTGATCTTCTCCGCCGGGTTTATGGCCGCCCGGTACTTCTCCTTCAGCACCCAGTAGCCCCCCTCTCTCTCCTCCACCCTAGCCTCCAGCCTCTCCTCCGCCGCCCTGGCCGGTGACGTCTCCGCGGCCGGGGCCTGGCTGCTGGTGGCCGCCATCGCCCGCGGCCTCCGAGGCCGCGCCGCCCGGACCGGCGGCGCCAGGAGCTGCTGAGACGGTGTGGAAGACATATTGGTGAGGAGCTCCGTCGCACGCGGTGGTGGTTCATGGGAGCGCTGGTGGTGCACCTCTTATTGTTGCCGTTTGGGCTCTTTCGGTACTCTTTTTTTATTTTGAGGGACACCTCTTCGGTACTTCAGAAGGCCAGGGTCGCCCTTTCATCGTATTCAACGATTGCTTTTTATATTGAAAATTTTTATTCACACTCCAAAATTACTTCCTCGTACCCATTTTTTTTTGATTTTTTGTTTTTGTTCTTGTATGGGTATGACCAAGATACCCCCTATTCCTCATAACATCCCATCCTAGAGGTGGGACTTGGGAGGTCTGACCGAACTCGATCCATCCAACCCGAACAAGCAAAGTTGGATAAAAACTTGAACAGATTTGGATAAAAAAATATCAATCCGATTTCAATTTGAACGAGTTTGTACACCGATCTTCCCAACCTGAGAAAGTGATACACTAAGGTTGAGTGCTTTGGTAGTTATTTTTTTTCTGGAAATCAAAGACTGTCTGTTTGATATTGAATGCTAAGAATTCGTTTGAAATTTGTGAGGATATGGGTTGGATTTTATGTTTTCGTTATGCAAATCAAAGATTTTTTTTATGCAATTAAAAAATATGTTGGGTTTTTTCCCCATCTATTTATGTGCACAAGCATTTTTTTTATACACGAGTTGGGCTTCCCCAGGTTCCACGGTAAAATGAGTTAAGGTTTGTGCAAGTCAGGTTAGGCATGGGCAGACCCTTCAACCCGTCCAAGTCCCACCCCCTATCTCATCCTTCAATAAATATCTCATCCCCTACAAACCACCAAACCACATCATCTCCTCATCAGCACATTCGTTACCAACCCCCCCCCCCCCCCCCTTCTCTTTATCCATCGGCAGCGCCTTTGCTGCCTCCGCTTTCCCTCTGCGTCGTCAAATATATTCGGTAGTTCAGTGCCAAGCATGTTTGACACTAAACAACCGAACATAATAAGCCATATTCGGCAATTAAATGCCAAATAATATCCAAATTCGGTACCAAACTACCAAACTTGCTTGGCGACGAGAGAGAGTAATAAAAGGCAACGACAGCTCCGATGATGAAAAAATAGGAGGAGGAGGAGGATCAGAAAGGGGGAAATGAAGGGGAAGACACCAGCGTCAGAGATGGCCGGCAGAGGCATCAAGCATCAAGGGGTATGCCGTGATGGACGTGTCGACAAGGAGGTGATGGATACGAAAGATTTGGAGGGGAGGGAGTATGGAATTGAAAGGATTGAGTGTGCTTGAAAGAAAGAATGGGATATAGACTTATGGGGGCATTTTTGCCATAAAAAGAGGGAATGGTTTCCGATGAAAAGCAGAAAATACTAATATTTTTTGGGGGTGAATAAAATTATCCTTTATAATTCGGGTCCAACCAAACTGACTTTAAGAGACACATGGCAGTGGCTCTCAAAGGCTTCCAAGGGCTGCCGAACAAGTCATACTCACCACCATGCTTTTAAATGTGAGAAGTGGATTTCCGTCCAAAATTTTGTTTTATTGGATTTTGATCAAATCTTTGAAAACCTTATATTTTTAGAGATTTTGTTTAAAATAAATATTTAATCCAATAGCGGTTGACCAAAACTATTATCAAACTAGCGCTATGACGCCATGCAGATCGACAGTTCACGAAAATGGGCTCCATATCAGCTATTTATCATCAACGATAAGCCCAGTATCCTAGATTCCGAGTTGCAAGCCGGTATTAAGACTACCGAGTTTAGTAGAAACCCACTTGCAAAAATCAAATTCAATTGCTTCCTAGCAAATCCGGTATTAAGACTGCCGGGTTTAGTAGCGCTCCATGTGCTGCTCCAGTTGCCAGGTTTAGTACACTCTGTTCTTGGCGATGGGCTGTTGTGCCTGTAATGATGAAGTCGCTAATAAAATCGGTATCCTGAATGCCGGTTTTAAACTCGACATCCAAGACACCGGATTTGTCGCTGATGTTAAAAAATCGAACACGAGCACTCGTTTTCATGTGATGTTTGCCTACATGGCAGTCATAGCGCTAGTTTGATAAATAGTTTTGATGAGTAGCTATTGGATTAAATATTTATTTTTTAAATATTATTTTGAAAAAAATCCTATATTTTTAAGGAAATATTTTGATGAAAACTTAACATTCCCTTAGATGAGACATTGAGGGGTTCTCAAAAAAAAAAAACTTATCAAAGAAAAATATAGATGTCCTTCATAAAATTATTCAGTGAATATATCTAACAAAATAAACTAACTATTAAATTTTGATTAAATGTTGGTCATTTTGCCCGATAATTTCACCATGTTGGACTGAAATTTGGCGCTATCAAAATTTCAAACAATTTTTATATCAGAACCTTATAAAACCCATTTCAATAATTTCTTATAAAATTTGTCGACATTTCAGTCCATGCTCACCACACATAATAACAATCCCCTCCCATGGCCAATAATCAACTTCAAGTCAATCCTCTAAGATTAATGCAAGGATGCGAGTTCAACCCTCAAAGATTGATGCCGAAAATCAGATCAAAACACACCTTGACAAGAGATACACATATCATGAGGCTGTCAACTGTGATCCACCTGTCGGCATGCGTGCCATCGAATGGGCATGAATCTTCCTACACTGAACTGTCTTGACATCTTAGGAGTCTGTTCATTGGATAAAAATATAAGTTACATTGCCAAAATCTACTGAACAAATCAGCCACCTAGTGCATTTAGAAGCCCTGTAAGACCCCAAAAAGGGGAAGAACTCGGAATCAGCGGCATTGCGAACAAAGCACCCCCCATAGCTATACAAAGATGACTTCGAATTTCGCGCAGGGGTTGCTCTCGATGTATCTCTCAAGTTCCGCATCGCCCTTAAACCTGAAGGTGTACAATGCTTGTCTCTGGGTCATGCTGATCGGGTACACTCTATGTACTTTCAGCTCATCTCCGCCCCTGATGCTTTCTGGCCTCTCTCGCTTCCATATCGGCGTGTGATTCAGTGATCTGAACTTTGCCAGCACCGCATACTCCAGTGCTTCTAACGTTAACTTGCCCGACCTGCCACCGATCGTCAAAATGATAAAGGCCATTATTGTTTATCTACAACAACAGTTTTTGTTCATGATCGAACAAGACAGATGGCAGTCAGGTGACAACACACCGATAAAGTGTAACCTCAAAAAAAAAAGTGTGAAGTGAACGTAATTGGCGACGCCGATAGAGTATCATGCATCACCAACGTATCATCACCATCACCATCATCCAAGCCTATCCCCATTAAGATGGGTTCAACTATATATGGATGCTTGACAAGTTATTTAGAGAATCTCAACCAATAAGAGTGGGACCGAAAACCTCACCAAGGCAACTTAATGTCAAGAAATCTAGAAGGCCAGTAGGCGGGTAGAGGGACCTGCCTTGTTAGTTACACAGTTTAAGCACATGCAACCAGGGAGCAGCCCTCCAAGGATCCGCTAGACTAGGATAAAGAGGGTAAAAGGCAACATATGAAAGGAAGGTGAAGCCCGAGTGGCTCGAAAAAAGCAATTGAAGGATGGACCAACTGAGAGGGTATGTACCTGAGGTAAATGCTCTCCATCTCGAACCGTCCTCGTTCTCTGACATACAGATGATATACAGTCCCTCCACCGCTGGTGCATTTACAGGGGCGATTCTGAAACCGGGGAGTCTTTTCTTCTTTTTCTTGAATCTTGGTTGCAAGATAAATGCAAAGCCGGCAAGAGGAGTGCACTGCTGCCATGTCCACAAGGGCCTTAAAAGAATCAGACGGACCCTCGTACTTCCACCTGCACAAAGACCACAAGCGATTCAATTGGGTATCTTGGATAAGAAAAACGACAAAGAAAAAGGATGAGCTCACCTTTATGACTGCTCTCATATCCTCGAACAGATTGTACCGAAAAGCATTTAAACCAATACATATAACAATTTGAAGGACTTGGAGATTTTGTTTACTTTAGGATTTCGGGCTGCTACAGTGTTTTGGACTGCTGATTTCGGTTAGATTAGGTTTAGGATTCACTGTTAGGATATAGAATTAGGGTTAGGGTTCACTATTTAGGCATAGAATTAGGGTTAGGATTAGGTTTAGGGTTAGGGTTCACTATTTAGGATATATGATTAGGGTTAGGCTTAGGGTTTCACAACATGATAAAAAAGTTTCAGAATTTCAAAACTTTTGTCATGTTGTGAAACAGGATCGCACCAAGTGATCCCACAGTTGATGCTTCACCCTTCAGCCTTGTGTCCATTATGTTCTTCCTTTCTCCGTTGTATAGACCACGGTACACATCAACTGATTCTTGAAACAGTTTTTCCCCTCTAATGACCTTTATGTTCCTATACTTACAACAGACCAAATTTTAGTCAGCTCGCAGAACTTAGTTGCTTTGTTTCCTTTGGCTCTTACTCATGTTCTGTGTAACGTCGTACAAGGTCGCTAATAGGATAGGTCTTAAATAAATAGGGAGGATCCTCTATTTTATGGATCATCCGCGTCTGATCAGTCCCACCTCCAAAGCAGCATGCATTCTAAAAGGATTCCACAAGTGTGTATCCATGGAAAAGATTATAGCACAGGCTTCATGGAAATAAGATATTGTAGCCGAAAATTATGCTTATGAAATGATAATGTGAGACTGAAAGCGATTTAGGCTAATTTGTTAACTCCAGAAGACAATTTAAACTATGATCCATGTGGATGAAATAATTTACATGCAAAATTAAATAATAAATGCACTTGAAAATAAAATAAATGAAAGGATGAGTATTACAAGCATTGTTCTTCTAAGAGGCACTAAGGAGAACCTTAATGTTCCTAGGCATCGCATCGGATCCGAGGCATCTATTAAAGGCAAAAGCAAAGAAAAGCAAGCAGCAAACAAGGAGAAGACAGCTTTGGGCTTGATTTGAATTCACTGGCCAAAGGCCCCTGCTTATATAATACATCAATAGCTCGCAGACTTTCACTAGTCCACTATTGTTTTCACCTGGATTAACAACATAATCAATGTGAAACAACTCATCGAGGCAAGTCCTATTCCTCAAACCAAGTAGGAGGATATCTCTCTCATTAGATTACTGTATAGTATTCCAACTGACAACACTACCATAGGGTCCAACCTTCTCTATTTCGTTACACAGGAGGTCGGTAAACCTTTCCACATCCCATAGAACTCTCAGTTCTATCTCATATGAAATTGGTTAGTTTTGCATGGATTTGAGTCCAGAAGAAATGAAAATTCATCAATTTCACATGGATCTACGCTCCTAATGAGATAGATTCATACTAGGATAAAAATAGAGAGCCCAACTGGGTAGTTGAGCATTAATTTTCTGCTGTCCTTCCACTTGACATGGAATTTTTGAAAGCCACCAACGAGACCACTTGGTCTACAGGGAGATCTTTAGTCTGAACTTTGAGCTCAGGAAGAAGCCCTAGGCTTCACCACCTAGGGTTTGCTCGGCTTCACCACCAAGCAAGGTTGCATCCTTTCATTAGGAACGCACTTTGCAAACACATTTTTTATTCAATCATTCATTGATCTAAAATAAGGGTCATGTCTTTATATAATAGACCGGATTACATCAACTAATGTCCCCAAGCAATATGGGACTTAAAAAACGTAAAAGGTGACTTTTAGTTCAAACTTTTATCGATTGTAACAAGGTAAGGTCCCTTTTAGTTCAAACTTCAAATACTTCTATGGGAATACTTCATCAGATATTTGATTTCTCAGTTCTTTTTTGGAATTGGAACTGTTTTTCATCTGGGATACTTCACATGTTTAGGATATTTTGGTTAGAAAACAAGTTTCTTCAGGGTTTGAATACATACTCAACCGACGATGGCACGACAATGGTGGCTCGACGGTGGTGGCACGATGACATGATTAGCTAGAGATTACAGCAGCAGTAAAGTTAGAGTTTTCACTGACTTGAGAGTTTCTAAATAAGGTTGAAGATGACTTGGTAAAAAACCTAATTAAAAACCATCTTCATACCCATTTGACTAACAAAGATATTTTGTTCTTTAGAAAAACTTTGGATATTTTTCTAATACATAAAAAAATCCATTTGAATTAAGGGCAATTTCAAAATCTTACTTTTTTCTTATTGTTGTTCGGTTTACCGTACTAACAAGAGGTGATAGTGAAATTTCAACAACCTCAGAGGGTACAGAGCACTAGTCAAAAACCTTAAGGGGTTCAAAGTGTAATTTTTGCTAAGATATAATAGCCAATTTACTCATTATCCAAATCATTGATATATATTTTACTGAATTTTGAATGTTTTCCGAAGCTCTCCATTCCCATTCTTTGGACTTTACAGCTTCATTGCTGATATGATTAGACATTGAATCTTATATTTTAAAGCATACAAAATAAATGCTGACATAAAATAAAAAATCTATAAGCCAAAAAACTCGTAAGGAAAAGTTCAGTTTCTGAGATTAGAAAAGACAACCGCATTAAGCAAATGGGGGGGGAAAAAAAGATGGAGGCCGATGGCTGCAAATTTCAACAAAATACAAATGCTACAAGGTATTTACATTGTATTAAACCATGAAAATGCAGGATGCTGGAACTGTCAAGGATGAAAAGAATTCACCTTACTGACTGGTTATAGGAATCAGGGTTTGCTGCAAGGTGTCTCATAGTCTTGGCAACTAAAGCAACATCATTCAGCTCCTTAATATGCAATACAGAACCAAGAGACGGAGCAAAATCTTGGATATTTGGCGCACCAACAACTACAGGAACAGCTCCTGCATAATTTTAATATGAATGCAATGAATTTGATCAATATAGCCAGCATTTTGAGCTACCGCTTTAAAATTGAAATATAAGGAAACATTAGACATGAATGCAATGAATTTTGTCAATGCAACATTTGAACTACAAAATTGAAATTTTAGGAAACACTCCCATTCATAGTCCAAAGTTGCAACTCCATATATGATAGGTGAATATAAGATTCATATAACATGGAAGAAGCAAATGAATCCCACCTAATTAAGGTAATAGCCCAAGTATATATCACGGAGACAACGGTGGTCACCAACATGGTGAACAGACCACACAAGAAAGAAAAAAACCTACAAATGGTATATTCGGATGTACAATCAACCCCCCCCCCCCCTCAAACTTATCCTAGACAGCAGTTTGCCAATATGAACCGATAGCGAAGAATCGCATGTGACTCAGTGAACAGGTATACAAGCTGGGCATCTAAGGCCACATGAGGCAGGGAGATGGTGCTAGAGAGAGGGTGATGGTGAACGAAGTGAATTGATTTTGATGTACTTCGTCCGCTAGTGAAATACAGGCTCGCTAGCAATTCGTATATTGCTCGATTGTCACAGTGAAGCGGAGTAGAAGTAAACTCAACGCCTAAGTCATGAAGAAGTCGTCGAAGGCATACGATTTCAGTACATGTGTCAACCATGGCATGATATTCAACCTCACTGCTAGAATAGGAAACTACATCCTACTTCTTGCTCCACCATGAGATAAGTCTCCGATAAAAATGTAAAAATCGGTGGTCGACCGATGGTTAGAGGGATCTAGAGCCAAATTAGTGTCAGTAAAAGTCTGAATCTCTAAGGAAGATATGAAGGATATGAAGAGGGAGCGAGCGTTAGTGCCCCGAAGGTATCGAAAAATGCACAAAAGAGCAACATAATGAATTGAGTGGGCGCATTGAAAAACTAACTTCAATTGTGCACACCATATGCAATGTGTGGGCGAGAAATGGTTAGACAGACATGACCCCAGCAAGCTAACGACACCACGTAAGACGGAGCTTCACATGAAGTTCCCTCGGAGTATCTGCATTATGAGAGCCAATGAATGAGGCACGAGTGGGGTCTGTATCATACTTCTTTTACGAGATTAAGTAGCTCCAAGAAAAGAAGGTAACCTCGAGGACTAATAAGTAATAGAGGGAGACCAAGATCCATCTCAAATTGATAATGGAAGTATCATCATCGGTGATGATCAACATAGAGAAGAAGAATGACTCAATCAAGAAGGAAGCACCAGAAAAATTGGGCATAATCTTGAGAGCTCTCCACAAAGTGTGCAACCATAGGTTCATAAAACCTTGACAAAAGCGTTCAAACCAAACATGTGGAGCATGTTTGAGTCCATAGATGGCACAATGAAGCCAACAAACATGTTGTGGAGGAGCAAGGCCAGGAGGGACTAAATGTAGACTTAGTTGGATAAGTCATTGTGTAAAAAGTATTCTTCACGTCCATCTGCTATAACAGCCACCAAGAAATAGGTTATTGACTAATGATATTTTTCAAATTTTCTCATTCTTGTGGCAAATAGCAAACTTTTTGCATTCATTTCTCTTTCCATACAGTCCAATTCCGAATTGCTAACAAATTTGATACAAAGTACGAATTTTAAGCCCAACAGAATAATGCCTGAAAGAGGTTTTTATTCATCCTCATATATGTCTGTTCAAACATACCAATCCCACTTCTTTTATAAATATGTGGTCCGATTATACATAAAAATATTATTTCAAGTATAAATTCTAAAAGATAAATATGGAAAGTAAATTCAAAGCAAATCAGCCATAAAATAAAGAAAAAACTCCTAAAACTAACTACAAGTCCACAACTGGACTCAATCAAACAAAGCTAAAAAAGGAAAGTAGCCAAGTTTGAACTATTCAACTATTCTCATCCTAGTCGGATACATATGCCCAAATCTTTTCTTCGCAAACGAACATAAAATCCTCAACCTTTTCTATAATTAGTAATTACAAGCATGTGTATTAGATGTTACCCCAAAAACCAATAAGGCCAAAATAAAGCTCGACCAGCTGTTGAGTCTCATCAGTCGAACACATCAACCGATTTCGATACTACAATTTATCGTGGAATTTAGGTTTGAAGTACTGGTTCTCTAGACAAACTAGATAATGTCCAAGTATCAATGTGGCACTTCATCGTTGACATTGATTTTTGACACTCAATAGGACCTGGTCATGAACTACTGTTATATGGTTTTGCCTTCCTTTGCACTAACTTCTCAACCATATCCATGGGCATGAAATTCTAGGCACTTCATCTAGGATCATATTGACGCATTTTTCACAAGGGTTGAAGGTGGTCCGGAAGATGTTATGGTGGGGATTCCGGTCTTCAGTACACTATCATTACTTAAATTGAGCTTGATTTGGTTAATAAATATGCATTTGTTGTAGCTTTTATCTGAACTTTAGATGGATTTGGTGTAAGTGATGTTAATATAAGAGGTTTGGGAACTATGCTATCAAAGTCGGGACTAGTCGGCGACTAGTCCCCGACTAGTCCCTGGGCGGCATTTTACCGACCGATTAATTTCGATTCCGTCATTGCTGGGCGGAATCCCGACTAGTCCCCGACTAGACCCGACTAGCCCGACTAGTCCCCGACTAACGACTGCCGACTAGTCCCCAGGCAGCATTCTGCAAGCAAATTTTTTTTTTGAAATGAGTCTTTGCAAGCAATTTTGTTTGGATTTTTTTACATTGGCTCAAAGTCTTGAGTCGCAAGACTCACAACTATGGCTCTTCCCTGTAATCATCTGTTGAGCACCTGAGAATCTCAGATAAAAACATAGACAAATAATTAGTTTATTTGTTGATATCCATATAACCCTATAATCAAAATTGGGGTTGTTCACTGATTAAACATCATCAAACAAATATTGTGATGAATTCTTAGTTCTGAGTCTTTTGACATGGGCATGAAGCCAATACAAATGTGTTCTGTTAGACTGTTACTTATGTATTTATACCCATGCTGTGAAGTGTGAAGGTATGTATTGTTATTAACCGACTAATATCATATACTTATTGACATTTATGCTAGTTCATATATCATATATGTTTAGGGAGGGAGGGAGGGGTTAGAATAAGTTTTGGCCGACTAGTCCCGAATTAGTCCCGATTAGTCCTAGTCGGCCCTTGGCCGACTAGGGCCGACTACCGACTTTGACTGCATAGTTTGGGAATGACTATAGAATCATTGGTTGTGGTCTTTTTTTATCGCTCCACTTTCTTCGTCACTTCTCTTTTTAATTGTTGTTGTGAATGGTGATGCATGAGTGGGATCCTTTATAATGCATTCCCCCATCAATTCATAAGCCTTTAACTTCTATAGCTAGAAACTCAAGCTTTGTAAAGATTACCTTCAGAAGTTCTCTATTTTTTTCATGATGAAATAAAGTAGTGATCAAAATAGAAAAACAAAGAGAAAGAAGGGATCTTTGGGCTCTTAATAGATCAGATAGGCTCTGATATCAAATCAGTGTAATCATGGTTCTCTAGGTAGCAATCAATTACTTTCAAAGTGATAAAGGGTCGGAAATAACTAATTTCCAAGCAGCAGCTGCTGTATGGAAAATCTACAAGATGCAAATCTGTAACTTTTGCCTTTAGAGAGGAATTAAGAGTCTAATTTGGATTTTCGTTCAAAAAAGAAACGAGTATGGTTGCTACAGATGGGATCAGGATCAATTATTGGAAACTTACGAAGAGAATCTATGTTTGGATTCACAGCTAAATCAGATCTGCAGTAAAGATATCAGATATGCAGTTCGATTCAAGAGCAAAAACTTTAACAGATCTAAAGTAGTTAAGTGCATTGAGGCTGCATCTCGGTGCGGAAAAATGAATCTCTCAAAGACTTATAGATGCTCATTCCAGATCTAGCGCTTGTTAATAGTAGTGAAGCAGGGATGAGAATAACAGCAGAAATAATGCATAAATCGCAGTAAGAGCGTGAAAATTCAAAGATAGAACAGAGCTAAAGGAAAAGGAAAAGAGACGACGAAGAAAAATAGCTTGCATACAATGAACCGCCAATAACAACTAGCAGAGACGATGATTGTCCAACTCGTCAGAAGAGTTAGCACAGTCGAAAGCAACAAGCAATGCAAAAGGATCAATCCATAGTCAAAAGTAACATGGGGAGGATATCCTTCGCCGGGAGAATCACACCAAAACAACCCCAGATCTTTGTTACGATGGTAGCATCCTCCCTTCTGAGCATGCAGTCCGGTTATACACAGAAAGAGTCTCTCCTAAAATTGAATGCCTAAATATAAAGATGGAAAATAAATCTAAAGAAAATCAACAATGAAAGGAAAATAAGTAAAATCTTAAAACTAATTATAACTCATTCAATCAAAATAAAACTACAAAAGAGTCAGCAAAATATGACAAGATTCTTTTTCTTTGCAAATGAACGAAATCCCCTCAAAATTGCCTCTAATAGTCAAATCTATGAACTCTTAGGGATCCCAAATTGGAACCCAATAGGGTCCAAATGAGGCCAAAACCAGTGTTCTAAAAAGCGGCCCAGGCGGCGCCTAGGCGCTAGGCGGCCCCCCACCGCCTCGCCTAGGCCCTAGGCGCTCCAGAAAAGCGGACAAGCTCCCAGGCGGAGCTAGGCAGAGCTAGGCGGGGCAAGGCGGCCGCCTAGGCGGTCTAGGCGGGACAAGGCGGCCACCTAGGCGGTCTAGGCGGAGCTAGGCTGGCCAAGCGGGCTGAGGCTAGCCAGGCGGACCATGTTTTCTTTTGTTCTAGTTAATCACTCAATCTTGAATTATGGTTATATACTTGTTCTTTAAAATAATGGTTTAGGATAATCTTGAACTTATATTAATTTTTAAACATATCTATATTATATAATATCAATATAATAATTAAAATAATTAAAAAAAAGGCAAAACGCCTAGGCGCTGCCTAGGACCCGCCTAGGCGCTAGGCGGCCCCCCACCGCCCGACTAGCGCCTAGCGCTTTTTAGAACCTTGGCCAAAACATGCTGATTTTGGGCCTGATTGATGCAGCTTGATCTGCATCAGATCATCATTACTTTTTATGTTTGCTGGAATGATAATTGTAATAGCAGTTTTTAGGTGTTTTAGGTTTATTTCAGAATCAGAGACATCAAGTTTGATGGTTTATCACTATAGTTTGTTACCTTGTTGTGCAGGGTTGTCCACGACCTCATTCAAGGGCTTTTTGGATCAATTTCAAACTCTTTTGAATGAGTTTTTATCTATATTTAATAAAATATAAGGCTATATGGTTCTGCAGGGTGCCAACAGTCGAGATTAGATCTCGAAACCGACGGTCAAATTATCATAACTTAAGTTATTTGATGACTGGGCACTAATGAGCCTCACGATAAGCCCAACGGTCTTTTATGATAAGCCCAACGGGCCCCCCCCCCCTTCCATACCACCGCCTCCCTCTCTCTCTTTGCACATTACTCGTGCGCGGCATGCACTCTGCATTCTCCTTTCTCTTTTCCCCAGCATCTCTCTCTCTCTCTCCCCCTTTTGATGTCACCTCTCTCTTGTTTCCTTATTTGTTTCCCAGCATCCCCACCACTCATCTTCTTTCCCTCGTTGATCTTGGCCATTGATTCCCAACACAAACTATATAAAAAGAATGATTAGAGGAGAAAAATCAGATTTGAGTATTTTGATTCCTCCATGTGAGAACCCTAGAAGACGAGAGTTCCGCGCGCCCTCCACCTCATTCCCCAACTTTGCCTTGGGCCCTTGGGAAGTCCCTTAATTGGATTGAGATGCCTCCAGAAGAGCTATGGGCTCATGACTCCGAAGGATCCGACGATCTCATCGACTGGCCTTGCTCCACAAGAGGATTCAACGATGATTCCTTGCATTCGCGGTGGATCCAAGGTACAAAATCTCGAAATATTTCGCGAAATATCGCGAAATATTTCGGTTTTCCCAGACCTCGACACGAAATGTCTACTGCGATATCAAACGAAATAGAAATCACGATAATATCGCGATATATCGCGATATTTCGCACGATATATTTGCCGGCACGAAATATCGCGATATTTCGTGGAAATTTCGAGATATTTCGGGAAATTTCTAGATATTTCGGGAAATTTCGGGATTTTGGCACCGAAATATTGGGACTGACTGGTTATAAAAGGGGACTGGGGGTTTCGGTTTCAGCAGCTTATTTACATATAATAACATTTAAGTAAATGTCGTCTTACTTAATTTTACTTAATTTTCTCCATTTACTTTAAGTTATTATATGTAAATAAGCAAATACCCCCCCATTTGATTTCAATAAAAATATCAAAAAAATCAAAAACCAAGTGAATCAAAAAGTAGCTTTTCAGTTTTAGTAGGAGAAAACAGTTTTTTCGGTTTTTCATAAAATTTGTATGTTGAGAAAAGTGGTTAAATCAACTCATTTTTAGCTCAAAAAATTCCACAAGATGTAGAACTACAAGTACATCTAGAAAACCATGGTCCGTCAAAGAAAATTTTGAATGTATAAAAACTTTTCTTTATAAAAACTCATTTTTTCAGACTTAGTAAAAAAACAGTGTTTTGCATTTCAGCATAATTTTTGTACGATTTCAAACTTGCACAACTTTCTTGTTTTAAGTCCATTTTCAAAATCGTTTGAAGCATTAATTTAACAATCAACTAATCTTTATTTTGGAAATATTTTTCTCCACAAAAAAGATTAAAAACCATTTAAAAAACATAGATCAAAACAGGTTCAAACAAGACTGCACAAGACTCACAGACTCAAATGCAAAATACATACTTTGTGATGCTCTACACCCGTAGATAGGGTATAAATATTATCTAAGTGTTCTAAAACGTGTATCTATACTTAGTTTATGATTATCCAGAGTTTCATTCAAAAATTCTATTAAAAAATCAATATTTCCACCATTTCCATCAAATCACAATATTTCCACACTGTCGAAATATTTCCACGAAATATTTCCATTTTCCAGGAGGTCGAAATATTGACCGAAATGGAAATTTCGAACCTTGGGTGGATCTTATCCCAGGCTATATGTTTCTTCTTTCTTATCTTCTATATTTAATTTTATTTGTTTCCATCATCACCATTGTTGTTCTACGCCTTCCGCCACCCTCTTTTAGTACTCGGATTATGCCCAGATAACCATTACTCGATCCTAGACGATCACTACCTCTGTACCTTGTTTGTTTTATTTTATATCAAAATCTGAAGTGTTTGCCTTCTTTTAAATTCCTGATTCAGCACTTCAAAAATATGCAGAAATTGATGTTTTGTTGACAATATTAATGTTACATATATTGAAAGTTGCAGGATAAAAGAACTTGGTTGTTGTCCCTTATTGTATTTTTTATTGATATCAACAGTTCAATTTAGATTCAAAGGTCAATAAAAAGGCTCTTATTTGTATTGTACCTTATTGACAATCCATGGCAGAGCAGAATGTGAAGCCAACTAAGAAGCACTGACACTGGTACGGGGACACGGGTACGACACGACAGGGGTTCGCCGACACATCAAATCCTAAAAAAGGACACGAGTACGGCAAAATAAATTAATATTTTTTTATTTATATTTTATATGTGTTTACAATTTTATATATATATATATATATATATATATATATATATATTTCAATAACTAAAAAACCATCATAAAAAAAAACTAAAATTTTTTTTAATGTATACTGAATCGCAATCGTTAGTTACATTCAACCCGATCGATGAATCGCACACAGCTCTAAATGGTATGGAAAAGAACGGCTGTGTTTCTGTTTTGGCTTCAACCTATCGGAAACCTCAGATGATCAGATAAATAAAAGCTAAAACTGAATCGTAACCGTCCGTTACAACCAGCCTGACAAGTTAATCGCACTCATGCTCAAATGGCGTGCAAAAGAATGGTTATGATTCAGTTTTGACTTCAACCTATCTTATCCTCTGAGGTTATAACCTCAGAGGATCATATAGGTTGAAGCCAAAACTGAATCACAACAGCTTGTGACCCGACCCTATATCGAACAGTCTATCAACCCGCCATGTCCAGTGCTTGGTCCAATGAGTATCCGACGAGTGTCCGGCCGTGTTTGGCTCCCGGAAGCACGTGAAACACGACACATGCATGTCCGGCGAGTGTCGGCGTCCGACACGTGTCCGACACGGGTACGGGCAGCCTAGGGAAGTGTCTGTGCTTCCTAGGAGGCCAATATAACCTGTTTGAGGTCAATCTCCCTACTAGGAGTTGTTCTCCCTAATTTTTCGGTAAACACGTGCAAAATAAAAAGAGGAAAAATTCAAAAGGAATATGAAGACGGATGGAAGATGTAAGAGGATAACATTATTAAATAAAGGCAATAAATTCTGGATTGAAGAGGAATCTGTCGCAAAGATTAGACATGAAACTATCATAAATTATTCCTTTGTAGCACCAACTTGGGGAACATCGTGCAAGCTTTTGAGTTAGAAGTTCTTTGTCTTCACTAGTATCAATTTAACTTCATCTCTTAGGTGCCAAATTGGATGAACTATGTTGAGAACCTTCCCTTCACATATGTGGAGAATTTTGTGATTAGATTGTTCTTGATTCACAATGTTTTCTGATTTGAGACTGTTGAATCCCTAACTAATACTAAATTATTGTATTCATCAACAATTTTCAGTTTTTACCAACAAATTTGAATGGCCCATTGGCTGTCATGGAAATTGTAATTGTATAAGGCAGTTTGAAGAAAGAATGGGAAAAACTGTAGTCTTAGAAGAGTAATGGAAGCCTTTAACCAATGTTTGAACTCTTTCAACCTAGAAGATGTTAAGAAAGATGGATTTTCTTCGACCTAGTGTAACCAGTTTGATGTCAAGTTTCTTGATCATGTGTAACCAACTGACTCAACAGAATTCAAGTTAAGCTAGACATACTTAAACAATGAAGAGTGGTTATTTGCCTTTCCAAACTCATTCTTTGTTTTTATGATTCATAAAAATGAACGCATCAGTGACCACAGTCCTATCCTTTGTCATCTATTCCACTAGAAATCGAAGGCGTTCCCCCATTCAGGTTTTTTAATTCTTTACACATCCTAATTTTCTGCCTCCAGAGGAATCTGCATAGAATTTATCTTCCTAGGTGTCCTTTATATTCTAATTGAGAAGCTTAAAGCTACTGAGCAAGCTTTAAAGAATTGGAATTGGCGGACATTCAAGGTTATTTCTAGTCAAACATCTAAACTGAGAAGTAAGCATTCAGTAATGTTCCATCAATCAAATTCCAACCTTGCTAATTCACATCTTACCAGAAGGAATAAAATACCAAATACCAGTCGATTGATTTGATTAGGAATGAAGATAATCTTCTACTTCAGCACCATCATCATCATCACCACCACCAAAAACTTTTGTCCCATCAAGATGGGGTTAACTAAAAGGAAGATATAGTTCATGAAAATACATGGACAACGCAAGGTGTATCATCTATTCCCGGATTCTCATTACTTGCCATAAGAGCACATATAATTCATGAAAAAACCTCAAGTTTACATCCACCAGCAAATCAGTTTTCTAAGTATTGACTTGAAATGTCATCAGAGCTTCCCCTCTTCCAGATATCAGTAGCCTGACATATTAATTTGGAATCCCAGCAGATCCGGGTTAACAGTGAGGTCTGCCATTGAAGATCTTAATTCAAGTATCCAGATTCCAGGTTAAGGATTGAACTAAAATTACTTGGTGTAAATCAGATATCCAACAGCACTAACTGGTAGCACAGAGGCCCTTCCAAGGCAAAGTTCATTACTCATGGTCTCACGAGAACATGAACAAACATGTTTCAGGTGTACCCATTATTATGGTGATAACTAATATCTGAAGCACCTTTTATTTGGGGCTGTGTGTTTTACAAATGGATGCAGAGGACAATCATAATTGACTGTGAAGATTTGGATGCTATATCTACTAAGTTTCTTAGTCATTTCATCGAAGAAAAGATTCTCGAGATTATGTCCAGTTTGTTAGTTTGCTCCTCTCTGATTATTCTTTAGTTTGTTTCTTCCCAGGTATTCCATATCTACTGTGCAGTGTGCACTAATCTGGAATACCTGGGAAGAAACAAACTAAAAAATAATCAAAGAGGAGCAGACTAACAAACTGGACATAATCTCGAGAATTTCCGATGAAGTTGGCATCAGGATAAGAATCACCACACTGCAGGCAAGCAATGGGGACTGCCAATAAACTATAGGGTAGATGGTATCTCTTATGTAAATTCTTGAAATCAAAGTTTGTAAGTAAAAGTTGTACAATCATAGTAATGAATAACTTTGATTGTCTTCTAAAGAGAACATAAAATCTTAGAAAATAAAAATAGGACGTATTAAGTGGAACATACAAATTTAGTACCAACAAAAGTTTAATCATGAGCATACCCGCAACAAGTGACTGAAAGAATTTTTCTGTCACATAATCATCCTCATTGGAATTCTCAAAAGCCAAGCTGAATTTGTAGCGCTTCAAAGCGTCAACTTTGTCCACTGCATTAAAAAATAAACATTATAAGTAGTGTTCAGTTAGAACAAAATATTACAACAGTCAGATCCGTAGAATTACTAGCAATAGATAGAATTAAGTTTCAATGATATTATATATAAATGAAACATCTCCCTCTCTCTCTCATACACACACACACAATTTTCAATCTCCGCAATTGAACAATGAAAGAAAGTTAAAAATTATTATCAGATATTTGGACTTAATGCTCGTAAATTTAAAATCTGTATCTACAATAATAAATTCTGCACAAAAGAAAGGTATAGCATAAAGAGATAAAAGTCAGCACGATAGAAGAAAGCAAGAGTAGATTTGAGAGGAAAAGAGAAAAGGAAGGAAGTTCAAACAAAAGCGCCAATTTACTTCCTTCAATAATCTGTGCCAATTTTGTTCTTGTTTGCTGATGTAGCCCCTTTTAACTTTGTCAATGCCCATCCGGCCACCCAATTGACTTGATTGAGATCTAATCTCGACCACTCGAACTCACGCATTGGTCATCTATTACCATAGAGTATCAAAAACAAGGAAAAGAACCAAGGTCTTGGAACTAATAATCAATCTGATGTCACAGAGACCCCTATTTTCACTGATCTCACTGCCATATTCTCCCTTTGTTTCCGATCTCCATCTCATCCATCCTAGCTGCCGATTTTGGTAACAGGATGGCCCCTTACATCATAAACTAAAGCCCTACCTACCGATTGAGCAACCCTACAATGTTCTTTTCTTATGTGAAATGTATTTTATTTATTAAGTAAATGAAGATTTAGCAGAAAAAATAAATGTTTCATATTTTAGTAAACAACCAATAAATACAAACAATCAATTCTAAGATTTTAATAACAAACATAAGGGCTCTTGACAATCCTCTAGAATCAACATGTACCAGTTAATATAAGCATCAAAATACAAGTTCATCTTGTTCTTGCCAATCGTACAAAAGTTAATGCAACAAAACCGTACACCCAATTTTACACATCTTGCAAAAGCAATAAAATGCAAAAGAGAAGCCAACTATTTTATCCAATCGTATAAATTTGATGCTATGAAAACACAAGTATGTGAGGATTAATATTTCTGAAAACGAAATTTTGGGCAAGGATTGAAAGAAGGGAAATATTGCATCCTGTACATACCTTTGCCATCGCGGTTTCGATGACAGCTGCCATATGAATCAATATTAATATTTAACTTTTCCAGCATTTCAAGCGCTTGCAAACGAAAATTGCGTGCCCCACAATTTGAAATAAAAGCAGCTGCTAGGGCATCTTCCGTCTTTGGATGCATAGGTGCCATAATGTCATATTCAGCCCATGAGAAGTAACCAACTGGAACATCTGAGGAGAGGCTAGTTGTCATTACAACCTTGTACCCTCTCCTATCACCATAGAGAGCAAAGATCAACCTCTATTGAAATCATAAAAATTTAAGCATTGGACATATATGACAGCAGAGTATATTAGAAGTTTAGTGATAAACAGTCTTCATAAATAGAGAACCCAGAAAAAAAAAATTAATTAAAAGAATTTACATATTCTTATTCAAACTAAAAGCCATTATGCATAAAATATAAATAATATGAGGAGCAAATTTTCAAAATCAACTATTCTGATAAATATTGATGTTAGGATCCCTTTTGAACATGTGAATCATATGATTCATATCCCAATTTGCCTAATACAAGTGAGATAATTGTATCAAAATTGTTGGCTTGTACCCTTAAAAGTGATTCACCACTTCAAAGTTAGGTGCTGTTACTTTTATGTGGACTATAACGAATGTGTTCCTATATCAAAGTGAGATGTCAAACTAACAGGTTTCGGCATCACGGAGGACTAGCCTTCCGTTTCCTCATACTTGAAACTTCCACAGCGAGTAAAGCCCGTCACCTCCATCTACACCATTATCATAGTGAATAGTGCCTAAAAGATTTGGAATTGTTTGACTTAAACCAATTAAGCAAAGCTCCATAGCAGTATAGCACAATATGGTTGTTTCCATATTAGGCACCTATTCATGATGTTCTGCTGGAGTGCTGGGGTGGGGTGGGGTGGGGAGTGTGAAATTTACATATGTATTCCTTTACTAATTTGACAGCCACATTGTTTGTGTGTGTGTGTGTGTTGGACCTGCTGGTGGTGGTGGTGGGGTGTGTGTGTGTGTGTGTGTGTGTGTGGGGGGGGGGGGGGGGGGGGGGGGGGTTATTTCACAATTCACATACTTGTCTTGCCTTAGTACTTTGACTCGATTTGCAAGTCACTTTGGGTCATACCATAGAAATAGAACTGACCATAGTACATAGTTTGAGCACATTAGGTGGCTCGGTGGCCTTCAAATGGATGTACATTCACATTGTCCAGTGATCCTCTATTTGGAGCTGATAAAGATTGGCGAATATATTTGATCCGGCATAAAATATTGGATCTAGGTGTTCAAAAGCGTTCCGATATTAAGACAGGTATGTAAATCAGATCATTGACAGTCACTTTGGGGTCATACGACTCATACCATAGAACTGCCCACATTACTTAGTTGGAGCACATATGGTGAATTCGTGACTAGCTGGTCTCAAGGCTTTAAATGCGGGTATCGATGCTAGTATCGGTCAATCTCGACCAAGTCGAACGATCGGTAAAACTTGGTATCGGCCAGTCCGGTCGGAATCGGTACTTGGTTGTTTTTTTTTAGAAAGATTGTAAAAAATTCAAAAAAAATTGCAACAAATTGATCAGTTATACTCGGGGCATATTAAGATAGGTTTTCACAAGACTATTGAAATCAACATCGTTCATCATGATCTGTGCAATCTAAAACATTTACGAACAAAAAATGTCAAATGATTTCAAGACTTCATTACCATGAATTAAGTGGTCACAACATAAATGGTTGGTATTGAATTGAAATCCATTCCCTTTTTGGTTGCTTAACGATAGAATAAGAGGCTCCAAAATGTGAGTTTTTTTATGCATGTGTCCAGGGACATGCATGCCATGATAGACTGGTATGGATCATGTCGGTCATGATAGAACGGTGTGAATCATAATTTCAATGATCTACTAGGCATTTTCATCACTATACACACACATACAGACATACACACACAATTTTTAAATGCTACTGTGGGCACCGAAATTAGCCCACGGATTGGACCCGACCCGCATGCAAACCTGGCCCGCACACAACGGCCCGCATGCGAAACCTGGCCCGCACACAACGGCCCGCATGCGAAACTCGGCCCGCACACAACGGCCCGCATGCGAAACTTGGGCCCGCACACAACGGCCCGCATGCGAAACTCGGCCCGCACACAACGGCCCGCATGCGAAACTCGGCCCTCACACAACGGCCCGTATGCGAAACTCGGCCCGCACACAACGGCCCGCGTGCGAACTAGGCCCACGTGCGAACTCAATTCGCGCGCCTTGGCCCGACCCAAAGCAAACGGGTCCCACCGGACCCGCAACTCGGACACAAAGAGGGGGGCCCACCGGTCCCCCCTCTTAAAAACCGTGCCCCCCTCCTCATGGAGAGGTGGGGCCGGCCATAAAGAAAAAGAAAAAGAAAAAGAAAAAGAAAAAGAAAAAAGAAAAGAAAAAGAAAAGAAAAGAAAAAGTCAAAACCGCCTTGATGCGGGGGGAGGTGGCGTGGACGTCTACACAACCGTAGATCCGCGACGATCCCTCGATCCAACGGACAAGATGACGTTGCGTCGCCATCCGATCCAAAAGTGCAACAAAAATAACAACTCGATCTTTAAAGATCGAGTCACAACTAGCCCATAACCACTCCAACTAAAAAGGAGGAAATCGGGTTTGTTTCCCCAAATAAGGGAACAATATCTCGATGGTTATGAGGGGAGAGATTGGAGGAAACAAAAAGATTTCAGCAACATCTCCCCCAACCGCCCCCCTTTGCCTATAAATAGAAGGGGTCGGGGAAGGCATCAAAGGTCGAAAGCTGAAGAGGAAAAGGCTCTGCAAAGACGAGCTCCAACGCTTGAAGACCGAAGGCTTCACGAGGCATGGCAAGCATATCCTACGGGAGTCCTTGGCCCTTCAAGTCCTCATCAACGTGAAGACCTTGCACTCGAAGATCAAAGCTTCGACTCCTCGCACGAAGAAGAAAGCTTGGAGAAGAAGACCCGGAGTCGTCGTCATCCCGACTTCTCCAACGATCTTCATCAACTCCGAAGAAGCCATAAGCAAAGGCCGGAGAAGAAGATCGAAGCCGACAACACCCGTCGTCTTCAACAAAGGCGTCGACTCCTCGCACGAAGAAGAAAGCTTGGAGAAGAAGGCCTGAAGCCGGTGCTACCCTTGCCGTCTTCGTCAACAAAAGCCGACGCTACAACCGTCGTGCGGAGATCGGTGCTACCCCCACCGTCTTCACCAACAAAAGCCGACGCTACAACCGCCGTGCGGAGATCGGTGCTACCCCCACCGTCTTCACCAACAAAGCCGACGCTACAACCGTCGTGCGGAGATCGGTGCTACCCCCGCCGTCTTCATCAACAAAGCCGACGCTACAACCGTCGCACAGAGATCGGTGCTACCACCGCCGTCTTCATCAACAAAAGCCGACGCTACAACCGTCGCATAGAGATCGGTGCTACACCCGCCATCTCCAAAAGAAGCCTTCAACTCCAATCAAGCCAAACACGCCCGGAGAAGAAGTCAACGTCACAACCGTTGCCGGGTCGGAAAGCCGAAGACGAAAGAGCTTCGCAAGAGAAGCTCCAACGCTCGAAGACCGAAGGCTTCACGAGGCACGGCAAGCATATCCTACGGGAGTCCTTGGCCCTTCAAGTCCTCATCAACGTGAAGACCTTGCACTCGGAGATCAAAGCTTCGACTCCTCGCACGAAGAAGAAAGCGTGGAGAAGAAGACCCGGAGCCGTCATCACCCGATTGCTCCAACGATCTTCATCAGCTCCGAAGACGCCATAAGCAAAGGCCGGAGAAGAAGATCGAAGCCGACAACACTCGTCGTCTTCAATCAAGGCATCGACTCCTCGCACGAAGAAGAAAGCCGGGAGAAGAAAGCCTGAAGCCGGTGCTACCCCTGCCGCCTTCGTCAACCAAAAGCCGACGCTACAACCGTCGTGCTAAAGCCGGTGCCACACCCGCCGTCTTCATCAACAAAAGCCGACGCTACAACCGTAGCACGAAGATTGGTGCTACACCCGCCGTCTTCATCAACGAAAGTCGACGCCACAACCGTCGCACAAGCATCGGTGCTACCCCCGCCGAAAAGCCAAAACCGACGCCACAACCGTCGAGGAAGCCGGAAGAGTAAAGAAGCCTTGAAGAGGTAACGCCAGTCGTTCGAGAAGAAGATCGAGTCGAAGCTAAAGTCAAAGCCGACGCAAGAAGCCAAAGCAAACGCACCGGTAAAGCCCGCGCTAAAGCAACGCACGTGCCAAAGCCAAGCAACTACGACGGTCACGAGCAAAGCACCGCACGTTCTAGCCGATACGACGCGAAGTCCGGAAGAACTAAAGCATCGCAAGTCTCTACTCGTCTACGTTCAAGCGCAAGCGCCAAAGCAAAGCAAAAGCCAGAGCCACGCCAAAGCTACGCCAAAGCCGAAAGCTAAAGCCAAAGCTGACGCCAAAAACACGATCGACGCCGCGAACCGACGATCAAGGACGCCGAGGTCGAGCAAGGATCGAGGAAGACACGAAGACCGAGGAACGAAGCCCAAAGCCTCCCTAGCCGAGAAAGCGCGAAGCACGGATGGGACAAAATCAACGGCGGAAACTCCTTAGCCTCTCAAAAACCCTCACCCTGTAAAGACCTCTGTCCTGGGCAACCCCTTCAGAGCTCTCGCACGAATACCACGTGGAGACGCGGATCAAAGGGACCCTCCAGAGGATCTCTCCCACAATCTCCTGATCAAAGAAAATTTGTAATCTCGTGTGATCCGCAATAAAGACGACCCGAATCTTTTTCTGCGACCACAGATTTCTGGCACGCCCGGTGGGACCTCCTCTCCTTTCATCCGTACGTTTGAAGGAGTTGCTTCAAGTTCGCCATGGCCGGAACGAACGACGATACGTTTGCTCCAACAAGCCTCTCACCTATCGCTGAGTCTCCACTACTCCAACAAGGCGATCCAGAAAACCCGGTGGATGACATTCCCCCGGTAGTACGCGTTTACACTCGGCGTACTCAAACTCTTGCGGACTTCTTCACGCCAGAAACTGCTGCTGAAGGTGCTCGCCAAATCACCAATGAGGCCTTGGTGCATGAAGAAACAAGCCTCAATCCTGGAACATCTGTCCAGAAATTTGGAGAGGACCAGCCCCAACCCCGAACCCGTTCGGGTTCTCCAGCGGACTTTGCACCTCCTTTGTCGGGGGCAAACATCCGTCATCAAGTAGAGGCAAGTCGGCGCGACTACGTCTCCGACGAGGACGGCGACGGTGCGGGCATGCAACATCGAGACGTCCCGCGACATCATCCTCCGTCCGCTCTCCAGCTCCAAGTCATGCAAATGGGTGAACACATGGCTCAGCTCACCCGACTAATGGAAGAGAAAGATCGTCACATCAACACCTTGCTTCAAAGGCTGAGTGCCAGGGATGCCGCAACATTCGGTCAACCTCCTGCTTCTCCAGTAGCTGCTCCAGCCCCGTCTCCAACTCCTGCTCTTGCAGAAGTTGGCCCGGCAATACTAGCAACTACTCATGTACTTTCCTCGACTCCCGTGCCTGCCTCGGCGGCCGCGCAACCTTCGATGGCAATGACGATGAATGCCCAGCAGATACAAGCACTGGTGGCAGACATGATGCGTTCCCACGACGGCAGCCTACCTTCGATTACGGCGGCATATTCAAAGCCTTACACCACAAGGATCCAACAGCTGCGCTTCCCTACTGGGTTCCAGCCACCAAAGTTCCAACACTTCGACGGGAAGGGAAATCCAAGGCAACATATTGCCCACTTCGTCGAAACTTGCAACAACGCCGGCACATACGGCGACGAGATGGTGAAGCAGTTCGTTCGCACACTCAAAGGTAATGCTTTTGACTGGTATGTTGATCTTCCTCCAGGATCCATCGATAGCTGGGATCAGATGGAGAGGGAATTCCTCAACCGCTTCTACAGCACTCGGCGCATCGTCAGCATGACCGAGCTTACTGCTACCAAGCAAAGGAAGGATGAGTCGGTGATCGACTACATCGATCGCTGGAGAAACCTTGCGCTAAACTCGCGAGATCGCTTGTCTGAAGACTCGGCTATCGAGTTGTGCACCCAAGGCATGCACTGGGGCTTGCTCTACATCCTCAAAGGGATCAAGCCTCGGTCCTTCGAAGAACTGGCAACTCGGGCTCACGACATGGAGCTCAGCTTAGCAAATCGCGGGGACTCAAAGGCCATAGCCTTCCAGAAGATAGAAGAGGAGGACGAACCGGCGGCATCAAAGCAAGTCAACGTCACCGACCTCGCTTCGACTTCCAAACCACTCAAGATCGGTGGCAAGCTGGACAAAGGCAAAGGAGCCGCCATACCACCTCCTCAGCCTCAACGACCACCGAGGATGACTCTCGAGGAGCTTGAAGCTAAGGAGTATCCCTTCCCAGACTCGGAAGTTTCCTCCATATTCGATCAATTGATGCAAGAAAAGATGATCGAGCTTCCGCCACCAAAAAGGCCAGAACAAGCACATCGAGTCAACGATCCGCTCTTCTGTAAGTACCACCGGATGGTCAGCCATCCCATCGAGAGGTGCTTTGTCTTCAAAGATAAGATCATGGCACTCGCTAAGCAAGGGATGATCGAGATCGACTCTGATGATATCGTCGAGTCAAATATGACGTCAATCACCTTCGATTCCTTCCCGCCAATGCTGACTGCTCCACAATGCACTCCAGCAAGGCTACGCATCACCTGTCAAAGATCCATGGCAAAACCAGCTCCAAGAAGACGACGACGGTATGCTCCTACAGTGCCCTGGGCCAAATCCTCACTGCCTTGGGGGCAACCGCCTCTCGTGCAAACACTCCCTCTTCCAAACAAAGCTACATCCCAGTATGTGCTCAAAGCAAGAGACGAACAAAGAGACCCTGAAGTCAGCCTGCTAGGCCAGCCATCAGGTAAGTTCGACTTCTACGTCTTTTACTCCAAGCCTCCTTCGATCCCAATGAAAGAAATCAAGCCAACCGGCTGGGGATCAGAAGATGAATCGGTAAAGCCTCCAGAAGAGCAAGTCCTTCAGATCAAAGAAGAGCCTTTGATTACAACACCAATTCTTCACCCTGGCGAGGAAGATCTTCCTGATGAAAATGCATGGGCTATGACACCTCGAAGGAGAAGGCCACGACGATCAAGCTATAGGATAACACGTCTGGCCAACCACGAGCAAGATCAGGCGACAACAAAACTCCCCGAAAGAAAGACCTTCAAGGAAAAGAGTGAAGCTCCAGAAAGAAAAACGTCCAAAGTACCTTCAGTAAGTTCGAAAAATCTTTTCCAGCAAACATGCCCAGAGCTGGCGACACTCCAGGACTTTTTCCCCAGCCGCTTCCTTGAAGTTGATCAAAACCTCAAGGTCTCCGGTTGCATGAGGGAAGTTCACCAAGTGCTCAATGAAGAAAGCGGCACCAACATCGAAAGCATGGGAAGAACCATCATCGCCAACGGCAAGCACTGCAACGAGGCTGAATCACACCTTGCTGACGTCGAGTGCCACCAGGCCGAAGACCCCGTTGCAGAAGTTTCTCCAGCAAAAGCTCCACGAGCCCAGAAAGTCAAAGCAGCCGCGAGGGATAAAACCACTCCACTTGCAAAACTAGCAACATTCTCCAGCCAGACGGTGCACAAAGACAAAGAAGCATCAGCATCGAGACAGAAAATTCACCTCAACTCCAAGTCAAGCTCAATGCCACATGTTCCATTGCTTGCTCAAGCTGCTTCAGTCCTGCGACTCGAATCTCAATGGCTTCGCAAGCCAGGACGATCACCTTCCACTCCAGCAAAAGAACCAGCGTCACCATTCTCCGAGGCCAACTTCATCACTTTGCAAGAGATGGCACTACCGTTACATGGTCTGTTGCATGTCTCGAGCTCAACCGAGTCTTCCGAGTACACCAGCTCCGAGCAACTCGCAATCAAGCTAGGAAACACTCGGGGGCAAAACTCCACCGAGCTGATGTTCAAATCCAGCTGCAACAAAGAAAGCACAGAGCATATGGGTTCATTACCCTCAGTTGCGATACCACATCGCCTGACAAAGACTCAAGCTCGTCTCTCCAAAAGCGACGAACAAAGTCTTCAAAACCACCGAAACATCAACTCTAGTCAAACTCCAGCAATCACCAAAACTCCAAGCAAGAAGATCTTCACTTCTAACTACATTGAAGCGAAGAAGGCGGATGACAACTGCGAACCAGCAGCGACTCTGCCTACCAGTGGCAAGTCCCTCAAAAGGTACTTTGCCTAGCGCAAGGTTACCCCCCTTGCCCAAAAAAAAAAAAAAAGTAATAAAGGAACTACGTGTGACTTGATCCCTCTCAGTAGGGTACGTAGGCAGCCTGTAAAGGTTCAGTCCAAACAAAAAAAAAAGTAAACCACCATTCCAGGAAAAGAAGCCCAGAAAAGACGCAAGTCCAACTCCGTGGGACGAGAAGCCATCAGCCTTCGTCAAGCCACCAGCTCCCGGAGCTGCCACAGCTCATCTCTCGAGGCACCCACACGGTGCAACTCCGAAAGGCAAGAAACCACCAGCTCTCGGCGATTCGTAAGCTCCTCCCGCTGCTTTGCAAGCTCCGTTACAAAAGTCTTCTCGGTTGCTCGAGCTTTCTCGAAACGGAACTCCAGCTTCTGAAGTAACGCATGAGTAGCAAGTCGAAGTCCTAGAGGCGCCGAAGCGGCCCGCCTCCCGCAGCTTACACGCGCTGCAACTCCAGTGGTAGAGAAGCCGTCAGCTTCCGACGCGTTGCCAGCTCTGCACGCTGCCTCGCAAGATTCACTCCAGAAGCCTTCTCGATCGCCCTACCAGCTCAACGCGTTGCCAGCTTTGCACGCTGCTTTGCAAGGAGGAACTCCAGCTTCCGAAGCGACGCGCGAGTAATCTCCACCTTCTTCTGCACCCGAAGAAAGTCTGCAGTAGCAAACGTGTGAAGCCCCTCCAGTCGACGTTCCTCTTCCTCAGCCTTTGCCAACGCCAAGGAAACATCCTCCTCTAGTGAAGCCCGTTGCAAGCAATGAGCCTAGCTGTCCGCCAAAAGGGTGCACATATGCTCCTCAAACAAGGAGCCATCCACCAGGAAACCCACCAGTTACTCAAAGCGTCAAGACCCTCCTCTTGGAAGGGTGCAAGTGTCGCCTGGATAAACTTCCAGCACAACTCTCCAAAAGAAGCTTAGAAAGAAGGCTCTGCGATCTACACTTTCGCTGGCAAGCCTCTAAATGCTGAGACAAGGCGCGATCCTGTCCTGAAGACCCAAGCACGGGAACCGCATCCTGGACCATTGCCGTGACGGCTATCAAAGACACCACAGGAACTGACAAAGAAGCTGTGGCCAAAACGTCCGTTGGAACTGACTCCTGAATGGCAACTCCGAACTCGACCGAATGATCTGCCGTGAAAATCCCTCATCGGTGAGAATGAGCTCGTCCAACTTCGACACACGCTTCCTGCTTCGAAGTACGGCGGCAGAAGACTTGCGCAAAAGGAAAACGAAGATGCGTACTCCCGTGGGAGACCGCATCGACGATCCATCCAGAAGTCGGAAAGCTCTCGTAACGGCAGCAGAAGACTTGCGCAAAAAGGAAACGAAGATGCGTACTCCCGTGGGAGACCGCACCAACGATCCATCCAGAAGTCGGAAAGCTCTCGTACGGCGGCAGAAGAGTTGCGCAAAAGGGAAACGAAGATGCGTACTCCCGTGGGAGACCGCATCCTCCGTTATCTCCACGAAGCCAAAAAGACCATTGGAGCAGTCACCGTGGTCAAGATCGGCAAGCAAAAGACGACCAAGGCAGGCTGCTCCTTGTCAATGCTAGTGGCTTCGTCTTCCTCCTCGTTGAACTCCAGAACGCCTATCTCAATATCCTTCAAGCCGGCGTCACCACCAGAAAAAGTTCTCTCCATAATCCAAAGGAACATCCAGCTCACCTCGATCAGCTTGCTCATGTGCAACCTTGCCAGTCGCTATGCTCACGCGATAGACCTTAACGATCCCATCGGCCTTCGGAAAGCACTCGAAGGGATGAGTCCTGCAAGGAGACGAAAAGTGCAAGTCAAATCAAGATGCGGGGTCAATTCCAGAAGAAAAGGACAGTGCAAGTCCAGAAGTCAAAAAAAAAAAAAAAAAACGGAGCTGAAGCTGCAAACCCAAAGGGCCACAACCCCTTAATGCCAAAAATGTAGAGGGGGCCGCAGCAAAAAGAGCCATAACTCCATTCTCTTTTAAAACCCACAACCCCCAAACGAGACTGCGGTCTTCAAGCTAGGCAAAACGAGCCTGCGACCTACAGTCGCCACCTGCGCACCACCGCCGGCCTCCATGCCTAATCTCGCACCCGGCTGGACCCAACGCCACCGGCCGCGCCTCGTTGGAGCCATCAGCGCCGTCGCCACCTGTTGAGCATCGCCGGAGCCATCAGCGCCGCAGCCACTTGCCGTGCCTCCCCGGAGTCGTCTGCACCCACGGCCTGCGCCCTCCCACAACCCACCATGCGAAGAAGAAGAAGAAGAAAAAGCACGAGTCAAGTCCAGAAGAATCAAGCCGAGCGCAAAAAAAAAAAAAAAAAAAAAAAAAAAAAAAAAAGCCCTTTTTGCAGAAAGGGAAACCGAGAGGGGGGCCACAGCAAAAAGCCGCAGCCCCGCCCCCTTGTGCAAAATGGAGAAACCGAGAGGGGGCCACAGCAAAAAGCTGCAGCCCCCCCCCCTCTCCGGTTAAAACCAGTAGCCCCGGGGGGGGGGGGGGGGGGTTGCTGGCCTTCGACCCCCGCGCCCTGCGCGCGTGACCGCCCGCGCGACCGCGCCGCCGCCGCTGCCGCTGCTGCGCCGGCCCCCCCCGCGCGTGCCCGGCCCGCGCCCCGGCTGCCGCCACGCCGGTGCCCGGCTCGCGCCCCGCGCTGTTCCGCCGGCCGCACCACCGACGCCACCCGGCCGGAGCCCTCGACCCGACACCGCCGCTGCTGTTGCTGCCGCTCCCGCGCCGGCCCGCCGCTCCGCGCCCTACGCCCCGCGCCGGCCCGCCGCTTGTGCCCGGCCCGATCGCCCGGCCACCGCCGGCTCTCGCGCCGGCCCGATCGCCCGAAACCGCCGGCCGCCTCCGCGCCGCTGCTGCTCCGCTGGCCCCCGCGCCGCCGCCTGAGGCCCGCCTGCCATGCACGCCGGGCCACCTTGCTGCTGCTGTTGTTCCGCGCGAACCAGAAACCAGAAAAAAAAAAAAAAAAAAAAAAAGACGGAAAAAAAAAGGGGAAAAGAATGTTGGGAAAAACCGTTTTTCGCTTAACCCCCTATATATAGGCATAATCGGTTATTGGGATAGAGACGGGGTAAAGATCGTATCCCATAAATCTAGGGGTCTATATCCGGAGTGCATCCCGATCCGATGCAACCACTGTTTCAAAAAAAAAAAAAAAAGGAGTAGGAAGGAGGGAACCTCCTACGGCTTCAACCACTCCGCCTCCTCCGCTCGATGCGCCATCCGCGTAGTCACCACCATCGGCCGCGACAATCGGCTTCCATCATTGCGCTCCTGCACCGAGGAGGGACAACAACCTCCGCCGAGGCGCATCGCGACAGTCCTTGCGCTCCCGTCGCCTTGCTGCCCTGGGACTCCGCGCAGCGGCCGCTGTTAACATTCGCGCCATCCTCGAAGCAAGGGAAGTCCGCGACAACAGGGAAGATGAAAAAAAAAAAAAAAAAAAAAAAAAACCCTAGAAGATGTCTTCATCTCCAAGCTGCCAGAGCCCTTCATCTTTTGCGCTAGCAACAATGAGGGAAAACAAAAAGGCGGGGGTCCCTGTAAAGACCTAAATTCCGCACAAATACGTGATCAAGGCCAAATGCTACGCGTTTCCCGCGGGCGCACTCGACCTTGAGGGGGCATTTGTGGGCACCGAAATTAGCCCACGGATTGGACCCGACCCGCATGCAAACCTGGCCCGCACACAACGGCCCACATGCGAAACCTGGCCCGCACACAACGGCCCGCATGCGAAACTCGGCCCGCACACAACGGCCCGCATGCGAAACTTGGGCCCGCACACAACGGCCCGCATGCGAAACTCGGCCCGCACACAACGGCCCGCATGCGAAACTCGGCCCTCACACAACGGCCCGTATGCGAAACTCGGCCCGCACACAACGGCCCGCGTGCGAACTAGGCCCACGTGCGAACTCAATTCGCGCGCCTTGGCCCGACCCAAAGCAAACGGGTCCCACCGGACCCGCAACTCGGACACAAAGAGGGGGGCCCACCGGTCCCCCCTCTTGAAAACCGTGCCCCCCTCCTCATGGAGAGGTGGGGCCGGCCATAAAGAAAAAGAAAAAGAAAAAGAAAAAGAAAAAGAAAAAAGAAAAGAAAAAGAAAAGAAAAGAAAAAGTCAAAACCGCCTTGATGCGGGGGGAGGTGGCGTGGACGTCTACACAACCGTAGATCCGCGACGATCCCTCGATCCAACGGACAAGATGACGTTGCGTCGCCATCCGATCCAAAAGTGCAACAAAAATAACAACTCGATCTTTAAAGATCGAGTCACAACTAGCCCATAACCACTCCAACTAAAAAGGAGGAAATCGGGTTTGTTTTCCCAAATAAGGGAACAATATCTCGATGGTTATGAGGGGAGAGATTGGAGGAAACAAAAAGATTTCAGCAACATCTCCCCCAACCGCCCCCCTTTGCCTATAAATAGAAGGGGTCGGGGAAGGCATCAAAGGTCGAAAGCTGAAGAGGAAAAGGCTCTGCAAAGACGAGCTCCAACGCTTGAAGACCGAAGGCTTCACGAGGCATGGCAAGCATATCCTACGGGAGTCCTTGGCCCTTCAAGTCCTCATCAACGTGAAGACCTTGCACTCGAAGATCAAAGCTTCGACTCCTCGCACGAAGAAGAAAGCTTGGAGAAGAAGACCCGGAGTCGTCGTCATCCCGACTTCTCCAACGATCTTCATCAACTCCGAAGAAGCCATAAGCAAAGGCCGGAGAAGAAGATCGAAGCCGACAACACCCGTCGTCTTCAACAAAGGCGTCGACTCCTCGCACGAAGAAGAAAGCTTGGAGAAGAAGGCCTGAAGCCGGTGCTACCCTTGCCGTCTTCGTCAACAAAAGCCGACGCTACAACCGTCGTGCGGAGATCGGTGCTACCCCCACCGTCTTCACCAACAAAAGCCGACGCTACAACCGTCGTGCGGAGATCGGTGCTACCCCCACCGTCTTCACCAACAAAGCCGACGCTACAACCGTCGTGCGGAGATCGGTGCTACCCCCGCCGTCTTCATCAACAAAGCCGACGCTACAACCGTCGCACGGAGATCGGTGCTACCACCGCCGTCTTCATCAACAAAAGCCGACGCTACAACCGTCGCATAGAGATCGGTGCTACACCCGCCATCTCCAAAAGAAGCCTTCAACTCCAATCAAGCCAAACACGCCCGGAGAAGAAGTCAACGTCACAACCGTTGCCGGGTCGGAAAGCCGAAGACGAAAGAGCTTCGCAAGAGAAGCTCCAACGCTCGAAGACCGAAGGCTTCACGAGGCACGGCAAGCATATCCTACGGGAGTCCTTGGCCCTTCAAGTCCTCATCAACGTGAAGACCTTGCACTCGGAGATCAAAGCTTCGACTCCTCGCACGAAGAAGAAAGCGTGGAGAAGAAGACCCGGAGCCGTCATCACCCGATTGCTCCAACGATCTTCATCAGCTCCGAAGACGCCATAAGCAAAGGCCGGAGAAGAAGATCGAAGCCGACAACACTCGTCGTCTTCAATCAAGGCATCGACTCCTCGCACGAAGAAGAAAGCCGAGAGAAGAAAGCCTGAAGCCGGTGCTACCCCTGCCGCCTTCGTCAACCAAAAGCCGACGCTACAACCGTCGTGCTAAAGCCGGTGCCACACCCGCCGTCTTCATCAACAAAAGCCGACGCTACAACCGTAGCACGAAGATTGGTGCTACACCCGCCGTCTTCATCAACGAAAGTCGACGCCACAACCGTCGCACAAGCATCGGTGCTACCCCCGCCGAAAAGCCAAAACCGACGCCACAACCGTCGAGGAAGCCGGAAGAGTAAAGAAGCCTTGAAGAGGTAACGCCAGTCGTTCGAGAAGAAGATCGAGTCGAAGCTAAAGTCAAAGCCGACGCAAGAAGCCAAAGCAAACGCACCGGTAAAGCCCGCGCTAAAGCAACGCACGTGCCAAAGCCAAGCAACTACGACGGTCACGAGCAAAGCACCGCACGTTCTAGCCGATACGACGCGAAGTCCGGAAGAACTAAAGCATCGCAAGTCTCTACTCGTCTACGTTCAAGCGCAAGCGCCAAAGCAAAGCAAAAGCCAGAGCCACGCCAAAGCTACGCCAAAGCCGAAAGCTAAAGCCAAAGCTGACGCCAAAAACACGATCGACGCCGCGAACCGACGATCAAGGACGCCGAGGTCGAGCAAGGATCGAGGAAGACACGAAGACCGAGGAACGAAGCCCAAAGCCTCCCTAGCCGAGAAAGCGCGAAGCACGGATGGGACAAAATCAACGGCGGAAACTCCTTAGCCTCTCAAAAACCCTCACCCTGTAAAGACCTCTGTCCTGGGCAACCCCTTCAGAGCTCTCGCACGAATACCACGTGGAGACGCGGATCAAAGGGACCCTCCAGAGGATCTCTCCCACAATCTCCTGATCAAAGAAAATTTGTAATCTCGTGTGATCCGCAATAAAGACGACCCGAATCTTTTTCTGCGACCACAGCTACATAGAAATTATTGCGTATGCATAAAAAATAAAAGTTATAATGCTTGGCCTTAATAACTTATTGGTGCAGGTTAACTTTTGCTTCCCACGATCCCTTGATCGTCAAATGGGTCATTTTGATTTTCAATAGAATGAAAAAAAAATTAAATTATGCATCTTTGGATGATTGGATCACTCATCAAGCTGACAGTTAAGGATTTTTAGCCAATGAAACTTGCCATGGACTGAGGCGCATCAGCCGTATAGGCCAATACAGGGATGAACGGGACAAAATGGGATGATACGAGCCGAATCGCCTCGGTATTTGCCGATACGGCTATTGTACCGAGTTTCGAGTTGGACGTGATACCTGACAATCCCCGGACAGTCATACCGGTTGGTACTACTCGGTATAGGCCGAATTTTCATTCCATGGTTGGTCTTCAGTTGGTGGTAGATTTCCAATGATCCCCTGTTTGGAGCTTATCAAGATTAGGGGCATATATTTGATCTAACATGAAATCTTGGATCTAGGTTTTAGCATGTGTTCCGATATTATTCTAAGGCAAGCATTTTTTGTGAATCATATTACTGAACGATTTCTCGATTATATCCAAATTAAGTACATGTTATTCAAGTGTCATAGGTGAGACAATGCTATCATACAAATTGGTACGAGGAGAGGGATCTTATTGCATATTTGTGTTGACAAGGACCACATTTAATAAATCCTTTTTTGGGGTTCACTCATAACATGTAGTGATTTTCACCTCAAAATCTCTACATTTTCCTCTTCTAAACTAACAAAAAAATGTTGTAAATTTCTGGACAGCAGGCACTTCTCATTAAACATCTCCATGAAACCTAGATACCTAACTTTGTGAAGCCTATAACGTAAGGTTTGATCAAAAATATTAAAATACATAAATAAACACCCAGTAGCTTGCTACAAAATTCAATACCATTGTTTTACCAAAGTTAATCCCAAATATGGACATTATAGTTGAGGGAAACTATTAAATAGGTTTATGCACCCACTTCCTAGTGCTTCCATCCTATCCTATAGTAAGCATCTTTTTCCGCCACTAATATTTCTCGCAAAATCAATCTTTTTCAATAACCAATATACAAAATCCCCATATCATGCATTATTTCAAAATGCAATAACCAAATGACTTTTCCACTGTTTTTATATAAATAATATTATATTAAATAAACATTCTGCATTCTACATTTTTTAGAGCTCTGCTTCCTCACTCCCAATTCATGCAACCAAGCTTGAAATTAGTTTGTCCTTTATGTTTCTTTTCTATAAGACAGTTATACTCAAGTACACGTTTCGGAGAAAAAGTTTTCACAAACACGATTGATAACCTAGCTGACCTCATATAGATGGGATAGCACTTGTTATTAAAGCCAATCTTAATCTGTAGAAGTTCCAAAGCTAAAGGTAAAGTTCAAAATCTGTGAGACTGTAAGTCTAACGAATGTATCAAAAGATGGTGCAATTTAAAATTCTTCTCAACATAACACACAATGTAATCCTATTCAACAAATCAAATCAGTCTTACCCACCGTCGTGCCAGGTCAAGATTATTTTCTGAAAAGTAGTGTGATGACTCCATTGATCGAAGAACACTAGCTATTGCTGGATTTTGAGGTAATCCAAAGGAAGCATCAAGCATCTTGTCACCTGCAAATCCAAACTTACAGCCCACAGAGCATGAACTCCAGTCCTGAAGCAGAAAAAAATAAAATAGTTAAAACGAAATATATATCTGGAAGGAACAGTAGATGCAACTAAGAATCTAAGGCTTTCAAGAACTTGCAGATGCTAGTCAAAATGACAAGATTCTCAAACAAAAGAAAAACATAGGAATACAACATTTTAATGTGAGCTTGAGCCTTAAAATGTGTTTCAATAATTGTTACTTATGAATTATAGGTATATATACATTTTTATAAATTGACAAGGCTGGTCCCAAGCCCAGATGAAACATTGAGGGTTGATGTTAGGTCATCACCATTTAGCATTTGTAATTGACTGCTTGTAGTGACAACAGATGTACCTTAAAAGGGATGATTGGTAAAGGATTCATCAGGCCGACCACAAATAGACAGGACGAGGCATAATTGTCATGGTATATATAATGATAGAAATCAACAATGAAGGTGATGAAGTTTCTCGCCCTATAATTACATGAAGTGGAAAAAGGTCCCCTAAGATCTTGAACTTCCTGTGGGAACCTTTACTAGACCTCTTGGTCTATTTTCCTTTTAAACAAGGGCCGCATTTGGTAGCAAGAAAGTCTTAACCTATGAAGCACGGGTACTGGTACGGGTACGATACGGGTACGCTGATACGGCAAAACCTTAAAAAACTAGGGTACGGGTACGGCGAGGTATAATTATATATATATATATATATATATATATAAATATATATATATATATATATATATATATATATATATATTATATCACTTTTAGTATAATATTGTTATAAATATGAATCATTCTTAATGCAACAATAATTTTTTCATCATTAAATCTCTTAGCTCTAACTTCAAAGTTCCAAAACCATAAAAACAAGATTATTCAATACGAGCCATACGATGATACGGTACTATTAGGTCCATTACATTAGAACCAAACCAAACCAAACAAAGTAGCAATACAAAACAAAATGCATAGCAATTAGCAAAGTTCAATTCCATCATCAAAAAAGAAAGTCATCAAATTGCTAAGGATCTTCATTTCCATCATCATCTCCGAATAGCACGGCCTCCAGGTCGGGCTCATCAAGTGATAGATTTGCAATTTCAAGTAAACCGGCACCCTCCAAAGTATCAAATGAATCTCCACCAATGTCCCACAACTTGGTATCCCCTTGTGTGTATTGCGGACTCTTCCGTGAGAGGAGACGAATATTGTTGTGCACAAAGACCAAGTCTTCACAACGTTGTGGCGTAAGCTTGTTCCTTCTCATGGAGTGAATGAAAGAATAAGTGCTCCAGTTTCTCACAACACGACGAGGAACATGGTTGACCGAGTAACTTGAATGCTAAAGCTTGAAGCATAGGAGCCGAAGAGCCATGAGCACACCACCAAAGCATTGGATCCACTACTCCTCTATCCGCTTTCGAGTCAAAATCCCCAAAGCTCTCCAAACAACCCGAGAACTTGGCAAACTCAATGGTAATAGATCGCCTCTCATCAGGATCAGGAAAGTACTTCTTAAGACACTTGGACCTCATGGTTGAAATTTCATCATCCTTGTGAGGAGGAATACGATTCTGATTTTCATCAAGTCACCTTGCACTATAGTACCTATATTCATTCATTTACAATTTACAACAAATAAAAATAAATTATGCAAATATAGGAATCAAATCATTAATAGAAAAATAGAACTTACAAAATGCTAAAAAGTAGTTACTATGAATGAATTTGTTGTACCTTGGGTTCAAAGAATGTGCAAGGCAATGAAGAGGTGTGCTACTTTTGGTCCATCTCTCGACAAGTATTTGGTGGACCACGGAATAGAAAATTGACTCCTCATTATCAAGCTTCCCCTCGTGCCTATAGATAGCCAGCCGTTTTTACATTTTCAATCATTGAATCCCATAATTCATAAACCAAATGTAGGCATGGCTTGTCCGTGTCACAATATCGAAGCATCTCATAAATTGGAAGTGAATGATAGTATGTACTCTATTTTGTCCCACCAAATATCATTCAACACTTTTTCCTTCACATGTGTTGCTTTCCCAACATCATCTTCTCTATAGGAAGACCACTTCTCGCTTATGACCATTGCCTCCAATCCACGACGTATGAGTTTAAATCTTTTCAACATAACAATTGCCGATGCAAAACGAGTATCGGCAACCGAAAGCAACTTCAAAGTCACAAACTCATTAAACATTGCTAGTCTCATGGAATGAGTCATGATGAAATTCTTGATGAGTACCACTTCATCAACCACAAGAGTAATCCAATGACATTCATCAAAGGCATAAGCAGAATTTCCGGTTTCTTTTGCAGCACATATGTTCTTGAGAGCGAGATTAAGTGTATGGACTACACATGGTGTCCAAAAGACCTTCGGATAGTTGCCTTGAATGATTGATCCAACTGCTGCACATACCGGAGCATTATCAGTGACCACTTGTATCACATTTTGGGGTCCTACTTCATCAATAACTTCGCCGATCAATCTAGCAATGTGATACTTATCTTTGAATTCACCTTCACAATTGACAGCTTTTAAGAACATAGCTCCTCCATCGGAAGCCGCCATAAAGTTAATAAGTGGCCTCCTTTGAGCATCCGTCCATCCATCACTAACAATGCTTAAGCCCTTCTCTTTCCACGAATTCTTAGTAGGTTCCAACAACCTTTCGATGTTCGCCCTTTCTTTCTGAAGTAATGTAGTCCTCAAAAGGTTATAACCTGGAGGTACATACCCACTGATTTGATTCTCCGCAGCAAACTGAAACGCACTCACAAAATAAGGATTCCTAGCCAAATGAAAAGGTAACCCTGCCGAAAATATCATGCGAGCAATCAAAGCATGCAAGTGTTCCCTAGCACCTTGATTAAAGGACTTCTCCAAGGCACTACTTCCACTCACAGCTACTGCCTTCCTCTTTCTTGGCTCAAATCCTTCTAATCTAAACCCTCCAGTGCTCGTAGTAGGACAAGTAGAGGGTGGTAAGGGAACGTTCTTTGGCTTGGCCATCTCCTTCCGCTTCTCGGCTTCTTCATTTGCCCTCTTCATTTCACAAAGAGCATCAACCTTCACTTTGTTACACAATCGGATTCATTGGCCTTTAATTTGTAGTAGATGCGCTTTAACCCTCGAGTATGATCCTTGAAATTCCATAAAGCAATAGTTGCACTTAAACTTTGTATTCCCTTTTCCGCTGTCTACTCTTTCAACTAGTTTCGTGACATACTTCCAAAGAGGAGTATTTTCATCTTGGCCTTCATTAATGAAAGCATAGGAAGATGAGACACCAGCACTAGCAATAGCACTAGAAGAACCAGCACTGCTTGAGGAAGTCATTTATCCTGCAAGTTACAACAATTGCCACAATCTACAATCATTATTTATTAGTCAATTCATCAATAAACTAAAAAAAAAAACCAAACACTCACCCGAATACACAAATGACACAATGAAATATGAAATTATCTCAAAAAAAAAGATGGATGTATAGTATATTGTCATATTGAACAATTTGGAACAAAATAAACGCAGGCCGTCGGGTCGGGTCAGGCAGACACCCTGGGAAAAAAAAAACCCAAAAGGGGTATTGTGCAAACATCTCAAACATTAGGGACCAATTTGGCAAAAAAATAAGTTTTAGGGGGCTGGGTGTAATATAGACTTTATATTAAACTCAGTTACACAACTTACACATGTCTTCTCTGTTAAAAAAAAAAAACCCAAAGGGGTAATGTGCAAACATTTAAACATTAGGGGCATTGTGCAAACATCTCAAACATTACTGCATTAGGGATCAATTTGGAAAACAATAAGTTTCAGGGGTCTGAGTATAATATAGACTCTATATTAAACTCAGTTACCCAGGCCTTCACTGTAAAAAAAAAAAAAAAATTACAAAGGGGCAATATGTAAATATTAGGGATCTATTTGGAATAGCATAAATTGTAGGGGGCTGAGTGTAATATAGACCACTATATTACACTCAGCCTTTCGCCTCTCGGGTCGGGCCGACACCCTGTGAAGAAAAAAAAAAAGGGAGAGCTCGGCGATCTAGGGTTTGAGCCAAAGGGGGGGGGGGGAAGGGAGGGGGGAGAGGAGGGGGAGGGGGGGATCTTACCTCCGACTCTCCGAGGCTCCGAGGCGACGACGGTGGCGCGGCGAGGCGACGACGGCGCTGCACCGGCGAGGCGACGACGACGGCGGCTACCGGAGGGGGAGGAGGAAGAGGTGGGTACCCGGATCTCTCTCTCTTTTCTCGGATCCCTCTCTCTTTCCGGATCACTCTCTCTCTTCCCGGATCCGGGATCCCTCTCTCTCTCTTTCGGGACCTTACCCGAAACGTATCCGGGTATCCCTATTTATAGGTTTTTTTTTTTTAATTAGGTACCACAAACGTACCAGATCCGTACCAGCACCGACTGCCCGTACCCGATTCAAATCGGCGTATCAGGTACGGAAATTGCCGTACCCGTACCCGCACCTGGTACGTACCCGGTGCTGGTACGAGCTCGGCTTCGAGTACCCGTGCTTCATAGGTCTTAACTAAGGGAGGGGAAAGAGAATGCTGAGCCGGGGAATGTGATTCCTCTCGGTGAAAAGAGGAATGTGTTGCCCATCACTTTCCCACCGTTTCGCTTGTTTTTGTGCACGATTGATTTACTTTCCCCTTCCCTAGTTAAACTTTCCCGGCTACCAAACACACATACTAGGGCTCACATTAGGGAATCCGATTACTTTCCCTCTTTAGTGAAACTTTCTATCTACCAAACATGGCCAAAGTAAGAGAAGCCATGAGTTTTTAAACACTACCATTCACTAATTTTCTAATGCACTTTACGATCGAGATGCGTCTCGGTCTCCTATCCCGCAATATGGATGACTTTTTATTCAAAATTCAACGCTTTATGCCAACATTTTCATTACCATGCAGGATTTAAAGAGCATTCTTATCCGAAGAATTAAGATGCCACCAACCAAATATGAAGAACGAATTCCATTGTTAACTTCATGCAACAATCTAACAAAAGAATTAAACAATTTCATACTACAAGTAACAATTTAAGAGAGTCCCTCAGTCAAATCAACAAAGAATGGACAAACATGGAAGAAAAAAAAAACCCAATAGTAAGGGGAAGCACAATCAGCCCAACCTGGTCGACCCCCGAGACGAGAACCGGGTCCGTCCGGAAATCGCGAGAGTAAGGGACGGAGTCTTCTCTGTCCAGCCAATCCTCGCAGCTGCGGCTCTGGTCCCCCTCCCCAACGAAAAGCTCGGGAAGCCAGGAAGACGAATCCGTGGCGTCGTCGATCGAGGAGAAGTAGAAGGAGGTGGTCCAGCTCTGGACCATGGCCGCCTTCTCGGCCATGTCGAGGCGGTCCAAGAAGGCGATCTCGGCGATCACGAGGAGGGCGACGCAGAAGGGGACCAGGCTCGACCATCTCCTCCTCTGTCTCGGAGAAATCACGCCCATGAATCCGCCGCCGATCCGCCGCCCCTGCCCCTGCCCCTCCCCCGTCGCTCTGTCTGCTCTCCACTCCTTCACGACGACCGAGGAGGAGAACCCATAAATGGGTCGTTGAGATTCGCTCTGGTTTCGAAGATCGGCGATGAGAGAGAGAGAGAGACGTGTTTACGTATCGTGGAGAGGCATCGATCCGGCCATCGTCGTCACGGCGGCTTCGGAGACGTCGGAGTCCCTTCCCGTTTGTCCTTTACCAGCAAACACCACGCAAATACCTACGCGTTCCGCAGCGAGTCCAACAACACTTATCTCGTTGTACTGCTCTGGATACGGGCGTAAAAAAAAAAACCCACCGGTCCAAACCCGGCCCGAAAGTCAACGACGAACCGAACCGATCAACGGCCCGAACGTACCATGGGCCAGGCTCAGGCCGCCACCTTGAGCCCGCAGCCTTGCCCGAAAGAAAACCTAAAAGCCTGGCCCTAAAGCCCGATACAAAACTATGTGCTTATTGTATATAGGACAATGATAGGGGAGTGCCGTTATACAGGCCCTAGTAGGAAGCCCCGTTAGGTGGCAATCATTCAACGGCTTACCTATTTTATGTGAAAACAAAACCAACATGAAATATCTTTATTGCCCTCAAGAGCATGATACATACCCGGCAAACATCAGCCTCATTTCCTTCACATTTTTTAAATAATACTTTTTGGGATTTGAGTTTTTCACTTTAAAAAATCCATAACTTGTCTACATATCGAAATTTTATAAAATTTATATTTTTAAAATCTGCTCATGGAACTCTACAAAATTAGACTCATATTGCCTATGAAATTCAAAAAAAAAAAATGGATATAAGACTATCCTAGGGATGTAAAAAAAGCACATCTATCTGAGCCCGACCTAACCAGATCAACGGCCCGACCCGGCCCGACTCGAACACACCATGGGCTTATCTGGGGTTGCCACCTTAAGCTCGCAGCCGGCCCGATTGTTATAAAAAACTGAAAATATCACTTTTGAATATTGGTTTCACTTTAACTGACTAAATGTCACTTGCAAAATCAAATGTCATGTAAAACTGACAGTTGCAAAATTAAGAGACATCTTATCGGACTCAAATTGTAGATAAAAGTCTCTTAATTTTACAACTGTCAAAAACTAAAAATGTCACTGTTGAAATCTTTGTTTCACGTTAACTGACTAAATGTCACTTACAAAAGCAAATGTCGCGTAAAAATGACACTTGCAAAATCAATGAACACTTTATCGGAGACATTTTCAGTTTGTGACAGTTGTAAAATTAAGTGACACTAAATACCGATAAAACTCTCTCTTAATTTTACAACTATCACTTTTACATGACATTTGTTTTTGTAAATGACATTTAGTCAGTTAACGTGAAACCAAGATTTCAAAAGTGGTATTTTCAGTTTTTTATAACAATTGGGCCAAGCTGCGGGCTCAAGGTAGCAACCTGAGCCTAACCCATGGTGCGTTTGGGCCTAGCCGAGCCGGGTCATGCCGTTGATTGCATTGGCCCGGGTTCACGTCGAGTTCGGACCGATGGGCTTTTTTTACAATCCTATGGTATTCTTATATCCAAATTTGTTTCTTAGAATTTCATAGGTAATATGGACCTAGTTTTGTAGAGCTTGATTAGTAGATTCCAAACATATAAATTTTTCATAATTTCGATGAGTATACAAGAAGTTATGGTTTTTTAAAAATAAAAAACACAACTGACAAATAAAACTGAGTTTTACTTAATTTTACTCAGACTTATATCAAACTGAGTTTTACTCAAATTTGAGTAAGGACTGAAGTACTCACTATCAAATTGAGTTTTTACTCAAATTTTTATTCAGATTTGAATAAAAAATGGGTTGAAGATGTTCTTACTCAACAAAGTTTTATTACTGACTATATCCTTTTCTTTTGTACCCAAAATCCCAACTAAACCTATGGTAGAAAGAGGGCTTAGACAGAGCGATCCTCTGGCTCCTTACCTATTTATTTTGGGAGCAGAGTTGCTTAATCGCAGTCTTGCTAAGCTCCATAAAGAGGGACAGTTAACTGGGATCCAACCCAAAGCTAATTCAGCCAGCTTACCTATGTTGGCTTTTGTTGGTGACTGTATGGTGTTTACTAGAGCTGATTTTAATCAGTATGACTCTATTAAGGAGGCTCTCAAGTCCTATTGTGTTGCCACAAGGCAGAAAATCAATCTCACCAAATCCTCTTTGATTTTTGAGAAAAAAGTGCATCACAAGCATAGAAAGATGCTTGCTAGACGACTGGGTATACAAGAGGTTAAGGAACCCTTTAAATATCTTGGTATTACCATTTGGGGGAAGCAAATCCCAACTAGGATTCTTGCCTCTGGTCTTCTCAACAAAGTTACCCTTAAGCTTACTGGGTGGAAGGCGGAAAACGACATTGATTAAGTCAGTTCTTTGATTTATACCTATTTTTACCATGGCGAATTAGTGGTCCCTTAAACGCCTCATCAATACTTTGGGGTGGGGCTCTAGAGAGGATGGAAAGGGTATCCACCTAGTGAAGTGGTCGGATGTGTGTAAACCTAAGGCAGATGGTGGCCTAGGTGTTCGGTCCTTGGGAGAGATGAAGCAAGCTCTCATGGGAAGGAAGGTGTTTGAAATTGCTACTAGGAGTAATGGCCTCTGAAGCAATTTTTGTACTATTAAGTATGATGTGCCCTCAAAAACTGTGGCAGTGGCCTAAATCTAAGGGCTGCTCCAGAGCTTGGAAGGCTGTTTTCGAGGGTTTGTCGGTAATGCGAGATCATTTCAAATTATATATTCCCAATGGATCCTCGCTCAATGTGTGGGAAGACTCATGGTTCGACCCGGTGCCCCTTGTACTGGATCCGACGATATTTAAAATCAATGCAAGAGAAAGAATTGAGGTTGTTACTGATTTGATGCAAGGTGGGGCCTCGTGCTCTAAAAGCGTGGATGATGCTTTTGGTCTGCATCTTGCTGCAAGGATCAGCAACAACCCAATTCTTTTCACTAGTGGAGTCCCTACTATGTGTTAGGGCCCAAATAAGGCGGCTGCTTTTAATGCTAAGGTTGCTTGCTATCTCCTAACAAGGGTTGATAATACTATGGATGTGTCAGCTGCAGGGACGGGAGGTCAGAATGACGGAGAAGTCTCTTGGACTGATAGCAATCGGTTGAGAAGTCTTTGGAGGTGCAAGGTATCTCCTAGAGCGGTGGCATTTGGCTAGAAACTAATGAGAAATCGTATCCCATTTAAGTATCTTCTTATCAAACGTGGCATTAATCTTGACCCTCTTTGCAGTCGTTATGCAGGAGATTTAGAAGACGCAAATCACGCTATCTTTGTATGTCCCTGGGCTCGTAAAGTCTGGGAGAATATTTATCTTCCATTTCCTCCTCCTATGGGTATCGGGGAGTGGATCGATCTCATTTCCCCGTTTGGGAAACATAAGTGGATTGCGGACTTCCATTATAGTTTACTGATCAATGATATGTAGAGCATTTGGATAGATTGTAACCATGAACTTTTTGATGGGAGTAAACAACAACCTGAGCATGTGGCATGAATCTGTCATGCTAGTTCATTGGAGTATTGGCAGACTAATAATATGTAACGCCCCGGTATTTTACGGATTAATTCAATCCGTATAACACTGGGGTGTTAGAAGTAAAACTTGATATAAATTAAATTCCATCAAATATGGAGATTAACTGAGCCTCTTATTTAATAATATAAGGGTTTGATACATTTCTTGAAAAATAAAAGCCTAAGGCTTTATTGCAACGTTAACGCTTCATATCTCTGCTCCCGCATCCTCATAGTATGGAGTGTAGAGCGGATCTTCGATCCCCTCCGGTTTGTCCTCTATTCGTGCTTCCTCCTTTCTTTGACTTATAGGGTCAATCTCTGTAGGGACCACAACACATGTAGGGGGGTGAGTCTAATCCACTGACTCACCTAATAACTTAGTTTATTCATGCTAAGATATATGTACTAAAGAATCAGTGAACATAACTATGAATAGTAATTAAAAAGGCATTGATCACCCGATTCCCTTTTTGGTCTCAGCCAGGGTAGGAATCTCAAGCCTTACCCGGGTACTTTTTGTCCGCAACAAGGCTAGACCCACACCTAGGTTCTTTTAGTCACCAGACTAGGCTAGCCCCACACCTAGGTAACTTTTTGGCCTCATCCAGGGCTAGACCCACACCCAGGTTACTTTTTAGCCTCAGCCAGGGCTAGACCCACACCCAGAAAACTTTTTGGCCTCAGCCAGGGCTAGCCCCACACCCAAATAAGTGATCAACATATTTTAAAATTTAGCTAATCCATAGCATCCTACCATTAATTCAATAACATACACTTAGCAAGAATTAACCAGGTTTAGTCCCCTACCTGAAGTGTTGTAGAATCCTTCACCCGATGTAGATGACCTAGTAAGCTCACAACCTGAAATATAGTGTTCTCTTTTGTTAGTTTTATATTCCATTTCCCAAGGATCAGATGGAATCAAATTCCAATATGGATTCCTTAGGTTTTTAAACTAATTTATTTAATGCATTTTATCTTATAGGGGTATTTTGGTTATTTCTAAAATACTTTGAATTAATATCTATTTTGTAGAATTTTTCATTCTGAAACCGTGGCCATAGACGAAACTCAATTCGGAGTTCGTTTGCTCCTGGTATGGCCAAAATAGCCGGTATTGACGGAATTTAAATGGGTGGTCTACCTTTAGTAAATAGGTCAGGTTGCTCTCAGCAATAGCGGTGCAGTTTAACGAAGGCAGAGTCATTTTATCACAGTTTGTTATTGGGCTTATTGGGCTTCGACCCAAGATGTATAACTGTGCTTAATGGGCTTCGGCCCAAAGGATGTTTAATGGCTTAATGGGCTTCGGCCCAAATTTTCTAGTGGGCTTTAGTCTAGGAATTTAAAATAAAAACTATATTTGTGGCCTACCAGGTTTAGGGGTTTTATAATATTGGTGGTTCCGAATCCTAACCACAATCCTGTGGTCGCAAACGGAATTCGATTCTGAGTTTCAATAAAAAGGTTATGACCATTTTACCTTAGGGGTAAAATGGTAAATTTACTTTTTAATTGTTGGTTTTGGTATTTTATAATCTCAGTAGATGTATTTTGTTATTACGAGTCCAAGGCCACTGACGGGGCTCAATTCAGTGTCCGTATGGATAAGATATGGTCAATGCAGTATACCTTGATAATCTATATATTTAATGTTAGGTGATTCTTAACAAAAATCATAAAGCGTTCTACTGGTTAGAGTGAGCCTTCTTAGGTTGTTGTTTAGAAGGTCATGGGTTCTAATATGAATTCTCTAGACTTTTTGAACCAACATTTTATAACGGGTTGAAACCCGAATTAAATGGGTTTAAATTCATACCCGACCCGCTAACCCGGGGTAGTAGGAGCCGGTGGCCGGCGACGGCCGGCGGTGACGACCGGAGCGGAGGTGGCGGCCGGTGGCCGAAGGTGGTGGCGACCGACGGAGGTGGTGGCCGGTGGTGATGGCAGCCGACGGTGGTTGCCGGTGGCCGGAGGTGGTGGCGGCCGGTGGAGGTGGTGGCGACCGGCGGAGGTGGTGGCCGGAGGTAGTGGCAGCCGGCGGAGGTGGTGGCCGGAGGTGGTGGTGGCCGACGGAGGTGGTGGCCGAGGGTGGTGGCGGGCTGGGCACGGATATCGAGGTGGGGGCTTGAGTGAAGAAATCTGTTGGGGGGGGGGGTTATATAGGCTTTTCGGGAATACCAAAAGTCCCAGGGCCTTAAATGCAAAACTGTCATTTACTGTTTCAGCTGCGCGACTGTTTCCGTCCGATCGGAAACGAAGGGTCGTCGGTTGAGATGTCTTTTGGTCTCCCCGTCTTTACTATAATAATTATTTTCTTAATGTTTAGATATAAAAATTTAAAGGGTTTTTTGGTTAAAGGGAAAAAGTTAAAATTCTGCTGTTAGTTCCTTGGTTCGAAACCTTTCATTGGCTATTTTTTAAAAAAATTTTTAAATGCTCTAGATGTGGTCAAAATGTAAAAGTTTGTATATATTTTTTGATCATTTCGACGAGACGGACGCAATGGCGCAATCTGATTTTTATTTTAAATTTTTGTATCAAAATTCTTATTATATAGTTTTAAATTATATTAAATTATTAATATTTTTGGGATGTTATATCCTCTACCCCTAATAAAAATTTCATCCTCGAAATTTAAAGTATATACCTTAGTTGTCGAACAAATTTATTTCTGACTCCAATTCCCAAGTAACTTCTTCCTCATTGTGATGTTGCCATAGCACTTTTACCAATCGTATAGTTTTGGTTCGTAATACTTTATCTTTGGTGTTTAAAACCTTCACAAGTACTCCCACGTAATATGCATCTGATTGAATGTTTTTATTTTCCAAAATATGAGAAGGATCAGGCTCATATGGATACTTGAAAGACTAGATGTACATTAGCCACTACTTGACCATCTTACAATAAGTACACCTCCTAACCCTACATGAGACGCATCCGTGTAAAGTGTGTACTTTCCACTATAATATTAATCTTTCCTCCTAAGAGTTAATTATTAACTTATCTAAGTGTTTTGTTTATGGGGTCCAATAAGGCAATAAATTCTAAGGCTTGAGAATAAAATTTTTCTGACTTTCTCTAGTCACACATCATCTATACCTGGCTACTGTATTCACCAGGAACCACAGTGATATAAGAATAGAGTTGGCCTAAGAGTCAAGGTAATCTAATTGTTAAATTTTTTTTTTAACTATTAAAAACTTCAACTATTTGCCTCTGATCATTTAGGATGTAGAGGTAAACTATCATGATCTTGAAGTCAAAGTCCTAGGCGGCTCCACCTTAGGTGGCTCCACACTGGCAATTGGCAGCCCTTTTTCCCATGGAACGGCTCCAACTAACCCCAGGCAGCCCTTTCCTAGGTAGCCCTTTCTGTTGAACTCGAATTCGAGAAGTGATGATTAATCTCAATCCTAATTATCACAGAACATGTTATAATTTTTAAGTCAATTATTTACTTGAAATCAGTTCTCTATGCACTAATGATTCAACCCAGATCTCACCATGTTTTTGTATAAATTAAATACTAGGAATTGACTAGTGTTCTACATTCAACTCGACTATATTTAAAACTTTACTTATTTGTATCAATCATTTGTATGTTACTAACCGCTTGAGGTTGGAGTCCTTTGGACTTCTCAACTATAGCATTCATTCGAGAAGTATCTTAATTCTTATAGGAGTTATCATGGATGCTTTATTCGAGTAATTGCGTACATAAATCTAATTCCTGAGTTAACCTACTCTCATCAAGGTTGATTAACCCATATAAGGTTCTAATACTTTGGATAGGTTTCAGGTTGCATAGGAAAGAGATCTTAGTCTTTAATACACTTTTTTTTTACACTAAGTTTATATTAATAAAAGACTTAAGAATAGTTTCTTTCTAATGATCATTGAACATTATTTCTGCTAAGACACGGTAGAAACATGTTATCAAAAAGAGGTCTTAGAAGATAGGATCTTAAATTAATTTACCCTTTAGGGATTTCTTACCCTAATCGAGTTACTTCTCGGGTTTATAGCACCTTCTTATGTTTCCATATCGTTACAAAGTGGCATCCTATAATTCTAGTTAGTTTCTTATTCTTTTTAAGTGATCATACATTCTAATTTTGATGTACCTATATTGTCTTCTGGGTTGACTAACTTTTCTGCGTTCAATATTTATTATCTCAGACCTACACATCGAAAGCTATTATAAAACATTTAAAAGAGAGATCCTAAAGTTAAGTTCAGGTAGATATACTTTGTTCTAGCGATAAAGTGTCTTAGATTATCAATGTTTTAATCATCTAGGACTAGGTGTACCTAGATCTAATTCACCTGAACCTAACTAATGCTCTAGGTTAAGTGACTATCCTACTAATGTCCTTCTTGCTAATAATTCTAATTCCTAGGACCTATTACCTAGGCTCTGATACCAAGTTGTAACGCCCCGGTATTTTACGGATTAATTCAATCCGTATAACACTAGGGTGTTAGAAGTAAAACTTGATATAAATTAAATTCCATCAAATATAGAGATTAACTGATCCTCTTATTTAATAATATAAGGGTTTGATACATTTCTTGAAAAATAAAAGCCTAAGGCTTTATTGCAACATTAACGCTTTATATCTCTGCTCCCGCATCCTCATAGTATTTAGTGTAGAGCGGATCTTCGATCCCCTCCGGTTCGTCCTCTATTCGTGCTTCCTTATTTCTTTGACTTGTAGGGTCAATCTCTATAGGGACCACAACACTTGTAGGGGCGTGAGTCTAATCCACTGACTCACCTAATAACTTTGTTTATTCATGCTAAGATATATGTACTGAAGAAGCAGTGAACATGACTATGAATAGTAATTAAAAAGACATTGATCATTCGATTCCCTTTTTGGTCTCAGCCAGGGTAGGAATCTCAAGCCTTACCCGGGTACTTTTTGTCTGCAACAAGGCTAGCCCTACACCTAGGTTCTTTTAGTCACCAGACTAGGCTAGCCCCACACCTAGGTAACTTTTTGGCCTCAACCAGGGCTAGACCCACACCCAGGTTACATTTTAGCCTCAGCTAGAGCTAGACCCACACCCAGGATACTTTTTGACCTCAGCCAGGGCTCGCCCCACACCCAAATAAGTGATCAACACATCTCAAAATTTAACTAATCCATAGCATCCTACCATTAATTCAATAACATAGACTTAGCAAGAATTAACCAGGTTTAGTCCCCTACCTGAAGTGTTGTAGAATCATTCACTCGATGTAGATGACCTAGTTAGCTCATAACCTGAAATATAGTATTATCTTTTGTTAGTTTTATATTCCATTTTCCAAGGATCAGATGGAATTAAATTCCAATATGGATTCCTTAGGTTTTTAAACTAATTTATTTAATGCATTTTATCTTATAGGGGTATTTTGGTTATTTCTAAAATACTTTGAATTAATACCTATTTTTTAGAGCTTTTCATTCTGAAACTGTGGCCGCAGACGAAACTCAATTCGGAGTTCGTTTGCTCCTAGTATGGCCAAAATAGCCGGTATTGATGGAATTTAAATGGGTGGTCTGCCTTTAGTAAACAGGTCAGGTTGCTCTCAGCAATAGCGATGCAGTTTAACGAAAGCAGAGTCGTTTTATCACAGTTTGTTATTGGGCTTATTGGGCTTCGGCCCAAGGTGTATAATTGTGCTTAATGGGCTTCGGCCCAAAGGGTGTTTAATGGCTTAATGGGCTTCGGCCCAAATTTTCTAATAGGCTTTAGTCTAGGAATTTAAAATAAAAACTATATTTGTGGCCTACTAGGTTTAGGGGTTTCATAATATTGGTGGTTCCGAATTCTAACCACAATCATGTGGTCGCAGACGGAATTCGATTCTGAGTTTCAATAAAAAGGTTATGACCATTTTACCTTTGGGATAAAATGGTAAATTTATTTTTTAATTGTTGGTTTTGGTATTTTATAATCTCAGTAGGTGTATTTTGTTATTACGAGTCCAAGGCCATTGACGGGGCCCAATTCAGAGTCCGTATGGGTAAGATATGATCAATACAGTATACCTTGATAATCTATATATTTAATGTTAGGTGATTCTTAACAAAAATCATAAAGCGTTCTACTGGTTAGAGTGAGCCTTCTTAGGTTGTTGTTTAGAGAGGTCATGGGTTCTAATATGAATTCTCAAGACTTTTTGCACCAATATTTTATAACTGGTTGAAATCCGAATTAAATGGGTTTAAATTCATACCCGACCCGCTAACCTGGGGTAGTAGGAGTCGGTGGCCGGTGACGGCCGGCGGTGATGGCCGGAGCGGAGGTGGCGGCCGGCGGAGGTGGTTGCCGGTGGCCGGAGGTAGTGGCGGCCGGCGGAGGTGGTGGCCGGAGGTGGTGGTGGCCGAGGGTGGTGGCGGGCTGGGCATGGATATCGAGGTGAGGGCTTGAGTGAAGAAATCTGTCATGGGGGGGGGTTTATATAGGCCTTTCGGGAATACCAAAAGTCCCAGGGCCTTAAATGCAAAACTGCCATTTACTGTTTTCAGCTGCGCGACTGTTTCCGTCCGATCGGAAACGAAGGGTCGTCGGTTGATATGTCTTTTGGTCTCTCCATCTTTACTATAATAATTATTTTCTTAATGTGTAGATAGAAAAGTTTAAAGGGTTTTCTAGTTAGAGGGAAAAAGTTAAAATTCTGCTGTTAGGTCCTTGGTTCGAAACCTTCCATTGGCTATTTTTTCTTTAAATTTTTAAATACTATAGATGTGTTCAAAACGCAAAAGTTTGTATAGGTTTTTTGATCGTTTCGACGAGACGGACGCAATGGCGCAGTCTGATTTTTATTTTAAATTTTTTTATCAAAATTTTTATTATATAGTTTTAAATTATATTAAATTATTAATATTTTTTGGATGTTACATAATATCTCCTTATCAATGCAGGATACGGCTAAGGGGCCGAGTACAATTTTTGTCAAGTGGATTGAACCAGAAGAGGGTGAACTCAAATTGAACTTTGACGGAGCACTTGAGCAAGGAACAAGGAATGCGGGTGTGGGCTTTCTCATCAGAATACATACAGGGAGAATCCTCATGGCTGGAGCGATACCTCTCAGCAGCGCATCAGTGATAGATACGGAGGCAAGGGCTATTTAAGAAGGTCTGAAATGTGCCTCGAAGTACTTCTCGACTAACCATTTTTGAGTGGAAGGTGATTCCCCTATAATCATTAATTGGGTGATCCAATGAGTGGGTGATCACTTTCTTTGTTCCAATATCAACCTCCTGCTTCGGAAACTCCCGGGGGTGCACATCAGTCATACTTTTCGCAAAGTAAATCAAGCAGCTGACCTTTTAGCTGCGTGGGCAAAAACCTCAACTTCTCCACTATACTGGAATGAGATCGTTTCATCGAATCCGTTGGTGTTGATTCGACATGATGTTTTATCGTGCTTGTATCCTCGAGTTATTTCTAATTAAGTGTATCCTTCTTACCAAAAAAAAAAATCCCAACTAAACCTAAACCTTTGGTTGCTCGTCATCCTCATCTGCGGCGTCATCAACAACAGTAACGACAACAACAGCAAATGCAACAGTGGGTTGTGGGTCATCATCATTAGCAGCGCCAGCGACTGCAAGGCTGTGGCATCGTCGTATCAGTAGCAATAACCGGGGTCAAAATTTTGTAGGGATTTCCAACCCAAGCCCAACCCATGCTCACCCAAATTCGGGTTGGCCCGCCCAAGTTACAGCCCTACCTGTGCCCTCAAGTACCAACCAACTCCATGGGGTTTATTTAAGAGTGAGGTGTGTTCAAGAGTGCATATAATTGGGTATATTTAAGGGGGTAGGTGTTTAATTGGGGTATAATGAAGGTGGGGTGGGCCATTTAACTGGGGTGTATTGAAGGTGGGGTGTCAGGGGGAAGGGTTTTTTTGGGATTGGAATGGGGTATGATAAAAAAAAAACAGGGTGTGTTAAAGTTTGTTGGGAATGGGGGCTAAATACATATTTTTGGGGTATGAATAAAATATCTCCCTTTTTTTTTAGGGGGGGGGGGGGGGGGGGTGGCTTAGTGAACAATCCAAAACATGTTTTTTTTTTTTTTTAAGCCTAAGGATAGAGGACACCGCATCGGACGGCTGCGGGTGCGGACCCCCTCCATACACTTCAAATTTTTATTTACATGCCTTCATCTCAAAACTAAACCTAAAACCTAAACCTAAGATCCATAGGCCATAGGGAGAACCCCTAGGCCTAATCCGAATCCTAAAACCTAAGATCTACATGCCATGGGGATAAACCCTAGACCTAATCCTAAAACCTAAACCGTAAAACCTAAGCTGTCCACTGTTGCTCGCCTCATCGCAATTTGTCGCTGCCGCCCACTGCTGCTCCTCTGAGCTGCTCGTTATTCGTCGCTCACTACTCACTGACTGCCATGCCACTGCGCTCGCCGCCGCCCGCCGCTGTTGTCGCCTACTGCTCAAGAGAGAAGAGAGAAAGGGCAGAAGGGGGAGGGGGTAATTTTGGGTTTAAAATTTAATTTTGGAACCGACTATTAAAGGACTCTCATAGGTGTTGTGGGTGCAAAATCTGGCTAACGCCCAATGGTGGGACCCACAGCCTTGCCTGGGGCCCATGAGTCCAATGGTGGGACCCGCAGCCCTGCCTGGGGCCCATGGGTAAGACGGTGGGACCCGCAGCCCTGCCTGGGGCCCACTTGCACTATCTGGGGTCTGGTAAATCCCCCCGGTATTTACCAAACCCCGGATATTCCTGGGAATATTCCTGGAATATTCCCCAGATAAACTAAGCCCTTATAAATAGCAAATCCTGTAAATGATAGCAGATCGAAAAATCCAGACCATAATCCCACTTTCTGTTTTCCAGAGCTCCCCGGGCTTTCTGGTTTTCAGATCCCCTCTCCACCCTCTGATTACTTATAAGAAGCACTCATCGGCCTATCGAGAGTAGCTCTACTGTTTACTCAGAGATAGTGGATTCAAAGGTTGCGTCTTACCGCACGGAGACGTAGGCTTCGGCCGAACTTCGTCACCACATCCTGTGTCATCTCTACCTTTCTACTCTACAGTGCTTTTGTGACAGCCCAGCAAATCACCACTCAGCGCCCTCTACCTTTCTACTCTACAGTGCTTTTGTGACAGCCCAACAAGTCACTACTCAGCGCTTCGAAGCGCGCCACATCCCGAAGGGTAAAACCTTCAATCGACTGTTGGAGGAGGGTCACGTACGACGGCCGAAATCCTCCCCCACAGTTTGGCACCGTCTGTGGGATCGATCCTTTCAACTTACAACTTCCAAGTTTCCCAACTCCTCCGGTAACAGCTACTGGTTGCCCGAGTAATCCGTCTCGCTCCATTGCTACACCTAGATGGCGAAAACACCGACGGACCTACCAGAGGAGAGCGGCATGCACCTAGACGCTCAGCATCCGACAACTCGATCAATGAGTTGTCAGTTTGCAACAAGCCAACATCAGGAACAACAACTCGCTGCCAATTCGAGGAGTCACCCGTCGGTTGATCGTGCCGCCCAGGCTCAACTTCGACGGTCACCTCAACGAGCCGACCAAATTCCTCAACCCTTGGGGAAAGCGCATGTCTCTCCTGGTACCGATGCTCAAGCGTCATACCAAATCACAACAGAGGATTATCAACTCCTCACCCTCATGAAACAGAACGCCGCTCTCATGGTGGAAAGAGACTCCCTCCGACAGATTATCGTTGAAGCAGAAACTGACCTCCCATGGTCTGCCGCTGGCATCAAAGACGGAGCAGACGTCTGCCGATCGATTGACAAATCTCCTGCTCCTTCCAGACGATCCGTTGTCGACATCCCTCGACGTTCTCTCAAATCCCTCTCGAGAGAACTCTCGCCTATTCCTCCCAAGTCGACTATCTGGGAGCGTCTCAGCGAGTCTGCTCGCCATCCCAAGTCTCTCGGCTCTGAGTCATCCTCCAAGCCCTGCATCATGAGGGATGTTCGGGATAATAGGCACAGCTCCAAAGTTCGGCAACATTATAATGGAGATCGAACCCCAGTTGGGCATCGGATGACGAGATGGACTCCAACGCCCTCTTTGCCTCATCTTCCTCCGAGATGTCTCTCTGACCAGCGAGGTGATCGTCGGAACAATCACGCTTCCGAAGGGCCACTTCATCAGCACATTCTCCAAGCCCAGTTTCCTCGAAGCTGGAAAGCCCCCGCTCTCCCCAGGTTCAACTGTTTAAAGGGAGATCCGATGCTACCCGTCCTCACCTTCAAACAAGCATTGATACCATATGACCACGACAACCAGGTTCTATGTCGCACCTTTGCTGGCAGCCTAGATGATATGTCGCTGGACTGGTATCACAACCTCCCTGCGACCTCCATAAGTAAATTCAGGGATCTGGCAGACCTCTTTGTTCAACACTATCGGCTGAACCTCAAATTGGAGAAGAAGCTGGATTCTCTCTATCGACTCAGGATGGGATCAGATGAAACCCTCCGAGAGTTCTCTCGGAGGTTCCGGAACGAGCATGCTGCGCTCTCCGGACATCACCTCGACGATGAAGCCATCATACTCGCATTCCAGAATGCCCTACGCTTTGACCTCCACATCTACAATGACCTTATTCATAATCCTCCTGCCTTCCTCGGAGTGATATTTGATCGAATTCAAAAGGAGATCGAGGTGGAGGACGATCAAGTCGCTCGCAAGAAGCGTGACCTTGAGAAGCGCCTTTCTGATAAGGCACCAACGAGACCAACAGCTCAAGCTCGCAACACTCAGGCTGAGGAAGATGGAACCTCTAAAAGGCTGAGACGGACAGACGATAGACCCGTAGAGCCTAAGAAGACCACGGACACCAAAGAGAAGCAACCCGTCAACCGATCAAAGTAGAAGACCGTCGACTATCAATAACTCGGAAGGTCTCTTATCTGAAATCCATGATGTAACATCTTCTAAGTTATTAATGAAATGATAGTTGTTTCAAGTTCTATCGAAGACTATCAAATTCTATCTCGACTTCTACTCAACGCCACAGTTAGTTCGGTTCGAGTTACGACATGACCGACTAACCTGCAACGGTACAAAGCTACGTGTCCCGATAGGTAGGTTCGACTGAAACGGCACTTCGCCTAAGTCCAACCGATACAAGGGCGCTACGTTGGGTACTCTGAATCATTGGCATCGCACGTGCTCCCGTTGTCATGTAAGGACACATGCACTAGTGCCTCGCCACAGTTAGTTCGGTTCGTGTTGCGACACGACCGACTAACCTGCAACGGTACAAAGCTACGTGTCCCGATACGTAGGTTCGACTGAAACGGTGCTTCGCCTAAGTCCAACCAATTCAAGGGCACTACGCTGAGTACTCTGAATCATTGGCATCACACGTGCTCCAGTTGTCACGTAAGGACACATGCACTAGTGCCTCACCACAGTTAGTTCGATTCGCGTTGCGACACGGCCGACTAACCTGCAATGGTACAAAGCTACGTGTCCCGATACATAGGTTCGACTGAAACGGCGCTTCGCCTAAGTCCAATCGATACAAGGGCGCTATGCTGAGTACTCTGAATCATTGGCGTCGCACATGCTCCCGTTGTCACGTAAGGACACATGCACTAGTGCCCCACCACAGTTAGTTCGGTACGCATTGCGACACGGCCGACTAACCTGCAACGGTACAAAGCTACGTGTCCCAATATGTAGGTTCGACTGAAATGGCGCTTCGCCTAAGTCCAACCGATACAAAGGCACCACGCTGACTACTCCGAATTCTTACCCCCCGTTAATCAGTAAGTCCAAGGTCCCATCCTCGGCATACAAAGACAAAGCCCGAGACGACGACATCGTCTCGGCCCAAGGTGACAGCCTTGGCATTCAAAAATCAAAGTTCGAGGTAGGCTTCAGCGCCTCGGCACCTGACAAAGCCTGAGACGTTAGCACCGTCTCGGCCTGAGGCAACCTTCGCCTCGGCATTCGAAAACTAAGCCTAAGGCAAACTTCCCCGCCTCGGCACCTGACAAAGCCCGAGACGTTAGCACTGTCTCGGCCCGAGGCAACCTCCGCCTCGGCATTCGAAGACTAAGCCCGAGGCAGACTTTCCCGCCTCGGCACCTGACGAAGCCCAAGACGTCGGTAGCATCTCGGCCCGAGGCGACCTTCGCCTCGGTATTCGAAGACAGTCCGAGGCAGCCTTCATCGCCTCGGTACCTGACGAAGCCCGAGACGTCAACACTGTCTCGGCCTGATGCGACCTTCGCCTCGGCATTCGAAGATAGTCTGAGGCAGCCTTCGTCACCTCGGTACCTGACGAAGCCCGAGACGTCGACACCGTCTCAACCCAAGATGACAACCTTGGCATTTGAAAGCAAAGTCCAAGGTGCTCCACACCGTCTCGGCGTTCGCAGACAAAGTCTGATGTAGGCTTCGCTGCCTCGGCACCTGACGAAGCCCGAGACGTTGGAACCGTCTCGGCCCGAGGTGACCTTCACCTTGGCATTCGAAAACAAAGTCCGAAGCAAGCTTTTCTGCCTCGGCACCTGACGAAGCCCGAGACGTTGGAACCATCTCGGCCCGAGGTTACCTTCACCTTGGCATTCGAAGACAAAGTCCGAAGCAGGCTTCGCCGCCTCGGCACCTGACGAAGCCCGAGATGTTGGAACCGTCTCGGGCCGAGGTGACCTCACCTTGGCATTCGAAAACAAAGTCCGAGGCAAACTTTTCCACCTCGGCACCTGACAAAGCCCCCGAAACATTGGCACCGTCACAGCCCAAGGCGACATCCTTGGTATTCAGAAGCAAAACCCAAGGCGCGCGGTCTTCACCTCGGCATTCGACGAAGCCCGAAGTCCCGCTTCGACATTCAAAGATGAAGCCCGAGGTAGCCTTAGCCGAGGCATTCGACGAAGCCCGAGATGACCTGCGCCTTGGCAAACGCTCCCCCTACCAGCCATTGGCAGGGGGTCGGCGCGCGCCCGGTGGCCGAAGCTGGATGACGTGCCGGCAGGTGCGACAGCCAATGCTGGAGTTTAGGCTCGCTAGATAAACAAGACAAACACAAACAGGCCAAGGCTTGTCTCGGCTCGTGGTGGAACAGCTTGGCTCACCATCCCCAAAAGAGTAGAGAGAAGAGAGTGAGAGAGTGAAACAGAGAGAAGAGAGAGTGAGAGAGGGAAACATAGAGTGAGTGAGAGGATGAGAGAGAGGAGGATTCATACCAGCACTAAAACACCGGATCCCATGAACGGGTGCGATCCTACCAGCACTAAAGCATCGGATCCCATCAGAACTCCAGCACTAAAGCACTGAATCCCATCAACGGGTGCGATCATACCAGCACTAAAGCATCGGATCCAAAAGAGAGAGTTTCAAAGGGTGCGATCATACCAGCACTAAAGCACCGAATCCCATGAACGGGTGCGATCCTACTAGCACTAAAGCATCGGATCCCATCAGAACTCTAGCACTAAAGCACCGGATCCCATCAACGGGTGCGATCATACCAGTACTAAAACATTGGATCCCATCAGAACTCCAGCACCACCCTCCCCACCCGACCAACCTTCTCTCCCCTGCACTGAAGATAGAGTGAGTGAGAGGATAAGAGAGAGAGAGGGATTCATGCAAGCCAGCTCCTCACTCTCTCCCCTCCTTAAACCCGACCACCCATCTCACCCCTCTCTCTCCTCCTCAAACCCGACCACCCTCCCCACCCGACCAGCCCTCACTCTATCTTCAGTGCCAACCTATATCGCCCCCCCCCCCTCCCCCCCCCCCTCCTCAAACCCGACCAGCTCACCCGACCAGCCCACCCGACCAAATACCTACATCTTACCCGACCAGCCAAACCCCCACCTCCTTTGCCCCTTTGCCCCTAAAACCGAGGCCAAACCCCTACCTCCTTGGAGGGTGCGCCACATGCCCAATCTCCCCACCCCGAGGGGAACGTGCACCCATAAGGGACCCCCCTCCCCTTCACCTCTACGGCTAACCGAGCGAAGGTGCCCGGACCGAATCAATTATCAAGTTTTAACTTGTGATTTATCATGTTTTCACATCACGAAATGATGGGCTCATTGGCTTCATTCTCACTTGAACTCTAGATGCCCCTGTAGACAGCCATGTGAGGATCGCCCGGGCTCTGACATCAACAAATCCCGGGTCCGGATACGCACGGTAGCTCTCGTCGTACATGGCTCTGGGTCGCGATTTCATGCTTTTTTTCTCCGCCTTTTGAGTTTTTAACTCATGTTTTATCCTGTTTTCCCATCACGCAATGATGGGCTCACCGGCTTCATTCTCCCCTTAGCTCTAGATGCCCTTGTAGAGAGTCACACGAGGATCGTACTGACTCTGAATTCGACGGATTCTGATCCAGGATGCAACCACTAGGTCTCGTCGTACATAGCTCCGGCTCGTATTTTCAACCTTTTTTTTTTCTATATTTGCACTCACCCCCCCCCCCCAACCTTTTTCATTTTGCTACCGACCCCTCATCCCCCTTTATTTGCATCTGACCCAACTTGGGCAGTTTTCGCCTACCCCGGCCCCATGGGGTCCCCTCAGCATAACTCCGCCCCTCTGCCGGCATCGTACCCCCGATCCCAGCCGGCTAGGTGCCGACCCGTTCGCACGACGGCGTCCCAACCAACTAGGTTACCACCTAGCTGGTTGGGCGGGGGTATAAATACAGTCGGCATACGCACACCCGATCGGCCCCTGGCAGGGGGTCGATGGGCGTGACAGTTAGCCCCGCGCAACGGGTCGGCAGATAGACGACGGTCGGCCCCGCGCAGGGGGTCGGCTGGCAGACGACGGTCGGTCCCGCACAACAGGTCGGTAGACAGACTATGGTCGGCCCCACGCAACGGGTCGGCAGACGCACAGCGGTTGGCCCCGTGTAACGGGTCGACAGACAGACGACGGTAGGCCCCGCGCAGGGGGCAGTTTTCGCCTACCCCGGCCCCATGGGGTCCCCTCAGCATAACTCCGCCCCTCTGCCGGCATCGTACCCCCGATCCCAGCCGGCTAGGTGCCGACCCGTTCGCACGACGGCGTCCCAACCAACTAGGTTACCACCTAGCTGGTTGGGCGGGGGTATAAATACAGTCGGCATACGCACACCCGATCGGCCCCTGGCAGGGGGTCGATGGGCGTGACAGTTAGCCCCGCGCAACGGGTCGGCAGATAGACGACGGTCGGCCCCGCGTAGGGGGTCGGCTGGCAGACGACGGTCGGTCCCGCACAACAGGTCGGTAGACAGACTATGGTCGGCCCCACGCAACGGGTCGGCAGACGCACAGCGGTTGGCCCCGTGTAACGGGTCGACAGACAGACGACGGTAGGCCCCGCGCAGGGGGTCTGCTGGCAGACGACGATCAGCCCCGCACAATGGGTCGGCAGACAGACTATGGTCGGCCCCACGCAACGGGTCGACAGACGCACAGCGGTCGGCCCCGCGCAACGGGTTGGCAGACAGACTATGGTCGGCCCCACGCAACGGGTCGGCAGACGCACAGCAGTCAGCCCCGCGCAAGGGGTCGGCAGATAGACGATGGTCGGCCCCACGCAACGGGTCGGCAGACAGACGACGATTGACCCCGCGCAGGGGGTTGACTAGCAGACGACGGTCGGCCCCGCGCAACGGGTCGGCAGACAGACGACGATCAACCCCGCGCAGGGGGTTGACTGGCAGACGACGATCGGCCCCGCGCAATGGGTCGGCAGACAGACTATGGTCAGCCCCGCGTAACGGGTCGGCAGACGCACAGCAGTAAGCCCCGCGCAACGGGTCGGAAGACAGACGATGATCGGCCCCATACAACGGGTCGGCAGACGTACACCCAACCAACCTCTGGCAGGGGGTCGGAAGGCCCAATGGTCGGCCTCACGTAGCTGGTCGGCAGACAAACGACGACCAACTCCGGACAGAGGGTCGGCAGACGAGCGACCAGCTTTGCACTAAAAATTCCCAACCAGCTAGGTTAACACCTATCTTGCTGGGAGGGGGTAACTGTGGGTGCAAAATCTGGCTAACGCCCAATGGTGGGACCCACAGCCCTGCCTGGGGCCCATGAGTCCAATGGTGGGACCCGCAGCCCTGCTTGGGGCCCATGGGTAAGATGGTGGGACCCGCAGCCCTGCCTGGGGCTCATTTGCACTATCTGGGGTCTGGTAAATCCCCCCGGTATTTACCAAACCCCAGATATTCCTGGGAATATTCCTGGAATATTCCCCAGATAAACTAAGCCCTTATAAATAGCAAATCCTGTAAATGATAGCAGATCGAAAAATCCAGACCATAATCCCACTTTCTGTTTTCCAGAGCTCCCCGGGCTTTCTGGTTTTCAGATCCCCTCTCTACCCTTTGATTACTTGTAAGAAGCACTCATCGGCCTGTCGAGTGTAGCTCTACTGTTTACTCAGAGATAGTGGATTCAAAGGTTGCGTCTTACCGCACGGAGACGTAGGCTTCGGCCGAACTTCATCACCACATCCTGTGTCATCTCTTCCTCTACCTTTCTACTCTACAGTGCTTTTGTGACAGCCCAGCAAGTCACCACTCAGCGCTTCGAAGCGCGCCACATCCCGAAGGGTAAAACCTTCAATCGACTGTTGGAGGAGGGTCACGTAAGACGACCGAAATCCTCCCCCACAGGTGTCATGTTCATTAACCGGACTTGTTGTATGGGACTAAACACCCATTATCCCTTTTTCTTTTAAAATTTGATTTTTCTTTTACCATAAACGTTAGGGTAAATTGCAGAAATCTCCCATGGGCTTTACCCAAATTATACAGACCTCCCGTACGGTTTCGGTATTTACACTGCACACCCATCTACCTTGATTATTGCTAACAGATTTTTCTCTCCATTAGCCATATGTTAGTTGTTTGAACAGCTGGTGCTGATGGTTGCTAATTAATTTTTTTAAAATCTGAGACTTTCCTTAACAACTTTTGAGTACCCTCATCCCTTAGGGTTTTGGCCAGATTGACCACCGTCGGTGCTCCGCCAAGTTCCCCACTAGTGCTCCGCCTATTTCACCGCAGTGCTCCACCTATTCACCGCTAGTGGTCGCCTTCTTTGTGATCTCCTCCTCTTCCTCTATGCGATGAGATTTCTAGTTTTCAGGTTAAATTAATTACAAAATTTCTAAATTTTGGGATTGTTTATCCTGATTTGATAGGAACCATTAATCTAAACACGGATATTTTGATAGGAACCAATACTCAAAAACATGTTTTGGGAACTTTAACAGGGTTTTTGGATTGTTTGGTTTTTAGGGATTTACGAATTTTTAGATTGTTGAGATTTGGGGGGTTTTTACAGAGTTTTTATATACCTCAGTCTCGTCGATCAAGTTACTGCCCTCTTTGCCGGCAAATCACATGGTTTATAACTCGGGATAAATGCCCTCATACAATCTATCAGGTGTTCGAACTGGTTGAATCCTACGAATTTGGGGGGAGGTAAATAAAATCTCAAGATAAATCGCTCTATTTACATGAGGATATTGTCGTGTTTTTCAACATGCAACTCATAGCACACCCCCCCACCCACACACACACATTTATTATGCTCAAACCCTTGGACATTGTAATGTAGGGATATGATCTTTAGTTCATATGATCCAAATTAATGCCTAATACAGTTCAAAGTCATCCAAACTATGAAAAATCCAGCTAAAATGATTTGTATAGGTTTCATCAGTACATCCATACTAGCATTTTGGCCAAAATAATTTTTTTTAGGTTGACTACTTTGTTGCAGGGTTGCATCCGGCCCAATCAACATCCAAATCAGAGTTGCATTATTCTTTGAGTATCAAATAAATACTTTATTATTGGATATATTTTGACTTTGCGAATCTATTTGGGAAAATCGGTGTTAGATCCAAAAAACAGAATATGTATAACATTAGTCCCATTTTAAGTTCCTATTTATAGTAAGTCCACCGGAATGACTATTGCATAAAGCCTGATCCTCTGTCCATTGTTTTGATTGCAAATGATCCGATCTTAACCGTTTTGAATAACGATTTTTTAAAAATACCATAAATACCCATAGTATCCTCCCATGTTAAATAACGATAGATGATATGACACTTTTTTTTACGGCAATAATTGCATGGGTTACTATAGTGATTTCACTGTAGCTGCTATAGTGAAATCATTGTAGCTGCTGTATGAGCAAATATTTGATTTTTACTCAAATACAAATTTCAAAAAACTCGCTTCGAGGGAGCAGAGTACAAAATATATATCAGGAGATTGCGGGAAAATCCGTCTAAGATCCTTTGATACTCAATTTCGAAGTACAAAGATTACAACAAGTAAGAAAAATGAAAAGAGAAGAGTGTTGCGGTGCTTGATCCTTCCAGGCTTTGCGCGTGATTGGCTAGAGGCTTTGCTTTACTCTTCTTCTTCTAGAATCTTCACTTGTTCTTCGCTCATTCTTCGACTTGCTTTGGACTTGAATCTTCAATTTTCAATCTTCTTCTTCGATCTTCGGTCTTCGATTTTCTTTGGTTTGCTTCATTCTTCGATCATTCTTCTCTGGAAATTCTTGGAGCTTTGAAGTATCTTCAGTCGGGAGCTTTGTAGATTCTTGTTGTTATGGCCAAAAATCCTTTTCTTATTTTCTATCCCCCCCTTTTATAAGGGTCGAAGTAGTTATTGTAGAGAATAACTACTTCGGGTGGTTGAAGTAACCTCTCGGTAGTTTCTATAACTCCCTTGGATGGTTAGAGAAATTTTCAGGTGGTTTACATAACTCCTTGATGTTTAGGATAATGTTCAAGTGGTTTTGTAACTTCCACTGGTAGTTAATCCTTTTGAGTTTGAGTGAACCGGTCTAATTAAAACGACTTGTGGTTCGGGTCTTAAATCCGAATCGACTTACTACGACTCAAACTTTAACAAAGTTAACTCTTGATCCGGTCTTTTTCTGACTTGGTGGACTCAACGATCTGTTGAATCTAGTGTAAGCTTACTTGTAGGAGCTTGAGCTTGATTATTCTTCGGTCTTGTATATCGGCTTGTCGAAGGATGCTTATCTCTAAGTATTATTCTACTGACTTAGAGATAACCTTTGGATGATAGGGATATAGCACTTTTCTTACTCTCCTATTTTCCAAACTTAGTCAAATTTTTGGAGTATAGAGAAAGATTTTCCTGATCATTAGGGAAATAATGCCTTCCAGACTTAGCCAAATTTCTGAATATAGATCGCGATTTTCTTGGTCATCAGGGAAATAATGCCTCCCAGACTTAACCAAATTTCTGAGTGTAAGGAAGAATTTTCCCTGATCACTAGGGAAATAGTGTCTTCCAGACTTAGTCAATTTCTGAATATAGAGAAAAGTTTCCCTGGTCATCAGGAAAATAATACCTTCCAGACTTAGCCAAATTTTTGAGTATAGATTGAGATTTTCCTGGTCATCAGGGAAATAATACCTTCCAGACTTAGCCAAATTTTTTAGTACAGATTGAGATTTCCCTAGTTACTAGGGAAATAGTGTCTTCCAGACTTAGTCAAATTTTCGAGTGCAGATCGAGATTTCCCTGATCACTAGAGAAATAATGTCTTCCAGACTTAATCAAATTTCTGACTGTAGAGAAAGATTTTTCCTAGTCATCAGGAAAATAATGCCTTTAGACTTAGCCAAATTTCTGGGTATAGATCGAGATTTTCCTGGTCATCAGGGAAATAATGCCTCCCAGACTTAGACAAATTTCCGAGTGTAGATCAAGATTTCCCTGGTCACTAGGAAAATAATGCCTTCCAGACTTAGCCAAATTTCAGAGTGTAAGGAAGGATTTTCCTGATCACTAGGGAGATAGTGCCTTCCAGACTTAGTCAGATTTCTGACTGTAGAGAAAGATTTCCCTGGTTATCAGGAAAATAGTGCCTTCCAGACTTAGCCAAATTTCTGGGTATAGATAGAGATTTCCTTGGTCATCAGCGAAATAATGCCTCCAGACTTAGCCAAATTTCATAGAGTAGATCAAGATTTCCCTAGTCACTAGGAAAATAATGCCTTCCAGACTTAGCCAAATTTCAGAGTGTAAGGAAGGATTTCCTTTATCACTAGGGAGATAGTGCCTTCCAGACTTAGTCAGATATCTGACTGTAGAGAAAGATTTTTCTGACCATCAGGGAAATAGTGCCTTCCAGACTTAACCAAAATTTTTGTTTTCTGGCTTTAGATAATATTTCAATATCTACAGCTGCTACAGTGTTTTTATTATAGATGCTACAGTAAACTCACTGTAGCAACCCGTGGTTTCATTGTAGCTGCTATAGTGATTTCGCAGTAGTTGCTATAGTGAAATCACTGTAGTTGCTATAATAAAATCCCTATAGCAACTCGTGATATCATCGTGGATGCTAAAAAGATATTTCTACAGTAAAATCAATATAGCAAAGTACTTGATTTTATGCAAACAATACTCAATTGAATTAAGTATTATTTTGTGTATTTGAGTACCATGTATAGGTTGCTACAGTGATTTCATTGTAGTTGCTACAGTGAAATTCATTGTGCCAGCTAAAAAGGCTTCCCTACAGTGAATCACTGTAACAAAGTACTCAATTTTATTCAAATAATACTCAGTTTTATTGAGTATTATTGCGACTAAAATTGAGTACTATGTGATTTTGCTGTAGAAAAGTGTTTTTAGCAGTCACAAAAAAATCACTATAACAACTACAGTGATTTCATTGTAGCAAAGATACTCAAATATATGCTAATAATACTCAATTGAACTGAGTATTATTGCTACAAAATTGAGTACTATTACTACAGTGATTTCACTGTAGCAAAGTATTTTTTAGTAGCTACGACGGAATCACTATAGCGCTACAGTGATTCCACTGTAGCTGCTACAACAATTTCACTATAGCTGCTACAGTGATTTCACTGTAGATGCTACAGCGGAATCACTATAGCGCTACAATGATTTCGCTGTAACTACTACAGTAAAATCACTGTAGCAGCTATAGTGGTCCCACACTAGGTCTCGAAACTGTACGTTTCGTAGAGATCGGGTAAAGTTATATAGACAATGGCAGGTTAGTAAATTCAGCAACTTATCCAAGGCTATTTTAGTCTTGCATTAACCAAAAAAATTGTTGCAACTAATCTGTTGAAATGTGGACTTGGGCGTACAGGAAAAGGTTGTCGGGACCTATCTTAAAATGAAACCCCTAAAAAAGATTGTTTGCAGTCTGCTCCAATCTATTTAATAATTTCAAGCTACTGAATTTATATTCATTGAACAATTCATGAGTTTCACAAATTATCCATGACTTAATCATTCATGGGTCAATGATTTAGGGAAAAGCTGGTGGAGTGCAACATGACATCGGGGATAGTTGGAGTTCGATCATGCGGGAACAATACTTCATGCGACGGTCACCACTCCAATTCGAAGGCTATATTTCTTTGACCTAGTGTCCTCTTTTCTGGAAGGGTGTCGGTCGCATCTTTCCAATCTTTCGATGCGATTGCAAGCTAGTGCTTCACTCTGGATGGGAGATTACATGACTTATTGAATTGGGGAAAGGTGCTTTACCACTAGGATGCAATGGCACACTAGCTACATCTAGCTTGCTAAACTAGTCCAGGTTTTATTTAAATGGTTTCTCAGAGTTCCTAACTTTAATGTGCATTTATATCATCTAATGTCTAAACTCCTTTTTGAAAAAGTTTAAAGCTCCAAGAAATAGAGTGCTTGATCCTGAGTTAAACTATGTGACCAGAGTTCTATTCAGATGTAGTGAATAATTAGTATGATCATTCTGAATCCAAATTTGCTAATATTGGGTATCGCAAAATCCACCTCTCTAACCATCTATCCAATTATACAAAATGGACCCACCACGGGATAGGGAAGCTGGTAAGCAACGATGCTTTGCTGAGGAGGTTGAATGTTTTCAAAACCGGACCAGAAGGTGAACAAAAAAGGCATCCGGTCCAGTCCAAACCGTTGGTTCAACCGTTTGAACCGCTTGAGAAATAATTATTTTACAATAAATACTTCAAAGAATATTATGATTCCTTTGCTAAAAAGGCATATTCAAAGGTTTTTAAACCATTGGTCATGTGTTCAAAACCTAACCATCTAGTTTTTCCCAAAAATAATGTGTAATTTATTTTTTAATAGAATTTTCCAAATAAGTCAGTTTATTATAAGACTGAACCGAAACATGTTCCGTTTCCAGTCCAAATTGGTCGAACCGCCCGATTCGATTTTCAAAACACTGGTGGTTCCCCCCCCCCCCCCCCCCCCCCCCCTAATCTTCGGTCTTCCCGGGCCTTGCCCATTGTCCAGAGTCAGACTAGTTTTGTTATATTGCAGATATGGAAGGAGTAAGTCAACCAAACTGGTATAATTGGTTCGGTTTGACCCGGTAAGCCGACCAAACTGATCTAATTGGTTCAGTTTGGATTAGGTTTTTTTAATATTTGGTCTGATTCGGTTCCCAAAGTCAAAAGAATCAATAAGCTTGGTTCGATTCTTTTTTTTTTAGAACCCCTCCAAGAGGAGGGAGGGTTAGGCAACCCCCGACCAGTATATAATTAATCACTGAACTAAAATGTTACAGAAGGTAGTGGCCTCAACACCGAATTTTTCTCTCTATGGGATTATCCAAAGTTTGAAGATCGAAACCACCGATCTGCAGAGCTCATCCGCCCCCTTGACCTTATTGTTGAAAATGTGGTTGTTCCTCTCTAGCCAAATCACCTAGATAATCCCCATTCCAGGTATCCCAATGTTGCCTGATCGCTTTCGCAATCCTCCGTCGTCGCCAGTGCTCCATAAAGCCTTCAAACTAGTCGGATGTGAGGGGATGCCACACTTTGCCTCGAAATGGTCCCACACGTGTCTTGCGAAAGGGCATCCTAACAATAAATGCGATGTGTTCTCCTCTTCAGTATTGCAAAAAGTACATAGAGATTTCGTTACTTGTGGATGATTCCTCCTTAGCAAGTTCGCCTTAGTAAGGATCTTGTTCCTCGCCACAAGGAGGGAGAAAATCTGAATTTTCGTTGGAGATTTGGTCTTCCATATGGCCCCCGAAGGGCGAAAACGTTGTAAGGAGCTTTGAATGAGGCTATTGTAAAAAGATTTTACCGGGAAGACTAATGTCGATGTCCATCGCCAACGAATTCCATCAGGGGAAGATCGAAAACTTACAGCCGACAGCAACAACATCAAGTCCTCAAACTCCTGACAGTGAGTCGGGGGAATAGGCGAACGGAATCTCACCCGCCAAGAATTTCCCCTAATACTGAATCGTGCCTGAGAGCGGACGGACTCTCCCTGACGCGAAACGAGGTCGAAGAGAGATGGGAACAAAACATCCAAAGGTACATATGCGAGCCAAGAATCCTTCCAAAATATGATATTACATCCATCTCCCAACGTGAGTGTGCTACCCTCCTTGTAAAAATTTTGGACATTTAGGATTCCTCGTCAAAAATGTGAAATTCGGCCTTTTGTCCTGCTCCTGGTCTGCAATGGGAAAAATCTCTTGAAGTACTTTGCCAGCAATATTTCATGCCAAGATCTGCTGGAGTCATGCTGAATCCGCCACTACCACTTCTCGAGCATAGAGATATTGAACCGCCTGAGGTCAAGGACCCCCATGCCGCCAAGACTATTCGGAAGGCAAACCTGATCCCATCGAAGGAGGTGATATGTTCCCCCCGTGTTACCAACTCCCCACCAGAGAAAAGACTTCCGAATCTTGTCGATTCGGTCTATCATTCAAGAAGGGAAGTAGAAAAAGGAGAGCTTGGTTCGATTTTGGATTCTAAGCTTATGACACTAGGCATCACGATCATTACATTATGCTTCACAAATTGTTGCTTGATTGAACATTTATTCAGATACTATCATACTATATAAAGTTGGTTGTACGTTTATTTGACAAGGTTGCCATGTGGTTAACAGTTGTATGTTCAAATGGGAAGCAGCCAGTTTTTATTGGCTACTTAGTTGTATGTACATAGTTGTCCAACGAATTGACTTGACAAGTAGAGCCGAATCGAACCAAACCAATCTTTTTCTGATTCGATTTGGTTCGATTTTTATCAAGAAATTGTTTGGTTCGGTTCTATTTTTCACAGAACTGATCGTCTATCTTTCTCGGAAAAAAACTAACCAACTTAGACCCTTAATTAAACACCCGTACATGGGTCGATTCTTGTAGTAATATACACCCGCTGGACTGGACATTCTGTATTTCAAGTAGTGAAGTATAGTACAATACTTTTGGGTGAAATTTTAAAACACCCTGTAAGTTTCCACCACCACCACCACCACCTCCTCCTCCTCCTCCTCCTCCTCGAGGCATGGACCTACCACCACTAGAGATATACCATGAGAGAGAGAAAGATAAGGAGAAGGTGGCCATAAGCACGATAGGGAGTTCTCACTTGTTGTATTTCTATACCCTCCAATGATGGACTTTTGGTATGGGACTTGCACACTAACTGCCACTAGGGGTGGCAATGGGTCGTGTCGGGTCGGGTTCATGTCGTGTCTAGCTTCAGGTCGTGTCCAAAACCTCTAGACCCGGACCCGACCCGTTTAACTAATCGTATATAGATCCTAAACCCGTACCCGACCCGTTTATAAACGGTTAGACCCGATAAGACCCGTTTACTATACGGGTTTATTCAATTGACCCGATCCGATCCGAATCGACCCGACTTAACCCGATAGACCCGCTGATACTATATATTACAATATCTGATTGCGGATAGGCCTGATCCGACACGACCCGTTGAATTTTAAACGGGTCTTCCTGGGTCTACCGTGTCGACCCTAAACCTAGAACCGATCCGTTTATTAAACGGGTCTATCATGTCAACCTGTTTACCCGAACCCGTTTAGCCCTGACCAGATCCGCTAACTTCATGTTGGGTCGTGTTGGGTCTGCCATGTCGGGTCCCAAATTGCCAGCCCTAACTGCCACCTATTTCATTGAGGCCACTTGCAATAACCACAATTGAAGGTGGATTAGTGGCTATTATGAACCAAGTAGCCCCTATATGCAACTCCAGTTACATGATGACTCTAGTTGCAGGTATCCAAAGACCTTTAAAGCAAAACTCCAAACCCTAATTCGGTCAACAATTAATGTAGAGAGCCACTAGGCGACCATAAGACTCTTTTTCTATCTCACCCTATAAAAAGTGTTACTTGTCTCCTAGGCCGCCTCCTACACCTTCTTTGTCTTCTTTCATTTTGGTTTTTTGAGAATTATAAAAACCTCCCTTGAGGTATATACCCCATTTGGTATTGGTCCCTGAACTTTTTTTTTTTTAATGCTCCGTCTGCATTTATCCCCCTCCGTAAAACATTATTTTGAAAATACCCCTAAATATATTATTTTTCTAGGCCAACCAGGTGGTCAGAAGACATGGCGCCAGGGCAAGGGCTCAAAAGAGGTCCGGAGATCGAAACAAGGGAGGCATCAATTGTTATTTATTAATTCTATAATCATGTGATTCTTGTGAACATGACATCAGTGGCCAAGATTCGCCCGTGCAAACAAGGCACAACGGTCTTGAGGAAAAAAGCTCATTCCACGACGTCCATACAAAAAATTTACATAATGATTGCATACGTATCATATTACATGCCTATTGAAGATCAAATGATGAACAAATAAAACCACAATCAAATAGGTAAACTATGCTCCATCTGTATTTAGCACCGTCCGTAAAATTTTATTCCGAATTTTTTTTTTTTGAGACCACTATGAAATGAGTTGTATAATTCAGAGGATGTTTATATAATTTGCTAAGTTTTTTAGCCTAAATATGAGCCCCACAATCCTTTCCTCTATTGGTCACTAAAGAGTTCAGATCTCCTCCAGTCGGTCAGCCCCGGTCAATGGGCTCGGTGCGCATCACAGACTCGTGCAGTCGGCTAGAGTATATTCACTTTTGGATCGCCTGCCAGCGTGCAACAGTGATGCGTGCCAGGCCCACCGACCTGGGCCGACTGACTAGAGGAAATCTATGGGGCCCCCAATCGCCTCATTTGTCCTCTTTCTTGTTCTTTTGTTTTAGTTTTACCTAGATGTAGGCCCCACAATCCTTCTCACTGTTGGTCAATGAACAAACTACAAAACTAATTTGATAGCTTACGATAAGAAATTAATTTGACAGTGTTAACGGATAGTCCCACATTAGTGAGGGAGGCCGGCACCCATCACCCGCTTTATATACCCTCTGTGGACCTCCCTTTACAACTCGGGTTTTGAGGTGTGAGGGTATCTTACATGGTATCAGAGCTCTAGGGTTCTTCGGCTCCGATGGAGATGACGACAATCGCCCTCCGGCTCCTCCTCCGGCACCGCAACATCCCTTCCCGACTAGATATCCCCTCCAGCTCCTCTTCCAGCCCCTGCAGCCCCTCCCCCCCCCCCCCGGCCTTCCTCTTCCCCTCGGCTCCCCCTTTGACACCGCAGCCCCCTCCGCCTTCCCCCTGACCTCCTCCCCCCACCTAGAACCCCCGATCTTTCCTCCGCTCCCTCATCGATCCCCCGATTTGATACCATGTTAGGAGATGACGACTAGGGTTTGGACAGACGGATGATTTTTTTTCTTTAACTGACAACTCGATCTACATATTAGATTTGCTACCATGTCCACTGCAAACGCTATCATGTTCTTCTTTCGAGTGTTTTTTCTACCACCTTACTACTACATCGATTACAAACAATTAGTACTGTCATTTTTGTGGTCCTTATCCGATTGCTCTATGTATCAGATTGTGTGTCTATTGCGGTATATTTCAGACAACTGCTAAGTATGTTGAGGATCAAATGATGAACAAATGAGACCACAATCAAATAGAAAACCCCCGTAATTAAATATAGAATTGAGTCCAGAAACATTTGAATTAGTAATACGAAACTCCATAATGATACATAATCATTGTAATAATTTACCTTGACAAAATTACTAGCAATTTTGGATAGATATGTGACCTTTTATTTCTCAAGTGAAAGTTGAGAATATATATCATCTTTGGAAATCCATATATTAAATAAAATATGATCCTTAGAGCATCTCCTAGGGTCTCCCTTACAATTACTTAAGGGAGTCATTTTTGCCATGTCGGCCAAGCAAGGGAGTGAGATTTTTTTTTTCTTTCACTCCAACGGCATTTGATCAACTGTTCACATGGGTGATCATGTTGACTTTTTTTTCGCTCAAACGGCCTATGATCAACGATTCTAATTGCTTCTACAGCATCGATCACATGGGTGATGTTGACATGTGGGACCCATTCGAGTGAGCGATGAAGTCTCACTCAGTTGAGAGAGCCAAAATCAATTAGTTGGGTTAAGGGAGTGGCTAAGCGAATCCGTTGGACCTCGTTTATGTTGCCTCGCTCGATCAATCGTGGGGGGCCTAAAGGAGGCCCTTGGAGAATGGAGATGCTCTTAGAAATCTCTCTCCATCATAGCTTTCAATACTAAAAAGTTTAATCCTCATCCGCAAGCATAACTAGCTATCTATAGCTTGCTTTATGCATCCATCTAGCTTTGTTTATGACTGCGGAAGGTACAATGTTGTATCACTTGCGCACGGGGAACAACTTTCCATTAATCAAACCAACCTCTCTCTCTCTCTAACTTTCCACTAATCAAACTCTCTCTCTCTCTCTCTCTCTCTCTCTCTCTCTCTCTCTCTCTCTCTCTCTCTCTCTCTCTCTCTCTCTCTCTCTCTCTCTCTCTCTAGGTGGGGCTTGCTTGCTTCTTTTTTTTGGGTACATCAGGTGGGGTTTTGCTTGATAACTCAATTAGGCCATGGTCCCCGCACGCAGCTTATGCCTAAGATGTGAACACAAAATATAGAACTCTCTAAAGGCACATCCCTATCCTTACCTTTAGCTTCTTTGCAAATCAATGGTAATAAATAAATGGGAAATTCTATGGTGCCCACTTGGGTACTTTACCGAAATTCATAGGGACCATCCGATGGCCCGTTGGTGGATCTCAAGCATCCACCTAGGGTTCATCCCATGGTCGCTAGCTATAAAAGTACTCCCACCGCTACGTTGCATGGAAAATGAGATGGATGGTGGAGATGGATTTGGTATGGTACCAAAATTTTTAATTCGGTACCGTAGTCAGTAGGTTAGGCTCTATCAACCCTCTAGACTTGGTCGATAATCCCTCTTAAGAGAAAGGGACGGAGGTGGAGAGTTGCTTTTCACATGGTTTTTAGAAAATCCTAGAAATGCACATGTGAAGAGACCAATAGGTTTGTTTTTTTTTAAATTGTTGTTTAAATATACATAACATGACTAGTTCATTTTGCAATTGAGGTCACATCCCAGTGGTAAAGCACATTCCCGTAATCCGATTGGTAATGGAAAGGAATCCCACTTGGAAGAACAATACTTGCCTTCTACCCCAGGTGCCTGGGAAGAGAACTGTTTGACGAAAATGACAGACAACAAGATGGATTTGCAGAAAGCTCCTTCGAAAAAGATGTATTTGCATCAAGTCTCTTCATTGATTTTTTCTCTCCTTTAAATGATAAAATTGTTCCTAATGCTAAAATCACAAATGTTACTCTTCATTGTAGCTAGGGCTGCAAACGAATCAAGTTGTTCGTCAGCAGCTTGCAAACATACTTGATAAAAGCTCGTTCGCTTACTAATCGAACCAAACCCAATCCTAGAGTTTTGACTCGTTTAATAAGTAGCCAAGCTCATGCAGACTTAGTCTCGATCAGCTCGGTTGGGCTCGTGAACCTGCTTGTTTAGGGCTCGTGAATAGGCTCAAAAAAGGCTTGAATAGACCTAACATATATAACCTAGGCTTTTGACTGATTCCTGAGTTCGGGAACAAGCTAGCTCGATAAGGGACCGTTCGAGTTTATTCGATCACTGATTAATGAGTGAACCTTAGCTTGTAAGTTTAGGCTCATTTAATAAACGAGCCAAGCTCAAGCAGACCAACCCTCGGCTCAGCTCGATTATTAAGCAAGCCAAGCCTAGCATGAAGTTTAGGCTTGTTTAATAAACAAGCCAAACTCAAAGAGACCAATGCTCGACTAGGCTCGGCTCGTTTGCACCCTTGCAACAATATTTAGCTACAGTTGCAGATTGTTACTTTATTCAACATTGATTTTATTGTAACAAAATTTTTTAAAGCGAGATTTTTTTAAAAAAAATAGATTTGTGCTATAGTGATTTCATTGTAGTATTTTTTTCTCAAAAAAAAAAATTACTACAATGATTTTACTGTAGTAAAGAGTACCAATTTGCGCAGATTGTTACTCTTTGCATTGCTATAGTAAAATGTGATTTCTTACTGAATTGTTATTTTTATTTTTTACCGAATTGTTACTCTTCAATGTGATTTTACTGTTCATCTACATGTAGGGGTAAAATGGATATTTTTCAAATGAAATGACCGGCCTAACGCTGAAGCATACATCTCTTTATATGTCTTTATCGTTAAATGCAATATGTTTAAATGACCTAACACTAATCTGCCAATTTTTTTTATTGGACCAACCAGGCAGTCAAATCAAGGACAGGGCATTAGAGCATAGGCTCAAAAATGTCCGATCCGGAGATCGAAACAGGGGGAGGTAGCAGCTGCTATTTATTAATATCATAATCCCATGAACATGACATCAATGCTAGTATTTGCACACGTAAATTAGACACAACGACCTTGATGGAAAGTTTGTTCCACGATGTCCACACGGGGAGTTGAACGTGCAACCTCTCCAACATGGGAGAGAGAAAGTCCACCTGGCCAAGAACCCACTCTAGAGAGAGAGAGAGAGAGAGAGAGAGAGAGAGAGAGAGAGAGAGAGAGAGAGAGAGAGAGAGAGAGAGAGAGAGAGAGAGAGTTTGTGGTTACCATTGCGCGGAGCTGCTGACCAAATGTTGGCGGGTGCTATTTAGAGGTCCTCCATGAAGGGTCAGGTCATGCAATACCCTCACGACTCCTCAACGAGATGTATATGTAGGTAAGGGGCTTCTAGTGAATATATATTCTCTCTCTTTTAACTTTTTGCCAACACAACCTAAATCAAACCCTAAACCTAACCCACTAGTCTCCGCCGAACAACTGCGACTCAAGGTCAAGTTCACCGAACCAATCTGTTGGACCTGGGACCAGAGCGATGACGACAAGTAGAAGATACAGGAGACAGTGCTGGCCGATCGATTGGGACATTTTCGGGTTTCGGTGAAGAGTTATCTTTCACATCGAAATAATCTGTTGGATCAAGGACCTTAGACTAAGCGGTACACACTCCCGGGGGTCATGTTCACCGATCGAACCGATATATTGTCAGAGACACTAGACACACTAGCCCTTTTTTAGTAATACTATTTGAACATCCTGCGAGACAACCTTGCGAACAACCAACGGTGTTGGGCGTTGGCCAACGCTCAATGCATCGGTATTCGCACCACCACCACCACCACCACCACCACCACCACCACCACCGTGGGTTGTCCTGCAGAATGTTGAAATAACTTGGTAGAGTCTTGGTGGAAGGAGGAAGTTGATATAAATTAATGATCAACTGTCACCATGTTGATAGATTCCCTTAAGGTCTAGACTGGCTTGCCATCACGTGGTTGCAAGTGCGTGGTAGGAAGCCAGCATGAAAGAAGGACTTCAAAGGACTAACAGATTGGTGAAGAAATAGGGCATTAATTAGCCCACAAAGAAGGACTTCAAGGACATGTAGTTTGGGGGAGTCGACCCCAGACAAGTTATTTGGGAGGCTTGGTGAAAAGTCCTTTTCAGAAGATGCTTTTAGGTTCCGGTCCCGACAATATGTCGGATCGAGCTAAGACCCGTCCTGACAAGACACTTTAACATTAAACCCATACGGATCTGTTCAATCTCTATCAAATGACTAGAGTGTTTAGTCTACTACCACTCTGTAGCAACCAAATTTATACTCTGCTAATCCGAATTGAAATTCCAGAGTCTACTTCAGTGCATGATTCCGGAGTGTCAATTCGGTCGCTACATTGAAATCACTATAGTAACCGAATTCATACTCTACTGTCCGAACCGATGCTCTGAAATCACTGTAGCAGCTACAATGATTTTAGAGTTAGTACCAATTCAGTTTGCTACCATGATTTACTGTAGCGCTACAGTGAAATCACTGCTGCAAATCGAATTGATACTCTATTGGCCCGAATTGATACTTCAAAACAATTACTGCTACAATGAAATCGTTGTAGCAGCTACAGTATTTTGGGTCTACTATTGGAGATTTCACTGTACAACACATATTAAAAAAAAAAAAACGAATAGAACTGCTATAAGAGCAAAATGACTATTTAAAAAAAAAAGGTCGCGAGGGAGGAACTTATTGCTTTATACAAAAGGTACAAGGGTTAATCATACTACAGGGGTAGTTAGAGGGGTCTTAGCCCAATAGACCCTTTTTTTTTATGGTCTAGCCAAGCGGTCAAAGGACATGGCGCTAGAGAATGGGCTCAAAGAGGTCATGGGATATGTTTTTAAAAAAATTAAGTATCTCAAGATCAAATGTCGCATGTTCATTTTCTCTGTGAAAATGTTTTTTACATTTCATAAAATTTTCTAAGACATTTGCCAAAAAAAATCAGACATTAACAAAAGTGACATAAAAAAATTCAGTGTAGGCACTCGTAAGAGTTGAACTTAGTGCCACTAATAAGTGGCCAAGAGTCTTACCATTGTATCATGTCTATATATATGTGTCAAAATGGCTATATCATGGCTATATGTCCCAAATAAAATCCTGTCTTTAGAAGAAAAAAAATATATACCATGGCTATATGTGTCAAAATACGTGTATGAGTTAGCCTAGATTTAAGTCACATTGTAATTATGTTTTCGTAGGCTTCAAGGTCAGACCTATTGCAAAAAATATATTTGTAGATCCAAATTAACTTGCCCATCCCCTCCTTTAAGTGATCCCATTTAAGTGATCTCATCAAGAAGTTCTGTATCGCAAGGTAGCGAAAGCGATGCATCTACCTGTTGGATTTTGGCTTGCAACAGCTAATACCCAGACATGATCGTGCGCCTATATGAATCGATAAAAAGGTCGGACGATTAAAATTATGAATTGGTTTTTCTCGGTAGAGGATTGAGAGTGTCATGGATGAAAAAAGAATGAAAATCCAGTGTAGGGTTTGCCGGGTAGAAAGATGAGAGAGGAAAGAAAGTAGAGAGAGAAGAAGAAGAAGAGAGGAAAAGGAGAAAGGAAGAGGATACGATGTGTGGATCTTCTTTGTGTTCCTCGGTGTGTCTATCTCGGCGGGCGATTTCATCTCTTGGTTATCCGGTAATCTCTGGGTATCTCTCGAGCGTATTGTTCTCTACTTTGTGATTGTGATTGTGAGAGGAGCAAAAAAAGGGGTGTTCGATAAACAATAACAACTGCTCAGTGTAATTTCTTACTAATGATAATCCAAGTCCGTAATTGTCTGTGAATCCGTGGTGTTTGTTGCTTGTGTGTTGATGCATTGTATTATCTATATGGTTGTGTGATCTCTGCAGAGCTGAGATCCTCAAACCTTAAGTACCATCCTGAGGGCTAAAGGATTTCATAATTCAACGGATCGGTGTCAGTGCGAGGCTGATTACCCTAACAAGTGGCATCAGAGCCGAAGTTTCAATGTGAGGTTGAGAGAAGGTTGGAGCAATGGCAAACGCCGTAAGGGTGAGGATTAAGAAATTCATTGGTACGGACTTCATATTATAAAAAGTCGAAAGACAAACAAATCGGAGGGGATGTCCAAGAAGGATTCAAAGGTTCTCCACAACACTAGGCTAATTCATCTCTTTCTTACTCAAGTATCTCCAAGGAGAAAACATCACTACTTACTTGAATCACCGGCACATGAGTGCAAAAGGAAAGGTCGAGTAAGTTTCGGAAATGGCTCAAAAACAATTGGAAATGCTTAAGTTGAAGGATTCACGACTCTGGTTAGATCATTGGCTACTAATGATGGGTTGTCTTGGTGGTCATTGAGGAACCAGGCCAAGACTAGTATTAGATAGCGAATCCACGTGTGTTCACACATGACATGATTCTGCAACAATGTAGGTGTGAAGGTGGCAGATACCGAATGATGATGGCTTAACGATTGAGCATGTCACTAGGCACATACTCATGGCGTTTGTCATGTTTTGAGTTTGAGAGGGTCAATCTAAATCCTTCTTTACATATTAGATTCTCTCGGGTGTAATTAAAAACACCAATTTAGGTGGAGTTCTGAATATTTTGGATGACACTTCTTTGATCTTGGAGCGAGTCTACAGTGGATGCTTGTATATAGTTGTTGCAAGGGGAGCCTCGAAGGTATATGGTTCGGTAAAGAACAAGTCTACATGTAGAATTTGTTCGGGCGTCAGGAAGATGAAGAAGTGGGTTCCAGGTCAAGTCCAAAGGTGCAATTTGGACTTCGTCGATCATCGATTTAGATTGTTGGGTACAGTGCATGGTACAAGGTGGCGATCAGGAAAGTATTGGATTATCACAGAATCTCAGTAGCGGCAGTGTTGATGGTGATGGCGAAAGTTTGTTGGTGTTGGATTTTTCAAGCCAAGGTGTCGATTGATGGGTTTTGGCTTGTAAAAGCCAACACCCAGACAGAATCATGCGCACGAATGAAATGCAGGAAGTTCGGGTGAGTAAAATCCTAGATACATCGTGTGCACAATGGGTTCATTGTGCACACGACCTGGGTTCTGACAGCACAGGGCTAACTGCGGGTTTTCTTGTTTTGACAATGTAACTTTGGGTATTGGGTCTCCAATTGATATATGACGCCCTACCCTAACCCTAGCAATATAAGGGGAAGGGGAGGAGGCTTGATGGGTGGTTAATTGGAACTCAAGAGAATCATTGACGATGGCTACAGAGGGGTTCAAGGTTGTCTACGGAAGAAATATGAGTCTCGGGGAAGATTGGAGGATCCGAGGGGGGCATCGTCACGACACTCCCCGCGAGGCTCTTGGATACTCGTGAGAGCATGGCGGCTGTGATCATGATGGAGTGGCTCTTCTTGATAGAGGATTGTTCATGGATTAGGAGAGAACAAAACTCGGTCCAGGGTTTGCCACATAGAGAGAGGAAGGAAAGTAGAGAAAAAGAAGAAGAAGAAGAGAAGAAGAGGAGGAAGGAAGAGAATGCGGTGTCCAGATGTTCTTCGGGTTACTTGGTGCATGTGTCTACCTCGGCTTCTACTTCGGCAGGCTATTTTAACTCTTGGTGATCTGGTAATCTCTGCGTATCTCTCGGGCATATTGTTCTCTACTTTGTGTGTGTGATTGTGAGAGAAGCAAGATGATGGTTTGCGAGGTTCGACTAATGGTGAACACTGCTTGGTGTAATTTTATGCTACTGATAACCAAGTCCTTGATGTCATGTAGGGATAGCAACGGTGCGGTTTAAAATCAAAAGCCGCCGTAAAACGCACCGCATAGTGCGATTTTATTTGCCAAAATATAAAACCGTCGCAGTGCGGTACAATTTTGGTTTTCGGTTTTGGTGTAGCAGTGCGGTTTCGGTTTTGACCAAAATCGCATAAAATAACACCGTTTAGGCCATTCTAGTGTAAACAGTGGTACATGGTGCAATTTCGGTTTTACATAATGGTACATCATCGCGGTGCAGTGTGGTTTCGATTTTATCCAAAATCGCACCGAAATCGCACCGTTGCCATCCCTAATTTCATGTGAATCCATGGTATTTGTTGCTTGTATAGTGGTGTACCGTATTCTCTGTATGGTTGTGCAATCTCTGCATGGCTTGATCCGATCCTCGAACCTCGAGCACCTTCTTAAGGGATGAAGGATTTCACAGTTCCAGGGATTGATGTCAGTGCGAAGCCGATTCCCCCAACACTAACATCAATTGATCCCGAATGCCATTCACCAATCACTGGTTCTGTGCAATAATGTTCTCTAATTAGAAGAGTACTTTGTAATTAGATTCATAATTCAAATCAAAGCAGCATCGCGATTGAGGCTGCATTACAGTGGCAAAGCACCTCCCCACCATCTAACAGGTCATGTAATTGAATCTCGTGGACTCTCTCTTTCATGTCTTTGTGTCGAATTTATCTCTCTCCTTTTGTGACCAAAGCTGGTCAAAAACTTGGACGGGTTTGGACATAAAAAGATCAACTCAATTTCGATTTGGACAGGTTTGGACACCGGTCTTACCCAGCCCAAGGAACCCAAGTACAGTGGTATACTTGCATCCGCGTCCAACTTTGGGGGTAGGTAATACGTAGGCAAGGCAACTGCCTAGGACCACTAATTACAAAATGATTTGTTGAATACAATATGTATCACTAACAAAGATTATGAATAACTTAAGTTATTAAAGTTTGAATATGGAATTCAACATAGATCTAACTTAGTAGGATTCATTTTTAATCAAATAGTTTTGACCTTTTAATTTTAGCAACTCTCGACCAATCCGTCAATTTTTTTTTTTTACAAATAGGATAACCCGAACAGCTTGAATGGACAAGTATGGATTGGACTTCAACGAGTTCCACGGGTTCCACGAACAAAGGATGTTTGTAAGTCGGGTCGTGCATGGGTAGACCCTTCAACCCGCCCAAGTCCCTCGGTCCCACCCCGACTAACCAGGGTCCCACCCCGACTAACCACTAACTCAAGATGTGCTGACCATGAATCCATCCAAAAGAGAAATCATAGTGGCGTCACCATAACTGTAGCCGATGAGTCACACGCCACTGTACCCGGACTTGAGTGAGTGGGGGTGCGTCTAAGAAGTCAAAGGATACGCCATTCCAATCCAACCAACCAATTGGGTGTCAAGTTCTGGTGGGACCCACTTATTGAAATCGACTGATCAGGACAGTGCGGCGGCCCGTGATGAAGACTCCCATTAAGCCCCAGGTTGCTCCTTTTATACTTAGAGTAAATTACACTTTGCCCCCTATAAAGTTGAGCTCAAAAAACACTTAACCCCCTATAGTTTAAAAACTATATTTTATCCCTTTCAATTAAGTTTTGATTATAAAAAAAAAAAAAAAATCAAATGATTTAAAATAGTCGCCCCGAACCACGGTGGTTTGGGATCCAGCCATCGACACCTGTCTCCACCTGTTTGATCACCCGACTCTTATGATGGGAGCCCCCTGGGGTTCTCATGGTGCCCTGTAGATATCAACAATTAAGAACCATCATTTTGGACGGAAATAACAGGCGTGGTTGGCTATAGATACCGTGGTTCGGGAGGCTTTACAAATAAATTCCCAAGACATTGGGAGTTCATATTGTCGCAAGAAAAAAGTATGCATGACATCATAACCGAACCCATGAGCAAGGATTGAAAATTTGATTTCCGTTTGAAATTTGCATGGGCTGAAAATCCAAGATATTTTGTTGAAGTATCTTGGATTTGTCCTCTAGATCTCAACAATCAAGAACTGTCTAAATGGACGAAAATAACAGGTGTCGCTAGCTGGACGGTGAACCACGATGATATCGTGGTTTGGGACGACTAAGTTAAGGGCTTTAGATAAAAATTAGCAAATGAGGAAGTTAAGTAGTTAACAAAATGGGGGTGGTGTGCTCACATATCAAACTTTAGCAAGCGATTTGGAACAAAATATACTACAGAGGGGTTAAAGTCTAATTTACCCTTTATACTAAGAAAGGGGGGGGGGGGGGGGGGGGGGGGGGGGGGGTTATGCGGTTGTTGGGGTCGAAGAAGACGAAGAAATGGGGCTGATGAGGTGGAAAAATGATGTTAGATTAGGGCGGGCTGCAGTGGAGCGTTCCGGTGATGGGGAAGGTTCTGGTGGCACGATCCGACGGTAGGCAGTGCAAATCCAACAATGAACGGTGCAAATTCGGTGGCCGAAGAGGAGGTGATGGTCGGACGACTAGAGCGAGCAAGAAAACAACATTGGAGGAAGGGCTGTGACTTTGACTTCGGGCTCAATGGCGGCTTCGACGGTGATGGGGAAGGAGGAGAGAAAATGGTGGCAGCTCCGACGATGGTGTCTCCGGCGACAGGGACAAAACTATGTACGGGCAAAGGGGAGCCACCCCTCAATTTTTTTATATAGTAAAAGTCTTGAATCTTAGTATTAAAATTTTTTTTGGTTCATGCTTTGGCCCCCTAAATAAAATTATTACGCATTGGCCCCACCTAATATAAAATCCTGGTTCGGTCCCTATCCGACGATGTGTAAGGGTAGGAAGGAAGCAATTGGGGTTATGAGGTGGGAAACATTTTTTTGGGGGGAAACAGGATATGTGAAGTAGTTTTGGGGTATGAATAAAATTCCCCTTATACTAATGTTTTGAAAATTTTTGGACGTGTTGCTACTCTACACTGGTGGCATCGCTCATCCAACAATTTTCAGCCATCAAATCCTCTCCACTCATAGCCACGATTGTAGCTAGTACGCGAATCCAAGGTCCCAAACATGGTTACAACTGGGAAAACCTATCCCTAGTAAACCTCGCCTCCTTTTCCAGGGCATTGATGTAAATAACGATCCGACTATTTACAACACATATATTACTAGGGGCAGCACAGTTTTCAGGGGAAACTACATAAGTTGCTCCCTTTTTGAGGGCAAGCCTTTTCTGGAGACAACCCACCTGCTTCCTTCTCTAGTTGTTGCATGTCGGTCGCCACCCCACTACCTCTACAGTCCCGTCCAACCCACCACTGCCGCTGCCCCCTCCTCCTACTCCTCCATCCTCAGATCCTCCTCCTCCACCACCTACCGGATCCGTGCAGATCCATCGGCCGTCACCCCATCGTTGTTGCAATCGAATTCTCCTCTTCCCTCCTCCTCCATCCTCCTCTTCCCTCCTTCTCCTTCCACCTTCCTCTTATCTTGATGCCAAGCCCTTACACCATGCACTTGGCCTTGCAAGGCCAATTGCACAATAGAAGGGCTCGGCCTGCAAAAACCAAGTGTATGACGAAGAAGGAAGGGGGAGGAGGAGGAAGGAGGAATGAGGAGGAAGGATGGGGAAGGAGGATGAAGGAGGAGGAGGAGGCGACGACCAATTTCTTGGGGCCAGCGATGGCAGATGCGAACGACGGAGGTGGGTGGCGTTCTTCATGGTGTGGTCTGAGGCGGAGGCAGGCTTGAGTTGCCCTCATTCATGGTGCAGTGGTAGGATCCGTTTTATTTTTAATGTGTTGCCTCTAGTAATTCTTGTGCTGTAAATAGTCGAACCCCTTGCAAGCTAGGATTAGGGGTGGCAATGGGCTCCGAAAACCCAACCCGAAACATCGGCTATGGGTACATATTTTGTACCCGAAACATGGTTTGGGTAGGGTATGGGTATCGAAACTCTATCCGATTGACGTTTGGGTATAAATATGGGTACCTCAATACCGAAACCCAAAATTTGAAACCCAATTACCCCTCTAACTTGTGTATACTAGATAATGCAGTTCGAGTCAAAACTCATTGTCATATACCGAAATTCTAATAGCTCATATCCCTACCCAAGCTTATACTTCCCTAAAACTATTGTAATAAGAAACCGAAAAAGATTCTTAAGATTGCTTTGGAAAAAAAGATACAAAATTATACTCAATTCATACCCGATTTAAACCAAAACCCGAAACCCGATTGGATATACGATGTACCCTTTTCTACCCGAATAGGTATGAATAGGGTAAGAACACCCTAACATACCCGAATGGATATGGGTATGGGTAGTGATAGGGTCTGACCCGAATCCGATTTTATTTTTTTAAGTAGAAACTATTTTTATATTAGAAACCACAAAATACACAGATGCTGGGGCTAAAAAATAACCAGACCTAGTGAAACCGGATCATGTACAAGCCTTGGGTAACTCCATAAACCCATTTATCGTTGACCCGAACCCGACCTATTACCACCCCTACTCCTAGCTAGACCGGATCTCAGTGGGGCCCACAAAAAGTCCGCCAACCCCTTCTATATAATGCAATACTTCGTCGACTGCAGAAGCCGTCCTCCTCTACGCCCCCCTTCCTCACTCTCTCTAACCGTAAACTCTCGCTTCGATCCTGCGCCATCAGCAATGGTCGACGTAGACCGGAGGATGGCGGGTCTCACCCCCGCACACGCAGCGGGCCTCCGCCGCCTCTCCGCCCGCGCCGCCCGAGCCGGCCGCGCCGCCACAGCCCCCACCACCTCCACCTCCGCCGCCCGCAACGGCCTCCTCTCCTTCTCCCCCCTCGCCGAGGCCGTCCTCTCCCACCTCCGCGCCTCCGGCGTCCCCGTCCACCCCGGCCTCTCTGACGCCGAGTTCGCCCGCGCTGAGGCCGAGTTTGGCTTTGCCTTCCCGCCTGACCTCCGCGCCATCCTCGCACTCGGCCTCCCCGCCGGACCCGGATTCCCCGACTGGCGCTCCCTCGCCCGGCTCCGCGCCTCCCTCGACCTCCCCATTGCCGCCGCCTCCATCCAGATCGCCCGCCACGCCTTCTGGCCTCGCTCCTGGGGGGCCCGGCCCGCTGACCCTGAGCGCGCCCTCCGGGCCGCCCGCTCCTCCCTCCGACGGGCCCCACTACTCATCCCCCTCTTCGATCGCTGCTACATCCCCTGCCGGCCCTCACTCGCCGGGAACCCCATCTTCTACGTCGACGAGTCCCGGATCTTCTGTTGCGGCTTCGACCTCTCTGACTTCTTTCGCCGCGAGTCCGCCTTCCGATCCCCGCCGCGCCATGCCCCCGAATCTCGCCACCGTCTCCAGCTCCCATCCGGCGCCTCCACCGGCAGGCCCCCTCACCCGCCTTCCACCCGGCGGAGCCTCGACTCCGTCGCCGGTAAGACCCTCCGCTGGATCGAGTTCTGGAGCGATGCCGCCTCCGAACGTCGCCGCCGGAACTCGTCTTCTTCCGAACCGTCGTCGTCGTCGTCGTCTTCATCGCCGGACCCGGAGCAGTTCGTGGAAATCCGGCCGCCGACGACGCTGCCGGGTTGGGTCGGGAGTTACCTGGACCGGATCGGCTCGGTTCTGAGGGCGGGTGGGTGGGGGGATTCGGAGGTTATCGAGATGGTCCATGTGTCGGCTTCCGGTTTCTTCGACGGCTCGGACGATGCCGTCGTGGTGGATGGCCGAGCGGTGCTCGACGCGCTGCTCCTGACGGCTGACCGCTGCTCCGACTCGCTGCGTAGGGCGGGATGGAACTCCGATGACGTGGCCGACGCACTGGGGTTCGACTTCCGCCGGGAGAGGGAGCGGAGGCCGGCGTTGAAGCTGCCGCCGGAGATCGCCCTCAAGATCGAGAGGCTCGCCGGCGCGGTTTCCCGATCCTGACCCTGTGGTTTTCGGATCAGAAAAAGGTCCTCTTGTTCCTTTTTTTTTTTTTTTTGGGTCTCTTCGGGAAAAGTGTTTGTAACAGAATATGTAGCGACGTATAAAGGTATACAGATACATACGTGTTACAGTATATTATATAATCTACTAATGGTACAATAAAAGGGAGATTTTTTAAAAATAATATTTAAAAAAGAATATCTAACTCAATATATTGACTAAAAATATTTAACAGACTCGCTCTCTAACAGTAGTGGTGGAGCCAGGAATTAACTCTAGTGGAGGCAAGAAAATTCAAAAACCTAAAAATTCACTTTTTTCAGTACAAGCGTGGGTGGAAGAATATACCAAACTATTGTTTTGAGAGACACTAGATGCAGTCACGCAAGAGAATCGACACTCAGGAGTTAGTCTAGCAGAGTAGCAGGCTGTGTGGTGCGTCGGTATGACCTACACGAGGCTGCAGCCTGCGGCACTACGAGGTCGCCATCGAGGTGGCTTGCTGGAGATGATTTTTTATTTTTTCCAGATGCACTAACTATATTTGGTGGCTCTTATTGGTTTTAGTTTTTAGTGGGGTAATGACACCATAGGGCTGGACCGACGTGTCTCTAAGGGGTATTAAAATTTGGATAAATTATACTTTGGCTCCCTGAAGTTTGAGTTCGGATCTCCTCCAGTCGGTTGGACCCGGTCAGTGGGCTCGTGTGCATCACAGCCGCACGATGACAAGCGAGCCAAAAGTGAATCGTAATCCAGCCGCATGCGGCTTTAATGCGTGCCGGGCCTACCAACCAGGGCCGATCAACTGGAGGAGATCCAAACTCCTGATGTTTAGCTCAAAAACACTTAACCCCCCTCTAGTTAAAAAACAATATTTTGCCCCCTCCAATTCAGTTTTAATCACATAAAAATTATCAAATGAGGAAATTAAGTAGTTGACAAAAGAGGTATTGTGCTAACATATCAAAATTTAGGGAGTAATTTGAAACAAAATAAACTACATGGTAGTTAAGTGTTTTTTAAACTAAACTGCACGGAGAAAAAGTGTAATTTACAATTATAATTTCAAATCCCAGTGGGGGCAGGTGCCCCCACTCGGTCTTAGTTGGCTCCTTCTCTCCAAGGCAGGGCAATGCTAAAAAACGCTCGCCAAGCCGGTTTAATTTTTTTTCCTATATGTGATAACCTCGACCTCCGATTACCGGATTTAAACACTACATTAGGGATGCCGGATTTAATAGAAACTATATATCATGTTTTGAATAAAACGGGGGTACTTCAACACTTAATATTTTTGGAGGAAAATGGGTTCTTATTAAATTCGGCATCCTTGATGCAGGGTTTAAACCTTGCATACCGGATGTCGGGTTTATCGCATATCGAAAAGAAAAAAAAATTAATCCAACGCGTTTAGCATTTTTTGATGTAACGTGGCTGTTAGAGTACTGGAATGATAAATATTTTGTATCTACTGCTATTGAATAGAATTTTTTATTTTATTATTCTAAAAAAATTCTCTTAATAAATTTATAAAGAGTGAATTTTACTTTGTCACTTTGCTCACCTGTGAAGTTTAGCTCAAAAACACTTAAACCCCTCCTATAGATAAAGAACTACATTTTGCCCTCTTCAATTCAATTTTGATCGGATAAAAATTACCAAATGATCAAATTAAGTAGTTGACAAAACGATGTATTGATGTATTGTTCTAACAATTCAAACTTTAGGAAGCGATTTGTAATAAAAAAATCGACAGGGGGTTAACTGTATTTTTTCTTCCTTTTTCACTGCAACTTGCAAGCACACGCGCGGGTTTCGCATCTTCTCGAAAAAAAGAAAGAAAGAAAGCGGCGTCTCCAACTATCTTTTTCAAAAGTATGAAACATGGAAACCACTCCTGTTCCTGTACCCCTCTTTTGTTTCTTGAGCAATCCTATTCGAAAAAACACTGCTGTTCCTGTTCCCCTCTTTCGTTTCTTGAGCAATCCTATTCGAGAGCCACCTTCCATGGAGCTCAAATCTCCTCAGGTCGGTTGGTCGGTCGGTCGATCGATCGATCGATGAGCCTAGCATACATCACAACCGCACGATGGTTGACGTTTCGAATAGTGAACCCCACTCCAGCTATGGGTGGCAAATGGGGGGGTCGACTCCTCTCCACTGATGATCGTCTTCCCTATCGGTCACTGACAATTTGGAGAGTGATAGGTCGCAATCTGAAAACCAATGGTCACAATCTATGACCATGAGATGAATCCAAGAGGGGATGCCTCCACCCTGGGCTGCTGCAACCACTGGCTACCACCCCTACCGACAACCAGTCACCACCGTCGACGACGGCCAGCGGGGATGATTGCTGGCGATGGCAACAAGTGTTGGACAGCGGCCGGGGGTGGTAGTATCCCCTCTTGGGTTCATTCCATGGTCATAGGAAAAGGATGAAGCATCAAACCTGACCCGTTTAATAAACAGGTCAGAAACTTACACCCAAACCTAATCAGCCTAATAAAGGGTTGACCCGACCCTGACCCCGACCCCACTTAACCTGTTTAATAAAAGGTTGGAACGGATTGGGTCAATAGAACCCATGTGAATCGGTCGAGTTGGATAAGGTTAGGTCAGATTAGGCCAGGTTTGATCGGGTTGGCTCTGGTCAGATCATGTCGGGTTGTTGACTGATCGGCATAAACGGGTCAAATTGAGTTATAAGTATAAATCCAAACCCAACCCATTACATAAGCGGATAATTCGGGTCAACCCGTTTATGACCCGAACCCCTTTAGACCAATCCCAAACCCGCTAACTTCGGGTCGAGTTCGGGACGGGCTGGCGGGTCAGGTCAAGGATGGCCACCTCTAACTCTAGCCGATTGCGTGCAGTTGTGATGCATACTGAGCCCATCGACTGGGGCCGATCGATTGGAGGAGATTTGAACCCCTTTCGATTGGTAGCAACGTGGGGATGCCAATCATAGCAGGCCGTACCGAGTAGGGATGACAACGGTATGGTTTTGGGTAAAACTGAAACCGTACTGCAATACCTAACCAACACACTTGAAACCGTACCGCACCGTGACGGTGTACCATTATGTAAAACCAAAACCGCACCATGCGTTACAGTGCACCATGGTTTATCATTAAAATGGCATAAATGGTACAATTTTATGCGGTTTTAGTTAAAACCAAAACCGCACTGCTACACTGAAACTGAAACCCAAAATCACACTGCACCACGACGGTGTTATATTTTGGCAAATCAAAACCACACCACACGGTGTGATTTACTGTGGTTTTCGGTTTTAAACCGCACCGCTGCCACCCCTAATACCGAGCATTGCGATGGCCACCACAAGGCAATGATTAAGGCCCCACAATGTGACACGTCGTTTTAGGCAACACTAGCACAAGCCATCCCATATTTATGATGTGCTTGGACCGTCTTTGGGTTATTTCCAACTACATATAGTTCCAACTATTGCAGTATGAATTATTATCATCTAGTTTACTAGTATTCAAAAATATGTAAGTTTAATCCGTTGTTTGATTCTGATGTAGTTCTAGACCATTCTTGTAAATTTAGTGGTATTAGACTTTATTGTAGTTTGATTAAGACAAATTTGAATACCAACTGCTGCAGTTGGTATTCACTCCTTTTTTTGGTGTGATTCCAGCAACGGTAAAAGAAGAATCGGTGCAGATAAAACTACATCAGTTGACTACAATATAACAAACCAAACATATGTAAAATACAACAGCCTTAGCTGGGTTCATAATGGAGTCATGTTTGTATTTGAAACATCCAATTTTGATCCATTTTGTATGAAACTTGTTACGAAGAGAGAGGGAGAGAGAATAGGATTGGGGAGAAAATCTTCTTGTATTATCTCATTAATCACACATTAACATTACATAAGACTACCTCTCTTTATATAGAGAGAGAACACATACCATTACATTACCACAACCGAGGTGGGACTAATAGAATACTAACACACTACATCACGAAGAGAGAGGGAGAGAAAATAGGATTGGGGAGAAAATCTCCTTGTATTATCTCATTAATCACACATTAACATTACATAAGACTACCTCTCTTTATATAGAGAGAGAACACACACCATTACGTTACCACAACCGAGGTGGGACTAATAGAATACTAACACACTACATCTAATAAAACTAATTAAATTCTAATCAATTTTGCACAAAACCAATCCAATTCTATTATTTTTTTTACGAAATGGACCAAATGGTCCAATTCTGATCAATTTTATATGACACTGACTTAATTCTGTACGAAACTGATCTAATTTTGATCAATTATGTACAAAATTGACTCAATTTTATATGAAGCTGGCCAAATTCTATCCCATTTGGCTGAACCAGATTAGGGAATGTGGTTGAGCGATCGGGTCCATTACAATGAGGAATGGGCTCGGCTGCCGGCCGAACTGGCCGAACCAAATTAGTTTTGTTACCTCCTGATTTGGGGGAAAGGGAGGGTCTCCACTTTTGATGGCAGGTTAGCTGGCACCAAAACAATGGTTGGAGACTAGGAGTGCATGTGGGGTTTAGTGTGTTTTTTTTTGGTATATATTCATCAGAGGGGAGATTACAACTTGATCTCCAAGAGGCGCCATATACCGGCTCAAACACTGCAAACCCACCATCCGACGAATACCACCGCCACCACTGGCGGAAACAAGACCACCACCAGGCGGGGGAAGTCGCCAACACCAGTGCACACCAACACACAACCGACTAAATACAAAACTCCGCTCATCGACGGAGACATCACAGCTCCCAAAACAAAGGAAGAACTAGAGCAGGAAAACAAAAACAAAACAAACCACAAAATATAACCAAAATACCAAAACAAACCACAAAATATAACCAAAACACCACGTGATCCACCGCCATCAATTCCGGTAGCCCGGCCAAGATGAGGGAGTCATAGTAGCCCACCTCTCCGCCGGCGAATGCCACCGCCATTACAGCAACGGGACCCACGCACCGTCGAGATCTGAAAATCCACCGACTCCAACAAGGGCTGGGGTTAGATCTAACCCGCCAGTGATAGACCGTGCTCCTGACGCCGAGTGGAGGCCGCTGCCCGAGAGAGGGTCACCATGCAACGCCGTCGAGACGAGCACAAAAAACCAGCCGCCCGGAGTAGCCCCTATCTACAAGGGAAAGGAGAGAGGGCCAGATCCCATCCCGTAGACTCCCCACCACGAGGTCCTGGCCTCCCCGGAGCTATCGCCGGCGTCCGAGGAGGCCAAGATCGGATCGACGAAACCTAGGTCAGAAGGGGGAAAGGGGAAAGGGATGGTTTAGTGTGTTTCTTATGTGCTAGTTTGGGACTAGGCAACTGAAAGGTGGGGGGAGAACTGTGATGGTTGCGAGCCGAATGCTCGATGATGTTTTTCTGTAACCAGGACCTAGTTTGGATCCAGCCTTCACTAGATAGTTACATGTTGGTCTTGGACCAGGTCTGAAATATCCAATTCGGGCCTGGTTTAGACGGGGTTAAGCCATGCCTTCCATCGGGTTGGATTCATTCTTTTAGGTCCGAAATGTCCCGGCCCGGGTATGGGCAACCCCTAAGGGGGCGTTTGGTTCGGTGTAACTGGTCTCTGAAGTGGGCGAAGTCAGTAAGTGGTCAGAGCGCTAGTATGATAAATATTTCTTATTTACTGCTATTGAATTAAATATGTCATTCTAAAATTAATTTTTTTAAAATCTCTTAATAAAATTATAAATGACAAGATAGGATAATAATCGAAAGGGAGAGAGCGGAGTATTTCTATTTTAATGTCCTTCTGTCTCAACCGTGAGGACCCCGATGATCAGTTTCTTCTTCCGGCCTTGATATGCAACGATCTTCCTTCTCCGACACCAGCGTAGTTGATCTATAGTTTTTCCACCGACGATTAGGTAATTTTTTTCCTTGGTTACGGTTTCTTGGGGTTTTATTTTATTTTTTGTTGATTTTCTACATTTAGATCTTATGGTTTGGTTGGATAGATTGTCAAACCATGGATATTAGGGGTTAAATACTTATGAATTGTTAATGGATTGGTGATCAAACAACAAATCATGTGAAAGCCCAAACCAAATTTAGCATGTTTAGCATCACTTAAAAAAAAAACTACAATAGAAAAAATTAACATTGAACAATGATAAGGATAACCTCATATGCCACTTCAGAGGTGATTGGACAAATAAGTTTTGCGAAACAATCACCAAAAGTGGCATAAGACACTTATGTGCAGTACAATACGACTAAATAAATACCAAAATTACAGTTTGGTGAATTGCTAGTTCCCTATAACCTTACAAAAAAAAAAATTGAACTTCTATTCTAGAATCGATAGTTCAACGAGCTACACTTCTATCAGCTCTCACACTTCCCACGACTTACAGCCGACCAAACGCTCCCTAAACCGAACCAAAGTACGAATCATTTTCCTTTTACATTTTCCTTTTACCTTTACATACACAATAAACATTAAACTTTACTCATCTACTTTATTAATATCATTTAACAGACTGTCATACGATCATTACGTCACATGTTATTACTCCAGCACATGATAAAGCAAAGATCGAAACTCGCCATAGAAGCGGAAGAATTGTCCTGATTTTTATTAAGTTCGTATATACAAGTATGAAACCTCACCAATAAGACGAGAGGGAGGTCCGCCACTACATAGCAAAAGGAAATATGATGTAGCATTACAGAGCATTGCTATTTTTAATATTTAACGAGCATTATTTTTGGTATATATAATTAAAAGACCTAACATAATTAATGTCTTTTTCTTCTTTTCGCATTCCATTAAGAGAGAAAAAGGAAGGGTTCACTTATCATGGGGACAGGGGACAGGGGAGTCGGTAAGCAACTAATGCTTTGGCGAAGAGGTTGCGGGTTCAATACTTCGGAGCTTGTAGGACAACTTCTAAGTGGGTCAGTGCGCATTCCCGAAAGGATTGGTTCAATGGGAACCAATCATTCGTATAGTCAAACTATGCACCAAACTCTCACTATTCCTAAACAGTTCACCTAACCCACGTGGCAAAGACGGTGGACCCGGCGGTGGCGGCACCGCCGAGCGCCAAATTCTCTACTCCGCGACATCCGGGGATCCAAACCTTGCGGTGCGGTGCCCACGTGTTACACGGAGATCGCCGCCGACAGCAACGGTCACGACTGAGACAGTGAGGCCATGCACGAGACCCGATAACGATAACGAGCTCCGAAGATGCTAACGGACATGACCGTTGACGGGCGCACACCCACAAATAATCTCATCACCGCTCCCTCACGTGTCGGCCTCGCGTGCGATCACAATGATTTGATAACCAGAGCATCACAGGGGCACGTGTCCAGATCTCCTCTGGTTGGTTGGCCCCGGTCGGTGGGCCCGGCACGCATCACAACCGCTCGATGGCACAGCACCCGAGAGTGAATCGTACTCCAGCCGGCAGCATGCGGCTGTGATGTGCGCCAAACCCGCTGACCGGAGCCAATAGACTGGAGGAGATCTAAACTCTGGAGACATGTTTGTCTATTTGTACCCATGGAATTAGTGATGACACCCGAATCTTTCTTGACCCCCACCCTGTTTTGGCTTGTTGTCTCGGCACCTATTATAAACCCCGAAATACCCCCCCCCCCCCCCCTTCGCTTGACTACCCACCCCTCTATGTCCGTAGCCATCCCCACCTTGTCCAGTCGCCCTCCTCCCCCTTTCTTCCTCCTCTTTCCTCCATCTTTTTCCGTGCCAAAACCCTAAGCTGTTGGCCCTCCTTCCTCCTCCCACTTCCTTCTTCCTCCCCCCTCCTTCCTCCATCTTTCTTGTGCTAGAACCCTAATTTGTTGGCCCTCTTCCTCCTCCCCCAGTCACCAACATCGACCATCGGCGGGCAGCCACCAACATCGACCATCGGCTTGAGTTCAGGCACAAGTAAGAAGATGGAAGAAGGATGAGAAAGTAGGAAGAGGAAGAAGGAAGGAGGAGGGCCAACAATTTAGGATTCCAACACAAAAAAAGATGGGAAGGAGCAAAGAAGAAGGAAGGGGGAGGGAGAAGAGCGGCAATGGCTGCCGTCGGAAAAAAGTCTTGGAGGGCAATGGGAGCAGCATTAATGGCGACCGGTTAGAGGTTGAGGGTAAGTAAGAATTAATTTTTTTAAAAGTTTTCTGGGATGCCATCACTAATTCCATGGGTGCAAATAAACAGACCCAGAGACACACACATTCTAGCAAGGATAGCATGAAACAAATAAGACTAAAAAGAAACATACATTTAATAGCTAGGATTACATTATCCAGCTAGGATAACATAGATTAAATACCACCCGCCGCTAATTTTATGTGAGTAGTGATCCCATCAGGTATCCGTAAGGTGGTGGGCCTGATGCATCTAGCGCCGTAAGTCGGGCTGAGTGCCGCCCACATGTCGTGGGCGCATGCAATCGAACGCCGCTGATGCATCAGGCCCGTCGGCTTACGGTACTGGACACCTGATGGGATCATTTCTCATCCCTGTATAGCAGCCCAAAGATCCACACATCCAAGAATCCAGCAGATACCCAATTCAATTGTGGACATAAGATGCTGAAATAGGTTAGAAAGATGAGGCGCTTCTTACCCCAAAAACAATTTTCCTGCTATGCTTCTGAACCCGATAACAGCATTCAAAATTCTGGTAATACAATTGAAGACAACAAACGTATCGAGGAGAGATCATTCTGCTTCCATTTCCGACTGGAATGTCGGGGAAAAAAATTGCATATGATGGTTTACTAGATTTGATGTCTCCTTTCTCTCTCCCCCGCTAAATATCCGTTCCGTGTGCGGTCGTATGCTGTACAGTCACAGGGTGATGAGAAGATGTACAGTCACCGGGTGATGGCACTACCGTCCGTGCCTTCTTCTCATGCGGCCTGCAGGATTTGCTGCCCTCCGGTGGTTGATGACCCTGGAAGCGTTTTCAGCACCTTTACGCGGAACACAGCCTGCAGAATAAGGCAATTTTTTCAACCAGGAAAAGGAACCAATCTGGGTAATGCTAAGAATCTTAAGCTAAACAAAAGTAGGAGACTTCATATTTTTGAATTTTAACGGTAATTAGTCCAAAGATCGAAAACAAATACGTCGAACAGGAAGCAAGTCGATTTATATTCATGGGAAAATTTCCTAATCTTTACTTGCATTTTGGTAGTTGCACCAAGTAAAAGGTTCAAATAATTTGCCTTCGCTTGATTTTTTATTTAACTGACAATTTAGTCGCTTCTACATGTTTCAGGATCCGCACATTGTCATCACTATATTTTTGTTCATTGCTAACACAAGACCTTGTTGAAAAAAAATGATTCCTATGTCAACTGGGGGGATAACGATACAAAATCCAGTTTCGATACACCAGAGAACCACCACCTTTTACTTTGAGCTTGAGACATAACTATATGACATTGATTCAATCATGAGTACACAAAGGAGTCAAGGCCTGCAATGGACTACCTATATTTGATGTACAAAATCCCGGACAAATGTAACCATGAAACAGATTGAAAAGTTTGAATTAGCTTCTTCCAATTATCAAAGGATTAATCAACAAAGACATGGTACTGTGTATTTTCCAGATCTATCGAGATGTATCCATGCTAACAATACTCATCGAAGAAAAAATTCGATATTTTTTTTCTAATTATTGTTTCCATGTTGCTTATGCACAACGAAACTATGATGGTCTCAGCGCACAAAGAAACTAGGACCGTCTCGGTAAAACTTAAGGGGTAAGGTTAGATGGCTTGTAGTCATGCCATAAAACCCCAATATGGAGGCAATTGTTTCATAAGTACGATTACAATGGGCTAATGTATGCTAAGAATTCTATGCATATAGAAGAATGCTAAGTGTGTCCATAGTAGCTCTGATCGGAAAGAAAAGTGCCCTTCACTTCATTATGTTTGTCATCTTTGTTTTGCACTTTGGGTCTCAGGAAGGTCTGATAAAGAACGGGATTCGATATGATACCAATTAATGCCGGACTAGATCCTCTTTGAGATTTATCAAACAACGAATCAATCACAAAGGGAATTGTTAGGAGATGACGGCTAGGGTTTGGAGAGGAATAGAATGCATTCCATTGAGGGACTCAAGCCCAATATATGTACATGTATCCGACCCAACTGTACAGTAAACCCGACCCATCTATATGTACATTAACACTCCCCCTCAAACTCACGATGGACCATGAACCGAGAGTTTGCCTAGAAAATGCCGGAAGCGAGCAATCGTCAGGGGCTTCGTCAGAAAATCAACAGTCTGCTCCGATGAGGAAATGAAAGGTAGGGAGATTGTGTGGTCGATAAACGCCTGACGAACATAATGACAATCAACTTCAATATGTTTTGTTCGCTCATGGAAGACCGGATTGCTAGCAATCTGAATAGCACTCCGGTTGTCACAGAAGAGAGGAGTGGGCCCGGATATCACCACTCCCAAGTCAAGCAGAAGACGGCGAAGCCAGACAATCTCGGCGGTGGTGGAAGCCATAGCACTGTATTCGGCTTCGGTGCTGGAGCGAGCAACAGACTCCTGCTTCTTGCTGCGCCACGAAATGAGTGAATCACCCAGAAGCACACAGTATCCTGTAGTAGATCGACGAGTGGCTGCATCTCCTGCCCAATCTGCATCGGAGTAGGCACGCAGCACCAACGGAGAGGTGGAGGGAAACAGTAGTGAACGGGTGATGGTGCCCCGGAGGTAGCGGATAATCCGAAGAACAGCTGCATAGTGTACTGACCGTGGAGCCTGAACAAACTGACTGACAATGCCAACAGCATGGGCAATGTCTGGCCGGGTCATGGTGAGATAGACAAGCATCCCAACCAGCCTCTGGTAGCGGGAGACATCCTGGAGCGGCTCACCATCTGTAGCGAGAAGCTTCAAATTGAGCTCCATGGGTGTATCAACAGTGCGTGTCAGTAAGAGCAGCATCAGCAAGGATGTCGGAGATGTACTTCTGCTAGGAGACCAACAGACCACGAGCTGACCGGGCAATCTCAAGGCCCAAAAAGTAGCGAAGAGAGCCCAGATCTTTCATCTCAAACTGACTCTGGAGGTGCCGCTGGAGAGAGGCGATGGTGGCACTGTCATCCCCAATGATGATCATATCATCCACATAGAGGAGAAGAACTGCAATGTCCTGACTGGAGGAGCGAGTGAACAAGGCATAGTCGGAGTGACGCTCAACAAACCCGGCGGCCAAAACTGCACTGCGAAATCGCTCAAACCAGGCACGAGGGGCCTGCTTGAGCCCATAGATGGCTCGGCGCAACCGACACACGTGCCCTGGAGGAACTAAAGTGCCCGGAGGAGGAGCCATGTAGACTTCCTCGGAGAGATCACCGTGGAGAAACGCATTGGTGACATCCATCTGATGGAGAGGCCACCCTCGAGCAGCTGCCACAGCTAAGAGGGTGCGCACAGTAGTCATCCGAGCAACTGGAGCAAACGTCTCCTCGTAGTCAATCCCATACTCCTGGGAGAAGTCACGAGCAACGAGGCGAGCCTTGTGCCGCTCAACGGATCCGTCAGGTCGAGTCTTGACCTTGAATATCCACTTGCAGCTAACAGGCACCACCCCGGAGGGACAAGGCACAAACTCCCAGGTCCTGGTCCGCTGAAAAGCCTCAAGCTCAACTGACATGGCCTGCCGCCACTCTGGATGTAACGCTGCCTCACGGTACGATTGGGGCTCCCGATGGGTGTGTATAGCAGTAAGAAAAGCCTGAAAGGATGGTGAATAGGAAACACTGGCAGAGTAGCCAGAAGAGTCAGGAGAGTCAGAGGGAAAAGCAGAGTAGCCAAACCTGTCAGGAGAGTAGTCATATCTATCAGGAGGGTGATGTTCGTGTGCTGGGTAGCGCCGAATAGGAGCAGGATCCACGACCGGGGAGGAGGGAGCAGCAGCATCAGGCGAGGGAGTACCAGCGTGAACCGTCTCTGGAGGAGGAGCGGCAGACCGACGAACATAGACACGAGTAATAGGTGGTGGTGGAGGTGGCGAGGGAGACGGAGGAGGTGGTGGTGGTGGTGGTGGTGGCGGTGGTGGAGGTGGCGGGGAAGATGGAATAGGCGTGGATGGGGCAATAGAAACCGGGGGTAGAACAGGGATGTGGAGATGTGAGGAAGACGAGGAGGATGACGCAGGAGGCAAGGAAAGATCCCGAGACTCAGGTGAAAAATACGGGACATCCTCAACAAAGGAGACGTGACGGGAGACACGGATCCGACGAGCCAAGGGATCGTAGCAGCGATACCCTTTGTGCTCCCGACTGAGCCCCAAGTGAACACACCTAACAGACCTCGCAGAGAGTTTGGTGCGCTCATGGGGAGGAAGAAGAACGAAGCACGTGCAGCCAAACTTGCTAAGAAGAGAGTAGTCAGGTGGGATGGAGTGAAGGCGCTCGTATGGGGTGACACCGGACAGAGCAGACGACGGAGTGATATTGATGAGGTGGACAGCCGTCATGACAGCTTCAGCCCAGTAGGAGTGAGGAACAGACGCAGAGAGAAGCAAGGCTTGTGCAGTCTCAAGGACATGACGATGCTTGCGTTCGGCAACGCCGTTCTGCTCATGGGTGTGGGGACAGGACTGCTGGTGAAGAGTGCCGTGAGACTGAAGGATCTCTTGCATCTCAGAGGAGAGATACTCCTTGGCACAATCAGACCGAAAGGTCTTGATGCGCCGACCAAACTGAGTGTGGATCATAGTGGTAAATCTCCTAAAGATGTGAGGTACTTCAGATCGATGACGCATAAGATAGACTCAGGTGCACCTAGAATAGTCATCGATAAAACACACATAATACATATAACCCGATAGAGATGCAATAGGAGCAGGACCCCAAATGTCCGAATGGACTAAATCAAATAAAGCATCAGACTGGGAAGCACTAGCAGAAAATGGAAGAGCTAGATGCTTTGCCAGTCTACAACCCGTACAAACAGAGAGGGGGGAGAAAGACACTCGACCCAAAGCGCCCGAACGGAATACGCTTTTGAGTCGATCACTCGAGATATGACCTAACCTTCTGTGCTACAGGTCGGCATCAGAGGTGACAGACATGACAGACGCAACGGAAGACACATATAGATGGTCCAACTGGTAAAGTCCTCCTGCCCTACGGCCCAGCCCAATCCTCTGACCCGTCCGCGAATCCTGCACAACACAAACAGAAGGGGTGAAGGTGACAGTCAGGCCAGAGTCACAAAGAGAACCGATAGAGATCAGATTAATATTAAGGCGGGGGGCATGATAGACATAGGGTAGGGTCAGGCGACCAGAAGGGTCAGAGGTGGTAGTGATGGAGCCACATTGCGGAATAGAGACGAGAGTCCCATCCGCAGTGCGAACCTCCTGGTGGGTGGTAGTGGGAGAACAGTCCGTGAGGACAGTAGAGTCAAAGGTAAGGTGACAGGAGGCACCCTAATCGAAGATCCATGGAGCAGTAGTACCAGAGGTGGCAGACAAGCCGTGCGCAGTCGCGGAGTCGGTGGAGGCTAGGTGATGAAGAAGGAGCTCCTCGAGGCGCTGAAGACGGTCCGGCTCAGACGGAGAAGGAGCTGTAGTAGCAGTGGGGAGCGTCGAGGCCTCTACAGTAGCCGCTGTACCACCAAAGTGGCGGAAAGAAGACGAACCACGTCCACGGCTCCGTCCACCTCGACTGCCGCATCGATCGTCGCGGGAAGTCGAAGCCCAGCGTGGGGCTCGCTCATCCGGACCCCAGCGGGGGTTGCGTGGAGGACGTGTAGGGCATTCGCGCTTCATGTGGCCGGGTGATGGGATCTGATATCAACTAAATGCGATGCGTAATGCTTAAATGAGTCCAAGTGCAGAATTTAACCATAAAAATCAGATTTCAGCATGTATAAGTAAATTTCAGCAATGCTTAGAATCACGTTTCAGCATTCATTCATCACCAATCAGATTTAATTCAAAGAAACAATAAAATGGACAGGATGAACACTAATTTCAGATTATAAGACTGAATTCCAGCAATGAAACAATAACATCATCTCAAATAATAAGCCATTGTATCAAAGAACAACCACAAACCTAACGATAGAATCCTAATGGATGAGACTCTCGGGAAAACAGAAATTTAGGTGTTCTAACATAGAATCAGCAACAAGGCCGGTTAATGGAAAGGAAAATATCACATGAAAAATCAGAGGACAATCCAAACCGTGCTGAGGTCAATGCCGGCAGCTTTCCGATACTCCGATGTTGCAGAGGAATGGCGCGGAAGGGGGAGGTGTGGTCCAGAAGACGGGGTGAAGAAGCCGAGACGATGATCTTGAAGAAGAAGACACTCCACGTCGATCTTCCGTGAAGCCGAGGATGAATAGCGAGGTGACGGGGTAGAAGCGTGCGGAAGGAAGAAGTAGACAAGAAGCAGAGAGGATTTCTTCGGAAGGGATAACCGAACAAGCGCACACGCTTCTTCAATCTAGGGTTTCAATTTCAATTTTCATCTCCCCTCTCAATCAGGGTTTGTGGGGATTTAAAGGGGATGAAACAACAAAAGCCACAAAAGGAAAGGAAAGAAGAGAGAGAGGGGCCGGTCGGGTAGAGAGAGAGAGAGACGCGCGGGTGATAGAGGGGGCGCGGGGCATGTTCGCGGGAGAGAGAGAGAAGGCCGGTCGGGTGGGCTTAGGTTAGGATTTTTTTGGTTTTTAATTCCCCTTCGAATCTCATCCATTGAGATCTATTCTAACCTAACATCCTACGGCTAAAAAGTAAACACAGAAACGAGTCAGTTCGGCATCTGTGGCTCGAACCGGATGCGAACATGGCTCGCACCTACCCAAACCAGAAATAAAAACTGAAATAACTAACGATCCGCTGGTCGGATCGAAATAAAGTAAAAACCAAAACTGTGGGGCTTCGATTAAGCTTTCCACTGATGCAGACGGATCGACGATCGGGTTCCTGGATCTCCGGCGCGGATGAAAATACGCCTTCAGCTGTAGAAAAACTGCACGTAGTAGGCTCGTCTGCATCAAGTCCCCCGGACTCAAAAGAACTCGACTCCTGTCGAGCCAGGTCCTGGGTCCGGCGGAGGCTCTCCTGGCAGCAACTGCAGCCGCTGCCTCTGATCTGACTGCTCTCCCGGGTCCGGTGGCCAAGTGATCCGCCTCAGGTACACGGCAACTCCATCTCGTAGCCTCTGCCCCTCGACGCCAAGCGAAGACCTGAAAGTCAACACCAACATCCTCCGCGGCACGATAAGATCATCAAAAGACTCAGATAATTTCATGTGATAATAGGAATGTGGGTTGACATGAAATTCAAATGACATGTGAAAAGAAAGGTCGCGGGAGCATAATGTGCTGCGGGTCATCGGCTTGCGCGATTGGCAATGGTATATTTGAAAGGTCGTGGGTTGCGGGTGCATAATGTGTTGCTCAAAATGGCCTGCGCACTGTGCAAAACAAGGGGGTTCTAAACCAGGAAGATATGTCATGTCATCATCGTCCGGATGCAGTGAATAAAATAAGAAATTACAGAACTCATCATGCCAATTGTTATGATTTCGAAAAATTAAAGATGATGGGCTGGCTGAAAGTTGAAAGCATGATTCATAATTATTTTGCATCGAAAAATGATTAAACATGGCAAAATCTTCATTATTGCTTAATTCAACATTTGGAGGACAATGGGAATGCACATATGAATGATCTATGAATGAATGGAGGTCAGGCAAATGATGAATGCCTACCGACTCTAAATGCGATGTGCATGCAATGGAATTCAAAATGTTCTCTAATCCCTTATCGATCTTCAGTAAAGCAGATGGACATCCAACTAAGTTTTCAGCGAATGGTGGCATGGACGGACTCTGACTCAGAAGGGCTTGAGGTGCATGGGATCGGTGTTTCCTAAAACATGTAGGCCATAGGGTGACATTGATGCCATCCTTCAGGAAAGTATAGGTGTTGGCTCTACCGTGATGTTGGACATCTCGGTCGAACTGCCATGGACGCCCTAAGATAACATCAGCAACCTCTAGCGGGATGATATCGCACCAGATCTCATCTCTATATTGCAGCCCAATGGATAACTTTGCCAAACAACAGTGAGTTACCAGCTGACTTGTGGTGTTGTCTAGCCAGGATGTCTTGTAAGGGTGAGCTAATGGTTTAACTTTCCATTGCTTGCTCCTAACTACCCTTTCATTTATCAGATTGGTGGTACAACCTCCATCGATCAAGAGACAAAGGTCCATTCCGTTGACAGTGCAGATTGTGCGGAATAGTTCAAACCTCTGGTTCTCGCAGTGTGGCTTAGGGGGTCCTCCACAGAGCTCGTGGGGTAACAGTGCTTTGGGTGCTTGGGGTGATGGTGACTGGTGAATGACCAACAGTGGTGCAGTCACATCATCCCCCTCCAAGACTAATTCATTGAAGTGTTCCCCATCAGATTCGTGACTATCCTCGTCATTATCCACAAGATTTGTCTGTGGATGGAATTGACGGCGAGGACAGTCGGCGGACTTGTGACCCGGCTGGTTGCATTTAAAACACTTTATCTGACTCGGGTTGGGTCCTAGGACTCCTTTACCCTTCTCAGTGGGTGCGGGAACTGTGCCAGCTACCGGTGAAGGTCCAGGGAGTGGTCTACTAACGGATCCGGATGGCGCCCTGGTGATGTCATATCGCCGGGACGCAGATCGAGAGTGGTGAGACTCGACTTTCTTGGCCCGACGGTGTGCATCACTGACCTGATACAAGTCGTGAAGGGACACCACCTCCTGAATTGAAGGCTTGAGACCGTTGACATACCTAGCGACGCTCTGCTCTTCATCTTCGTGCAGATCGTTCCGAGCTTGGAGCTTGTAGAATTCATTAGTGTAGTCGTCTACAGACTTATGCTCCTGTCGCAGGTTCTGGAATTTCTGGAACACATTCTGCTTGAAATCAGAAGGGAGGAACTTCTGTTGCATTTTTCCCCGCATATGTGTCCAGGTGGAAATCTTTTCTTTCCCTTTCCTACCCCTAGCGGTCTGCAACTGTTTCCACCAAATCAGTGCATGACCTTTCAATTTAAGGCTGACAAACTTGACTTGTTTGTCGCGGGGGATTTCTTTCCACTCGAAGTACTGGTCGATTCTCTCGGCCCATTCTAGGAACTCCTCGGGGTCCATCCTACCCTCGAACTCAGGAATTTCTATCTTAATGCCCTGATCCCAGCCCCAATGAGATTTCGATCTCCTATGACTTTGCCTACTTTGCCGCTCAGATCCATCAGAGGAACTGACGCTGTCACCTCCTGACCTTAGGTCTAACTCACTACGCCCGGGTGACGCTCTAGTCCTGTGTTCGCGACGGGGTCGCGGTGGATTCTGGGAATGATTGAAGGCTAAGGTCAAGGTTTCTATTTGGGTCTGAAGCCTCTCAATGTTATCTTGTTGCCTCATGAAGGCATCCTGCCAAGTACGGGGCGGAGACGATCCAGCCATTCTAGATTGGTTAGTAGATGCTATCGATTCAATCACGAGAGAAAGGGATGACCCTAATATGGATGCGACACGCGATGCGTGTGACTAGCTAATGCAAGATACAACTAAATGAAAGAACGCAAATGAAAAAAAAAAAAAAAATTCAGCAAACAGGCAATGATGCGAATGATGCGAGAGGACCGGCCGTTGCGTAAGAACGCGACGACTAGTGCGCTCTGATACCAACTTGATGGGATCTGATATCAACTAAATGCGATGCGTAATGCTTAAATGAGTCCAAGTGCAGAATTTAACCATAAAAATCAGATTTCAGCATGTATAAGTAAATTTCAGCAATGCTTAGAATCACGTTTCAGCATTCATTCATCACCAATCAGATTTAATTCAAAGAAACAATAAAATGGACAGGATGAACACTAATTTCAGATTATAAGACTGAATTCCAGCAATGAAACAATAACATCATCTCAAATAATAAGCCATTGTATCAAAGAACAACCACAAACCTAACGATAGAATCCTAATGGATGAGACTCTCGGGAAAACAGAAATTTAGGTGTTCTAACATAGAATCAGCAACAAGGCCGGTTAATGGAAAGGAAAATATCACATGAAAAATCAGAGGACAATCCAAACCGTGCTGAGGTCAATGCCGGCAGCTTTCCGATACTCCGATGTTGCAGAGGAATGGCGCGGAAGGGGGAGGTGTGGTCCAGAAGACGGGGTGAAGAAGCCGAGACGATGATCTTGAAGAAGAAGACACTCCACGTCGATCTTCCGTGAAGCCGAGGATGAATAGCGAGGTGACGGGGTAGAAGCGTGCGGAAGGAAGAAGTAGACAAGAAGCAGAGAGGATTTCTTCGGAAGGGATAACCGAACAAGCGCACACGCTTCTTCAATCTAGGGTTTCAATTTCAATTTTCATCTCCCCTCTCAATCAGGGTTTGTGGGGATTTAAAGGGGATGAAACAACAAAAGCCACAAAAGGAAAGGAAAGAAGAGAGAGAGGGGCCGGTCGGGTAGAGAGAGAGAGAGACGCGCGGGTGAGAGAGGGGGCGCGGGGCATGTTCGCGGGAGAGAGAGAGAAGGCCGGTCGGGTGGGCTTAGGTTAGGATTTTTTTGGTTTTTAATTCCCCTTCGAATCTCATCCATTGAGATCTATTCTAACCTAACATCCTACGGCTAAAAAGTAAACACAGAAACGAGTCAGTTCGGCATCTGTGGCTCGAACCGGATGCGAACATGGCTCGCACCTACCCAAACCAGAAATAAAAACTGAAATAACTAACGATCCGCTGGTCGGATCGAAATAAAGTAAAAACCAAAACTGTGGGGCTTCGATTAAGCTTTCCACTGATGCAGACGGATCGACGATCGGGTTCCTGGATCTCCGGCGCGGATGAAAATACGCCTTCAGCTGTAGAAAAACTGCACGTAGTAGGCTCGTCTGCATCACCGGGCTCCTTGCAGTAGTGACAGAAGACAGCCTCATCGGAGAACCCGACTGCCAGGACAATGTCGGAGCTAGGAGCAAGAGGAGGAGGACGAGCACCCTGAGTCTGAAGGCGGGTCTCCTCGTCGACCAAGGCGAGTAGAGCATCCTCCAGCCGAGGGAGTGGCTTACGGTGCAGGAGCTGGGCAGCTATGAGAGCAAAGTTCGGCCGAAGCGCTGCTAGAAACTGGTGCAGGTGGCCCTCATCGAGGTAGCGCTGGAAATCTCGCGAGCGGGGGCAGGCACACCGCTCCGGGATCAGTGAGTCCAGCTCATGCCAGTAGGCACTCATCTGACTGAAGAAGTCCTGAATAGTGCGCTCCCCCTGACGGGCAGACTGTGAGTCACAGATGAGCTGATGCCGGCGTGCGCCTTCGCGCGGGAGAAAACGGTCCCGGAGATACTTCCACATCGCGCGCGCTGTCGGAAGGCGGCCGATGGGAGCGAGGAGCGGACGAGCAACATAGTCCAGAAGGTACGCTCGAATGGCCTGATCGTGGCGGCGCCACGTAAGAGCAGCAACGGTGGTGGCCGTGGTAGCAGTCACAGCAGAAGACGCTGCACTGCTGGTGACAGAGGAGGAACCGGAGTAGTCAGTGGGAGGAGGATCCTCGCCGGTGATGTGACCCCACAAATCACGACTGGGGAGCGCGGCCTCGACGGTGAGGGACCAGTCAGGCCAGTCGCTGACCGATGACAACTGAAAGGCGACCGCCTTCAGCGGTGGAAAGATCGCAACGACGGACGGTACGGCAGGAGAAGCCATGGAGAAGGCTCAACAGAGGGCCGGGGGTGCTGAGGGAAGGGGTGAGAGGGTCGGGGGGGGGTGAAGGAAGGGGTCGGGTGGGGTCGGGTGGGCTGTCGGGTTAGAGGAAGGGGGTCGGGTGGGCTGTCGAGGCAGAGGAAGGGGTTCGGGTGGGCTGTCGGGTGGTGCGGAGGGGGCGGAGGGGGCTGCGGGTGGTGCGAAGGGGGTGGAGGGGGCTGCGGGTGGTGCAGAGGGGGTCGGACGGAGCTGCGGGTGGTGCGGAGGGGGCGGAGGGGGCTGCTGGGAGGTGCCGGAGCAGAGGAAGAGGTCGGAGGGGGGTGCGGGTGGTGCCGGAGCAGAGGAAGAGGGCTGCGGGTGGTGCGAAGGGGGGCGGAGGGGGCTGCGGGTGGTGCGGAGGGGGTCGGAGGGGGCGGCGGGTGGTGCGGAGGGGGCGGAGGAGGCTGCTGGGAGGTGCCGGAGCAGGGGAAGAGGTCGGAGGGGGGTGCGGGTGGTGCCGGAGTAGAGGAAGAGACTAGAGGGGGGGCGGAGGGGGGGCTGCCGGGGTGGAGGAGATGCCGGAGGTGTTGCCGTCGCGCGAGAAACCCTAGAGCTCTGATACCATGTTAGGAGATGAAGGCTAGGGTTTGGAGAGGAATAGAATGCATTCCATTGAGGGACTCAAGCCCAATATATGTACATGTATCCGACCCAACTGTACAGTAAGCCCGACCCATCTATATGTACATTAACAGGAATAAAGAGGGAAAACGAGCTCTAGACGACCAAAAGTAAAGCATATCTGAAAGAAATTCAGCAAAGTGCTGGAATTACTTGAAACAATAGTAATACAATGTGCAAGCACTATAATTTTATTGTCAAAAAACTTAGTTCCACATACACAACTTTTTGTTGAAAATATAAACCAATTTCTAATATTGATTAGAGTTCAAATTTGAATAGTAGCAGTTGCCTTTGTTATAGGCTATCATGTTTGATTTTTATCACAATAGGTATGCGTTCTAGTTTAATAGGACGTGTATGGTGTCTGGTGTTGAGTCCTAACATGACAAAGTCGTTAGGATAATTTGAGATATGATGTGTAGTGTTTGAGATAGGATAGTGTTCGTGGTATGATAGGTGGTCTTTTATTTAAAGTAGAAACGTAGTTTGAAAGAGATTGTTTACAACTCATAAAAAAGGTGCACGGGTTGCATGCTGTAATTGAACTTTGGGAATTGAATAAAAAAAAGGAAAATGCAAGGTTTGAGAAATTTTCATCTCCCTCTCCTCTAACTCATATACTCCTCTTTCTCAAGTTTCGGTATCACGTCGTGTGTGGGAACACCGAGTACCGGGTTTCATTGATCGTCAACGAGTTTGTGGTTCGAGAAGTGGGTATTGGAAGCGAAACCAAGAATTGGCATCAAGAAGCCCTATCGGGGGTTTTAACAAATGTTATCAGATCTACTTCATTGATCAAGGAAGAACGTGGTGGCCCATTGCTTGGTCATTGTCGAAAAAATTGATGATCTAAAAAAGACGTGGGAAGATTGAAAGCCATGAATACGTCTGAGTTTGGCGATTCAAGAGAGTGCAAGAAGACCGAGGTAATTCATCACCACAAAGAATTTAATTTTAAAATTATGAATTGCAACATGAGTTGGATGCAATTGGAACTTCCTATATTTGACAAGAAGAATTATGCGCAATGGAGCGACCACATGTAAGGGGTGTTCAAAACCCATGCAATACAAAATCTATTATAAATTGACAGTGAAAAGCACAAACACCAGGATGAAGAGAAAATACCACGACATCGCTATGCAGTGCTCGAGTATCGAAAGAGTAACAATATAGCAAGTCTTATTATGTTCATGGCATTGGATTAAAGAATATTAGACAAAATAAAAAGACCATTCATCAACAAAAACAAGGTGGGATGATTTGAAGAGAGATAAAAAAAGGAGATGGAAGAAAAAAGTATATTCGCAAGTCTTTGAAAAAGAAAAAATGTGTGATGATAAAGTCGAAGAAAATTTATCCATTGAATCAGATTTGGTGATGGATGACATAGACAGTGTTAATGTAAATATAATGGGTCGGGTTTACTGTATAGTCGGGTCGGGTTTACTGTATATATATTGGGCTTGAGTCCCTCAATGGAATCATGCTGTTCCTCTCCAAACCCTAGCCGTCGTCTCCTAACATGGTATCAGAGCTCTAGGGCGACGGCAGCACCTCCGGCAACCCCCTCCGGCCCCCCTTCCTCTGCTCCGGCACCTCCGGCAACCCCCTCCGGCCCCCCTCCTCTGCTCCGGCACCTCCGGCAACCCCCTCCGGCCCCCTTCCTCTGCTCCGCACCACCCGCAGCCCCCCTCCGACCTCACCCGCACCACCAGCAGCCCTCTCCGCCTCCCTCCGCACCATCCGCAGCCTCCTCCGACCCCACCCGCACCACCAGCAGCCCCCCTCCGCCCCCTCCGACCCCACCCGCACCACCAGCAGCCCCCTCCGCCCCCTCCGCACCACCCGCAGCCCTCTCCGACCCCGCTCCGCACCACCTGCAGTCCTCTCCGACCCCCTCCGCACCCTTCGCAGCCTCCTCCGACCCCACCCGCACCACCAGCAGCCTCCCTCCGCCCCCTCCGACCCCACCCGCACCACCAGCAGCCCCTCCGCACCACCCGCAGCCCCTTCGCACCACCCGCAGCCTCTCCCGACCCCCTCGGCACCACCCGCAGCCCCTCCGCACCACCCGCAGCCTCTCCCGGCCCCCTCTGCCACACCAGACATCTCCCCGCACCCTTTCCTTCCATACCTCCAGCCCTCTGTTGAGCCTTCTCCATGGCTTCTCCAGCCGTACCGTCCGTCGTTGCGATATCTCCACCGCTGAAGGCGGTCTCTTTTCAGTTGTCATCGGCCAGCGACTGGCCTGACTGGTCTCTCACAGTCGAGGCCGATCTCTCCAGTCGTGATCTGTGGGGTCACCTCACCGGCGAGGATACTCCTCCCCCTGACTACTCCGGTTCCTCATCTGTCTCCAGCAGTGCAGCGTCTTCTGCTGCGCCTGCTACCACGGCCACCACCGTTGCTGCTCTTACGTGGCGCCGCCACGATCAGGCCATCCGGGCGTACCTTCTGACCTCTGTTGCTCGTCCACTCCTTGCTCCCATCGGCCTCCTTCCGACAGCGCACGCGATGTGGGAGTATCTCCGGGACCGTTTTCTCCCGCGCGGAGGCGCCCGCCGGCATCAGCTCATCTATGACTCACAGTCGGCCCGTCAGGGTGAGCGCACCATTCAGGATTTCTTTAGTCAGATGAGTGCCTATTAGCATGAGCTGGACTCACTGATCCCGGAGCGGTGTGCCTGCCCTCGCTCCCGAGATTTCCAGCGCTTCCTTGACGAGGGCCACCTGCACCAGTTCCTGGCAGCGCTTCGGTCGGAATTTGCTCTCATAGCTGCCCAGCTCCTGCACCGTGAGCCACTCCCTCGGCTAGAGGATGCTCTACTCGCTTTGGTCGACGAGGAGACCCGCCTTCAGACTCAGGGTGCTCGTCCTCCTCCACTTGCTCCCAGCCCCGACACTGTCCTGGCAGCCGGGTTCTCCGATGAGGCTGTTTTTTGTCACTACTGCAAGGAGCCCGGCCACATGAAGTGCGAGTGCCCTACACGTCCTCCACGCAACCCCCGCTGGGGTCCGGATGAGAGATCCCCCCGCTGGTCTTCGACCTCTCGCGACGACCGCCGCGGCGGTCGAGGTGGACAGGGCCGAGGACGTGGTTCGTCTTCCTTCCGCTACTTTGGTGGTGCAGCGGCTACTGTAGAGGCCTCGACGCTCCCTACTGCTACCACAGCACCTTCTCCGTCTGAGCCGGACCGCCTTCAGCGCCTCGAGGAGCTCCTTCTTCGCCACCTAGCCTCCACTGGCTCCACGACTGCGCACGGCTTGTCTGCCACCTCTGGTACTACTGCTCCATGGATCTTCGATTCGGGTGCCTCCTGTCACCTCACTTTTGACTCTACTGTCCTCACGGACTGCTCTCCCACTACCACCCACCAGGAGGTTCGCACTGCGGATGGGACTCTCGTCCCTATTCCGCAATGTGGCTCCATCACCACCACCTCTGACCCTTCTGGTCGCCTGACCCTATCCCATGTCCATCATGCCCCCCGTCTTAATATTAATCTGATTTCTATCAGTTCTCTTTGCGACTCTGGCCTGACTGTCACCTTCACCCCTTCTGTTTGTGTTGTGCAGGATTCGCGGATGGGTCAGAGGATTGGGCTGGGCCGTAGGGCAGGCGGACTCTACCAGTTGGACCATCTCCATGTGTCTTCAGTTGCGTCTGTCATGTCTGTCACCTCTGATGCCGACCTGTGGCACAGAAGGTTAGATCATATATCGAGTGATCGACTCAAAAGCGTATTCCGGTCGGGCGCTTTGGGTCGAGCGTCTTTCTCCCCCCTCTTCGTTTGTACGGGTTGTCGACTGGCAAAGCATCTAGCTCTTCCTTTTTCTGCTAGTACTTCCCAGTCTGTTGCATTATTTGATCTAGTTCATTCGGATATTTGGGGTCCTGCTCCTGTTGCATCTCTATCGGGTTATATGTATTATGTGTGTTTTATTGATGACTATTCTAGGTGCACCTGGGTCTATCTTATGCGTCATCGATCTGAAATACCTGACATCTATAGGAGATTTACTGCTATGATCCACACTCAGTTTGGTCGGCGCATCAAGACCTTTCGGTCTGATTGTGCCAAGGAGTATCTCTCCTCTGAGATGCGTGAGATCCTTCAGTCTCACGGCACTCTTCACCAGCAGTCTTGTCCTCACACCCATGAGCAGAACGGCGTTGCCGAACGCAAGCATCGTCATGTCCTTGAGACTGCACGAGCCCTGCTTCTCTCTGCGTCTGTTCCTCACTCCTACTGGGCTGAAGCTGTCATGGCGGCTGTCCACCTTATCAATATCACTCCGTCGTCTGCTCTGTCCGGTGCCACCCCTTACGAGCGCCTTCACTCCAGTCCACCTGACTACTCTCTTCTTCACACGTTTGGCTGCACGTGCTTCGTTCTTCTTCCTCCCCATGAGCGCACCAAACTCTCTGCGAGGTCTGTTCAGTGTGTTCACTTGGGACTCAGTCGGGAGCACAAGGGGTATCGCTGCTATGATCCCTTAGCTCGTCGGATCCGTGTCTCCCGTCACGTCTCCTTTGTTGAGGATGTCCCGTACTTTTCCCCTGAGTCTCGGGATCTTTCCTTGCCTCCTGCGTCATCCTCCTCGCCCTCCTCACATCTCCACATCCCTGTTTTACCCCCGGTTTCTGTTGCCCCATCCACGCCTACTCCACCTCCACCACCACCACCACCTCCTCCGTCTCCCTCGCCACCTCCACCACCACCTGTTACTCGTGTCTATGTTCGTCGGTCTGCAGCTCCTCCTCCAGAGTCGGTTCACACTGGTACTCCCTCGCCTGATGCTGCTGCCCCCCTCCTCCCCGGTCGTGGATCCTGCTCCTGTTCGGCGCTACCCAGCGCGCGAACATCACCCTCCTGCCAGATACGACTACTCTCCTGACAGGTTTGGCTACTCTGTTTCTCCCTCTGACTCTCCTGACTCTTCTGGCTACTCTGCCAGTGTCTCCTATTCACCATCCTTTCAGGCCTTTCTTACTGCTATACACACCCATCGGGAGCCCCGATCGTACCGTGAGGCAGCGTTACGTCCAGAGTAGCGACAGGCCATGTCAGTTGAGCTTGAGGCTTTTCAGCGGACCCAGACCTGGGAGCTGGTGCCTTGTCCCTCCGGGGTGGTGCCTGTTAGCTGCAAGTGGATATTCAAGGTCAAGACTCGGCCTGACGGATCCATTGAGCGGCGCAAGGCTCGCCTCGTTGCTCGTGGCTTCTCCCAGGAGTATGGGATTGACTATGAGGAGACGTTTGCTCCGGTTGCTCGGATGACTATTGTGCGCACCCTCTTAGCTGTGGCAGTTGCTCGAGGGTGGCCTCTCCATCAGATGGATGTCACCAATGCGTTTCTCCACGGTGATCTCTCCGAGGAAGTCTACATGGCTCCTCCTCCGGGCACTTCAGTTCCTCCAGGGCACGTGTGTCGGTTGCGCCGAGCCATCTATGGGCTCAAGCAGGCCCCTCGTGCCTGGTTTGAGCGATTTCGCAGTGCAGTTCTGGCCGCCGGGTTTGTTGAGCGTCACTCCGACTATGCCTTGTTCACTCGCTCCTCCAGTCAGGGCATTGCAGTTCTTCTCCTCTATGTGGATGATATGATCATCACTGGGGATGACAGTGCCACCATTGCCTCTCTCCAGCGGCACCTCCAGAGTCAGTTTGAGATGAAAGATCTGGGCTCTCTTCGCTACTTTCTGGGCCTTGAGATTGCCAGGTCATCTCGTGGTCTGTTGGTCTCACAGCAGAAGTATATCTCCGACATCCTTGCTGATGCTGCGCTTACTGACACACGTACTGCTGACACACCCATGGAGCTCAATTTGAAGCTTCTCGCTACAGATGGTGAGCCGCTCCAGGATGTCTCTCGCTACCAGAGGTTGGTTGGGATGCTTGTCTATCTCACTATGACCCGGCCAGACATTGCCCATGCTGTAGGCATTGTCAGTCAGTTTGTTCAGGCTCCACGGTCAGTATACCATGCAGCTGTTCTCCGGATTATCCGCTACCTCCGGGGCACCATCACCAGTTCACTACTGTTTCCCTCCACCTCTCCGTTGGTGCTGCGTGCCTACTCAGATGCAGATTGGGCAGGAGATGCAGACACTCGTCGATCTACTACAGGATATTGTGTGTTTCTGGGTGACTCACTGATTTCGTGGCGCAGCAAGAAGCAGGAGTCTGTTGCTCGCTCCAGCACCAAAGCTGAATACAGGGCTATGGCTTCCACCACCGCCGAGATTGTCTGGCTTCGCCGTCTTCTGCTTGACTTGGGAGTGGTGATATCCGGGCCCACCCCTCTCTTCTGTGACAACCGGAGTGCTATTCAGATTGCTAGCAATCCGGTCTTCCATGAGCGAACAAAGCATATTGAAGTTGATTGTCATTATGTTCGCCAGGCGTTTATCGATCACACCATCTCCCTGCCTTTCATTCCCTCATCGGAGCAGACTGCTGATTTTCTGACGAAGCCACTGACGACTGCTCGCTTCAGGCATTTTCTAGGCAAACTCTCGGTTCATGATCCACCGTGAGTTTGAGGGGGAGTGTTAATGTAAATATAATGGGTCGGGTTTACTGTATAGTCGGGTCGGGTTTACTGTATATATATTGGGCTTGAGTCCCTCAATGGAATCATGCTGTTCCTCTCCAAACCCTAGCCGTCGTCTCCTAACAGACAGTTCATAAAATGCTAAGTTGGAAGCTACTTGAAAGCGACAAAAGTCAAGAGTCTCTAGACAGGGAGGATGGCTGCAAAATATGCCACATCATCGGACAAGAGCATATACTAATAACTATTTGTCTGGCCCGAAACCGACTCGGACGAGGTATTAAATCGGACAACCCGGAAACGACCCACATTGTCTGATACTAAATTATATTAATTTTAAAATTATTTATACAACATATATATAGTAACTTATATTTGAATATATTATGTTATGTATATTTGGACAAATAGGGTCAACCCAGACCCGGATTTGACTTAATATTGAGGTCATGAACAAGCTCGGTAAGAGCTTGTTCGAGTAGGCTTGTTTATTAAATGAGCCAAGCTCAAAGAGACCAAAGCTCGCCTCGGCTTGGCTCAATTACTAATCAAGCCAAACCCAAGATTGAACAACAAAACTTTTAACCAAGCCAACCTCAAACAAACCAAAGCATGGCTCGACTCGTTTGCAGATCTAGTTACAACTATAGAACTCAAGACGAGTTCCGCACAACAAAAGACTTTGATGGAGAGTCATGTTGCTCTTGCATGAAATTTCGAAGCCCAGATGAGCTTGCATGATGGCCACAGTCCAAACGAGGCCTGGTTTATTTATTATGAATTTTTTTGTTATTTAATATATATATTTGTCATATTTTTATATTTAATTTCTGCACATGTCGAAACCCATGTTTATTTAGAGAATGTCAAAACCCATTTATAAGGGTTTTCTAGTTGGTTTAGGAGTCCTAATTCCATACCCATGAGGTATACTAGTCCTAGGAAAGTTAACAAGTCAGAGGTTGTCGTGTAGTAAACACCACAACAATAAATCACGTTTTAAACGTATTCTTTTTAAATAAAAAAAAACGCCCGACTTGGTAACATGGGTAAAAAAAGAGAGTAAGATTTAGAAGTCCAATCCTTCTATTTTGGCGGGACCCCCTAACCACATCAGTATGAAGAGATTTCATGTATATTAAGGTGTCTTGATGTTATAAATAGAGTGCATCACAATCGAACAACATCCACACACATGATGGCTTAGCAAGTTGACAGTTTCAGCACATGGTGATGGTGCAACATATTAAAAATGTCCATTTATTTCTATATAATTCAGATAATAAGTAATGGTACACAGTAAAGAATTATAAGAAGCCAACCTTCTTATCAGAGCCAAATTCAATGACATCAGATGGGTGGAAATGAATAGGGGAATTAGGAGGCACTCGATACCTCCTTCCTTCATTGCTGTATGGAACATGAAGAATATAAATATTCATCTATTGAAAAAATATTAATATCTTGAAGGAAATGAAAGAATGGAAATGCTGATTTAACTATTTGTTACTGACTCGGTGATCCAGGTACCATGCTGGCTGCGCAAGTCAGTCAAGTAGAAAGCATTATCTTTGCAACTAATACGAGCATGGATTTCAGCTACCTAAGAAGAAAAAATTCCAGTCAACAAAACCAAAAGCAGTGTCAAACACATATATGATCAAGCTAACTAACTGAGAGACATAATTTCCCTATGTTAGAAACAATACAAATAGGAAAATGGTTCTTGATTTGAAACTACTTTATGTCGATCAATATATACACTTTGATACTGTATACATCAATTCAAATTTCTTGAAGATATTATGATTTTGGGTCTTTCGATGAGTTAGAACTTTTGGATAGCCGACACAACAATAGATCCAAGGAGCTCTATTTCCATAATACATACAACTACGACGGAGAAATAATGTGGTACTCCTGTGGGCAGAAACAATGCTTGGTCTTTGGCGAGAAAAAAATCTTTGCACTCCTGTGGTCGACAGGCTTCGAATCGTGGTCTCTCTGGTGCAATGGCACTTATAGGTGCTGCTTTAACCGAACAAGTATGTCCTCTTCAAATATATATATATATATATATATATATATATATATATAGGGCAGGGATACTCTTACTAATGAAATCTTACTAATGAAAGTTACAAATCGCCTTTTACCTAACCTAGAGGTTTCAGAATTTGATGAAACTTGGTGGGCATGCTCTCTATGGCAAGTTGATCATCCTCACCAAAAATCATCAAATTCTATAACCTATAGGGGCATCAAATGTTAGAAGCTTTATCGATCGTTCGTTTTAACCGTTAATTTGAATAACATCTTTGATGCCCCTAGAGGTTATAGAATTTGATGATTTTTGGTGAGGATGATCAACTTGCCATAGAGAGCATCCCCACCAAGTTTCATCAAATTCTAAAGCCTCTAGGTAGGTAAAAGGTGATTTGTAACTTTCATTAGTAAGATTTCATTAGTAATAGTATCCCTCCCCATATATATATATATATATATATATATATATATATATATATATATATATATATATATATATATATATATATATATATATATATATATATATATATATATATATATATATATATATAATGGTTTTGTGGGGGGGATAAACGTGCAGAGATAAGGAACGGTCGTGATTTAACTATATTGTGTTGACAAACCCGAAGGGCCGAAGATACAAACACAATCGTTCATTGATATTAGGGTGGGTGTGATTCACTTGGGAAGCAAATGGCCAAGATCTAAAGCAAATTCTAATAGTAAAAAAAAGGAAAAAAAAAACCCGCTGACGTCGGGCCCACCTTCTCTTTAATTATGATAGTGAAAAAAAGGTATAAAAAAAACTGTTAACGGTTGTGATCTTACCCAGCCCCAAATCGCGAGATTTCTGTATTTCGGGTTGAAGGCTACATTTAATACTCGGGGTTGAACGCAATTCAACAAAAGGGGCTGCATGCAACGGACGACTGTTATCGTGCCCAGCCCCAAATCTCCACCCTCGCGATTCACTGCAGCCCCCCCTTGCTCGCGATTCACCTTCCTTCAATCGCCCAGGCATGGCAAGCAGCCTCGAGCATCGATCTCCTTTCATCCACCAAAAGAAAAAGAGAGACGAGAGAGATCTGCAAGCACCAGGTACGTACGACACTCTCTCTAGGTTCGGGGTTGATTCCACCTGTTACCCTTGGTTGTAGGTCTTGAATCAGTCACAATTCTGATTGTGAATCAAAATTGTAGAGAACCGATTTTTTTTCTCTTTTCAAAAGATCTGTAGAGAGGGTCGGGTGGTGATAAGCCATTGTTATTCCATCTTTTTTTTCTTCTTTGGTTGTCGGGTCATGTAGATTCTTTGATAAGCCACTGTTATTCCATCTTATTTTTCTCTGTTCTTTTTTTGGTTGCAGAGAGAGAGAGAGAGAGAGAGAGAGAGAGAGAGAGAGAGAGAGAGAGAGAGAGAGAGAGAGAGAAGTTGCACAAGATACCATTAAATATCATTATTCAATTCTACAAAAAAAGTAAATATTTTCAAGAACATATGAATGATATTCTGAAAACTTTTCTATCCAAGTTTCTTTATATCAGCTGTTTAAGGAAGTACCCAATTTCATGGCTCCCATTCATAAACTGGAGGCGAACTTAAGGATTTTTATTTGATTAACTTGATACATAAATGGTATGGATTGTGAGGTGTTGGCATAGAGATTCTCTATTTTGGAAGCTCTAAGACCATCTCCAACGGGCTCCTAGGTTCCTTCCCTATTATCTCCTTTTCTTCCGTACTTAGAGGATCAAGAAAATTATTTTCCAACGAAGCATGGTTTTTCTTACTAACATTATAGAGGCACATACTCTATGCCTGTTAACTTGAAGCCTTGGTCGTTATATTGTATAAGTTGGCATTGAATGATGGTGTTAGATACCCTCACGCTCCAAAACCCGGGTTGTAAGGGGAGGTCCACAACGGGCATATTAAGCGGGTGATGGGTTGCCTCCCTTACCGGTGTGGGACTATCCGTTAACACTCCCCCTCACGCGTGGCAAGAATCCTCCCACGCGGAGCACGCATGGCAAGGCACGATCGGTGGGGAGCACCCGGAGCAGGAGCAGGAGACGGGCTAGCTTTGATACCATGTTAGAAGATGACGGCTAGGGTTTGGAGAGAATAGAGTGCATCTCATTGAGGGACTGAAGCCCAATATATATGTACATGTATACACACACAACCCGACCCGACTGTACATATAACCCGACCCATCTCTATACATTAACACTCCCCCTCAAACTCACGGTGGATCATGGACCGAGAGTTTGCCGATAAAATGCCGAAAGCGAGCAATCGTAAGGGGCTTCGTCAGAAAATCAGCAGTCTGCTCCGATGATGAAATGAATGGCAAGGAGATGGTGTGGTCAAAAAACTCCTGACGAACATAGTGACAATCAACCTCAATATGTTTTGTCCGCTCATGGAATACCGGGTTGCTAGCAATCTGAATAGCACTCCGGTTGTCACAGAAGAGAGGCGTGGGCCCGGATATCACAAGTCCCAGGTCTAGTAGAAGGCGGCGAAGCCAGACAATCTCTGCGGTGATGGAAGCCATAGCCCTGTATTCGGCTTCGGTGCTGGAGCGAACAACAAACAGAATCTGTTTCTTGCTTCGCCAAGAAATGAGAGAATCACCAAGGAACACACAGTATCCGGTAGTAGAATGGCGAGTGGCTACATCTCCTGCCCAATCTGCATCGGAGTAGGCACGCAGCACCAACGGAGAGGTAGAGGGAAAAAATAGTGAGCGGGTGATGGTGCCTCGGAGGTAGCAGATAATCCGAAGGACTGCTGCATAGTGAACCGAACAGGGAGCTTGAACGAACTGACTGACAATGCCAACAGCATGGGCAATGTCTAGCCGGGTCATAGTGAGGTAGACGAGCATCCCAACCAGCCTCTGGTAGCGGGAGACATCCTGGAGGGGCTCACCATCTGTAGAAAGAAGCTTCAAATTGAGCTCCATGGATATGTCAGCAGTGCGAGAGTCAGTAAGAGCAGCATCAGCAATGATATCGGAGATGTACTTTTGCTGGGAGACTAACAGATCACGAGCTGACCGGGCAATCTCGAGGCCCAAAAAGTAGCGAAGAGGGTCCAGATCTTTTATCTCAAACTGACTATGGAGGTGGCGCTGAAGGGACGCTATGGTGGCACTGTCATCCCCGGTGATGATTATATCATCTACATAAAGAAGAAGAACTGCAATACCCTGACTGGAGGAGCGAGTGAACAGGGCATAGTTAGAGTGGCGCTCAACAAACCCGGCGGCCAGGACTGCACTACGGAATCGCTCAAACCAGGCACGAGAGGCCTGCTTGAGCCCATAGATGGCTCGGCGCAAACGACATACGTGACCTAAAGGAGCAGGGACTCCCGGTGGAGGAGCCATGTATACCTCCTCTGAGAGATCACCGTGGAGAAATGCGTTAGTCATATCCATCTGATATAGAGGTCACCCTCGAGCAGCTGCCACAGCTAAGAGGGTGCGAACGGTAGTTATCCAAGCCACTGGAGCAAACGTCTCCTCGTAGTCAATCCCATACTCCTGGGAGAAACCACGAGAAACAAGGCGTGCCTTATGCCGCTCAATGGACCCATCAGGTCGAGTCTTGATATTGAAGATCCATTTGCAGCTAACAGGAACCACGCTAGTGGAACAAGGAACCAACTCCCACGTCTGAGTCCGCTGAAAGGCCTCAAGTTCGACTGTCATGGCCTGTCGTCACTCTGGGTGTACAACTGCCTCACGGTACAACTGGGGCTCCCGGTGGGTGTGAAGAGCTGTAAGAAAGGCCTGGTAGGATGGAGAGTAGCAGGCAACAACAAAGTGCCCAGAAGTGTCAGGAGAAACAGGAGTAAACACAGAGTAACCAAACCTGTGAGGGGAGTAATCATATCTGTCAGGAGGGTGATGTTCGCGCGAAGGGTATCACCGAACAGAACCAGGATCCACGACCGGAGAGGTGGGAGCAGCTGCAGGCAAAGTAGTACCAGTGGAGACAGTCTCGGTGGGAGGAACTGTGGAGCAACGAACGTAGACACGTGTGATAGGTGGTAGTGGTGGAGGTGACGGGAGAGAGGGAGATGGCGGGGGAGGTGGTGGATATGAGGGAGGTGGAGGTGGTGGAGATAGAGGAGGCAAGGAAGGTAGAGGAGGCTCAACCGGGAAGGTAGGCGTGGGAGCAGGATACGGAGGTAGGAAGGGGATGGTGAGAGGGGGTGACGACGTAGAAGATGACGTAAGTGGTGAGGGAAGATCCCGGGACTTAGTGGAAAAGTACGGGACATCCTCTACAAAGGAGACGTGGCGAGAGACACGATCCGGCAAGCCAAGGGATCGTAGCACCGATAGCCCTTGTGCTCCCGACTGAGCCCTAAGTGAACACACCTAACAGACCTAGCAGAGAGTTTGGTGCGCTCATGGGGAGGGAGGAGGATGAAACACGTGCACCCAAAGGTACGAAGAAAAGAGTAGTCAGGAGATGTGGAGTAAAGCCGCTCGTACAGCGAAACACCAGAGGAGGATGAGGACGGAGTGATGTTGATGAGGTGAACAGCGGTCAGGACAGCTTCAGCCCAGTAGGAATGTGGAACAGAAGCAGACAGAAGTAGAGCTCGTGCTGTCTCGAGGACATGGCGACGTTTGCGCTCGGCGACTCTGTTTTGTTCATGGGTATGGGGACACGACTGTTGGTGAATAGTGCCGTGAGTCTGAAGGATCTCCCGCATATCAGAGGAGAGATACTCCTGGGCACAATCAGACCGAAAAGTCTTAATGCGCCGACCAAACTGGGTGTGAAGCATAGTAGTGAAAGTCTTGTAAATATGAGGAATCTTGGAGCGGCGACGCATGAGATAGACCCAGGTGCAGCGGGAGTAATCATCTATGAAGCTCACATAATACAAAAAACCAGTACAAGAGGCAACTGGAGCAGGACCCCACATGTCAGAGTGCACGAGATCAAAAGGAGCGTTGGAACGGGAAACACTAGTAGAAAAAGAAAAAGCAAGGTGCTTTGCTAATCGACACCCAGTGCAGACAGAGAGAGGGGTGAAGGACACCCGACCCAAAGCGCCAGAGCGAAAAACGCTTTGGAGTCGATCACTGGATATGTGACCTAACCTTCTGTGCCACAAATCGGTATCAGAGGTAACAGACAGAGCCGACGGAGTAGAAGTGGGAACCTGAAGGTGATCCAACTGATAGAGTCCCCCTGCTCGACGACCCAGCCCAACTCTCTGACCCGTCCGCGGATCCTGCACATAACAAGAAGTAAATGTAACGATCAGGCCCGAGTCACAAAGAGAACTAACAAATATTAAGTTAATGTTTAAGCGGGGAGCAAGGTGAACACGAGGTAAGGTTAGGCGACCAGTGGGATCGGAGGCAGGGGTGATGGATCCACACTGCGAAATGGGTACACGAGTCCCGTCAGCAGTGTGGATCCCCATGTGGGTAGGAGCAGGGCTACAGTCCGTGAGGACAGAAGGATCGGAGGTAAGGTGGCAGGAGGCATCCGATTCGAAGATCCATGGAGCAGTAGTACCCAGAGTGGCAGAGAGACTGTGAGCTGTCGAAGAGCTGGTGGAGGCGAGGTATCGAAATAGTAACTCCTCAAAGCGCTGGAGGCGGTCGGAGTAAGACCGAGACTGATCAGAAGTACCCGGAGTGGCAGAGAGACTGTGATCTGTCGAAGAGCAGGTGGAGACGAGGTATTGCAATAGTAACTCCTCAAAGCGCTGGAGTCGGTCGGAGTAAGACCGAGACGGAGCATGAGTGGTGGCAGGCGGTGCTGGAGTAGGGAGATCAGCAGCAGCAGCAGTCTCGCCATCATGGCGGAGGGGACCCTGACGACGTCCACAGTCGACTGACGTGGTGGAGGGACGTGGCCCGAGAATACCATCAAAACGAGGAGACGGAGGGACTCGACGATCAGCGACTGTGTACAGGCAGTATGGGAGCCGAGAGATGCTGTAGGAAGTCATGCCCCTGAAGTACGGGGGCGAGCCGGCACAAGGGAGGTCTAAGGCAGTCCGTATAGAGGAGACGGGCGGTTCGGTACAGAGAAGAAAGGGGGGGCGGTGGGGCTTCAGGGGGTGCAGGAGGGGGCGGGGGTGCAGGGGAGGGTGGAGGGGGGCCTGCGGGGTGTAGAGGAGGATGGGGGGGGTGGCCTACGGGGTGGAGGGAAAGGGCCTGTGGGGTTTGTCGGGCGGAGGGGAAGCCGGAGGTGGGCTGCCGGGTGGATGAGAGGCCGGAGGGGGGGGGGGGGGGGGGGCTGCCGAGCGAAGGGGAGGCCGGAGAGGGGCTGCCGGGTGGAAGAGATGCCGGAGGGGGGGCTGCCGGGCGGAGGAGAGGCCGGAGGGGGGGGGGGGGGGCTGCCGGGTGGAGAAGATGCCGAAGGGGGGGCTGCCGAGTGGATGAGAGGCCGGAGGTGGCTGCCGGGTGGAGGGAGGAGGCTGCCGGACGGAGGAGAGGCCAGAGGGGGGGGGGGGGCTGCCGAGTGGAGGAGAGGCCGGAGGTGGCTGTCAGGTGGAGGAGAGGCCGGAGGGGGGGGGGGGGGCTGCCGGGTGGAGGAGAGACCGGAGGTGGCTGCCGTCGTCGCGCGAGAAACCCTAGAGCTCTGATACCATGTTAGATACCCTCACGCCCCAAAACCCTGATTGTAAGGGGAGGTCCACAGCGGGCATATTAAGCGGGTGATGGGTGCCTCCCTTACCGATGTAGGACTATCCGTTAACAGATGGAAAGTTGATTCAATGTTAATATTTGATGCTAGATTATGGTTGGGGTGCTTTTGTTTCGAGACGCTTCAAGTTAAATTCTCCAAGGGATCTTTGATAGGTCCAAACTTGAGCTTATAGAGATCAGTTTCACTAAAACAATACTAGCATCGAAAACGGCTGTGACAGTACCGACATGTACAGGGTCGTGTTGCCACCGAAGGCGGCCGCTACAATGTCGATGCAGCTGAAGGAAACATAAACCAGCTCATGAAAATGTTTTTTTGCCGCTCTTAAAATGTTTTTTTGCCACCTTTGAAATATAGGCATCTTCCTCAAAATATTGTTCCCGCCCTCGAAATCGTTTGCGTGCCAACATGCACGAGCATTACTAGTACATATATATACAGTAATGATCAAGTACTCACCCTAATGGCGCACACCTCGTACACACCAACTTAGTAAACCTACCTAGAGGTTTCAAAATGTGCTACTTTTTTGTGGATGTTTAATCTATATATATATATATATATATATATATATATATATATATATATATATATATATATATATATATATATATAGTAGTGATACATTGCGGCCGGGGTTAGAGTGCGGCCGGCCGGGGGAGTGTACGGGCCGTCCGATCAATCGATCCAACGATCGGGATTCATCCCCCCCACCGACCGCAGCTGTTACTGTGGCGGTCACAGTAACAGCGATTTCAGTGGGGGGGTTGAACCCCGGCCGTCCGATCGGCGTAAATCGAACGGCCAAAATTCTTTCAGCCCGGTTAAAAAGTGTAGCCGTTCGATCGGTTGGGCCGTTCGATTCAAGGCAATCGGACGACCGGGGTTCAACCCCCCCACCGAAATCGCTGTTACTGAGCCCACCATAGTAACAGCTGTGGTCGGTGGGGGGGTTGAATCCCGATCCTTAGATCGGACAGCCCGTACACTCCCCGGCCGGCCGCAATGTATAACTACTATATATATATATATATATATATATATATATATATATATATATATATATATATATATATATATATATATATATATATATATAGGGGGATGCTTAGGTGCAGTCTGCGGTCCACGGTTTGCAGCCGTTCGATGCACCCACCGCGTGCATCGGATGCACAGAGTGGTGCATCAGACAGCTGTGGACCGCAGACCGCACCTAAGCAGCCCCCTATATATATATATATATATATATATATATATATATATATATATATATATATATAATACCGCAATGACAACAATTTTTATGCAATTTTTAGCACTCTAATAAAGGTGGCCTGTCCACGAACAGTTAAAGGCAAATTAAACGAGTTTTGGAATCTGATATTTAAGTGTTCAACATCTCAAGGTTAGAAACAATCTTTCTGAAACTATTTTCTCAAAAAACATTCACAGGAAGAGAATAAAATCAAGATTTACCAGGTATTTTACAGTGTGTTTAGTTGTTCCATAGGTAGAAGTGCAATCTCCATCAAGACAAATTTAATACTTTATAATATTGTTGGTATGCTTCTTAACAAAGATCAGAATCAACTTGATTAATTTAGCCTTCTTGGTCTCATGGCAATCCTCTATAGATAAAAGTTACCTTGGTGACGTAAATGAGGGTGACAGCTAGTTATAAAATTCAGCTTGATCCTTTTTTGAAGCCCTCTTAACTAGAGTTGTGCTCCAAAGACGATTGGATAAGGTTTGGTTGTTGTTGCCATTGATATTATATTAAGAGCAGAACATATTAAGGAGAACTGGAAAGCAAAATGTGAACAATAACATGCTACTTAGTGTATTCCCACTAGCCTGTGGTAAAGGTAATTCAATAGTCATTCCTGGCAAGTCAGAACGAGGAAGGCTCCTGCAAACAACAGTCACACATCAGGAAGAGAGCCGTGCAATGAGATGCATGAGGAACAATAACAGAAGTTTTCCAATGAATTACCCAATAATGAACGGTCTTTGCTCATCTTTAATCAATTGAATGGGACGCAATGCTCCATTATTTTCATTCTTTGTTGGGAATAGATACCACCTGTTCAAACCAAATGATGCAACTTTAGTCAGCAAGAAATGCATTGCGTCAACAGAAAGAAATATGAACATCCTGTTCAAGAATAGCTCAATGAAGATCATACTCTCCAGTAAGAGCACGTTCCAGTGCATCATTGTCTTCAAACCATCTTTTTAACTGGTCACTTGCCTTCAATGATTTAAATAAATCAGTTCCAATGTCTCTCCATTCAATAATATTTCTATTATCCAGAGAAAAAGGTTTGGTTTTCTGAAAATTTTCCAGATTTATTTATTTCGATTTTGGAGTTCTCTAATTCTGCAGAAACATACCTTGTCACTCAGTCGGCAGCATAGTGACCTCCCTTCAAGTTTTGAGCTGCAAATGAGATATTTTTCCAAGTTTAACTTAATAATTCAAAGGCTTCAATTGCTGGCAGTAGAATTTCTGAATATAGGAGAGAGAAATTCTCATAAACAGAAATTATGCACTTGTAAAGGTCATAATTGAATGTACATCGTCTTACAATGACACCGGTACAAAAATGGACAGCAAATAATCTACCTATAAAAGTTGCATAAATTTCAATAGATAGACAATTATGTATAGTTAAGAACATCATCTTTAGCAGTAATCAGTATGAATCTACCACATGTTGTGGGACGTATGCATCCTTTATAATATATTGCCTTATGTTCTTACATAGGGGGCAACAGTGAAAATTGAGCTGTTACTTGACCTAAAAGTACAGAAGAAGAAGAGGTGGTGCTGTTGGTCACTTGGATTTCATAGCACTTTTGTTCGTTCCTGCCACTTGTCTATCCTGTAGAGGCCATGAAGATGAAGAAGAGAAAAATGAAGGGATGAACAAGGGAGAGGGAAGAGAGAAAGAGGAGTTGATATCATGTTCGGATCTCTAATTTGGTTGATCTGTCACATCGGGTTTCTCTTGGCCATTATCTCGAGGATTTCTTCCATGCCTTCGAATACAAGAATCCCTATTGATTTTCTCTTGTTCAGTTATTTTCTTGGTAAATTCTCTTCGAGTTACTATGGTGCATGTCATGGCGGTTTCGGGAACAAGGTTCGATTACCGAGAATTGCAAGTCTACCGCAGACAATGATAGGTAAGTGCCCAGTTTTGCATTAATATAATGTTGACTACCGGAAACAAGGAATTGCTTACAGGTGATGGTTGGCGTAAGTATTTGCATGCAATACACACGGGCATAGCCATGGAGCACAAAGCAAAGTATTCAGACATGGCAAATGCTAGAGACAATAGGTAAAATGTTATGTTTCTTCTATAGAGAGAGCGGTTATAAGTCGCTCGATGGCGATTCCGAACCCAACTACCCACAGTTGTGTCAATGGTCGTGCCTCCCATTGTATCCATGCTCGTTGATGCCTTGGTCAGTAACTCGTCAACTTGTGCCCGCCATTGTAACCACGTCAGTCGGATACTCTGTTGGTCGGATGCCAATGGATCAACACCACACTTGAAGCTTCTACGCCAGCATCATGATCCGTCTCCTGTCAAAGGCTCGATCCATCGCAAGGCCATCGTCAACGTCACATCGCCCACGCTCGCTATTGTCTGTGTTGCTAGCACTCGTCAACATCACTCCCTTGCAATCTCATGCCCTGCATTCGAGGGGATGTTGCTCCCCGTGGAAGCCTTCTCTCATTGCGGTCTCAGTCTGTCCATGGCACACTCTTTTGTATCCCTGTGTTGTGTTATATAGAGGAGAGGCGGTGCCCAACTCTCCCTCCCGTCGCGACCTAGAATTCGTGTTTACCTGTGACATTGCTCCCCATTTCTTTTATCTTGTGAACCAAAAGGAAGTGGGCCCACCAACATAAACTGGACCACAACAATATCCTCCAGATCATTAGGGAAGAAAACCAAAACACATACCCTTACTTGAAGACCATACCAACCAACTCTATCGATTGTTCCCCTTTGCTCTGGACTGCACTTCCTGGCTCTAGTCAGCTATTCCACCTAGATTTGGTTAGCTCCCCTTGGATCTAAATGCACCTAGCTCTGATACCACCAGAAACGAGGACCAATGTTAAGCCATAAAAAACAAACCATCCATCTAGAAAGCATCCCACCATTTTACGTGATACATCCAAAACTTGACTAGATCCTTGTGATCTAGTCAAGTAATAGCCTTTCATTATATGAAATAAGGAGCTTCTGGAGATAAACATCTCTTCCAACGAAAGACAAGCTTTTCAAGAGATTAAACATCACAACCATTGAGACTAGTATGCCGTCTTAAGTCCATTGGCCATCGATGACTTCTGTAGCTCGCGATCGGCACCCTACGTCCGTCGCCACAATCCACCGCATCTCGGAGACGCTCTGTACCTATGCCTATCGACATCTTGATTAGTCACATGTTTGCGACTCTCCACCCTATTGGCCGTAGCTATGCCTGTCTAGGGGTGCTACCGGAGCGAGCCAACCCGAACCAAACCCGAATTTGGTTGGATTGGGTTAACAATCCCAACCCAACCTAAGTTTAGGTTAGGCTTGGGCAGATGCCTCGAGCAACCCGACACAACAATTTTTATTAATATATAGTTAAATTAACATATAGATTTTATGTAGTATATTTTTTTATATATTTACTACAATAAGTCTATAACTATGGTAAATTGTTTTTGTCCGTCCGATTGAAGTCCAATCCAATGGACCAGCAGTTTATAGATCTCCAATAGCGATTTGATCTCCTCCGAAAATACTATTTTTCAATGCATTTAAGACCCTTCAACCTGAGTAAATCCAAACAATCAATCGAACCTACAAAACTTCGCCAACCCGAGTTCAGCCCAAGCTTTGGAATTTAAGCTCGGGTTGGGCCTAGGCTAGTCAACATCTATCCGAGTTCGGGTTAAATTGGGCTTGGGCAGAGGGTTCAACGCTTCGGGTTGAGCCTGGCTGACTTCTCAACTCGTTGAACCCGCCCGAGTTGCATCCCTATGCACGTTGTTGTATCGACGTCCGTTGGTTCATTGATCAGTTTGCCTGCCAGCGTCTCCCGGGACTGCTAAAATGCTACCTGCAGTTTCTCTATGTCTTGTAGCCATGCCCGCCAGGCGACTCCGCACCCTGCTACCCGTAGTTGTTCCTGTGACCATGTCCGTCGTTGTATCGATGCGTGACGACGCCTTGGTCAGTCACTTGTCGGTGACCCTTTCCACCACCAATTGGCAGTTTTGCAGCACATGGTGCCTTCATGTCCGACGTCAAGATCCGCCGCCCGAAGGCTGTTCGATCTTGTGCAGCATCGCCGAAACCATCATGTCGTCTATGCTCGCTATTGTGTACTGCTCCCACTCCCTTGCAATCCAATGCCCCCCATATTCGAGAGAATTGTCGCTCCTTGCAGAAGCCCTTTCTTTTTGTCTCTCTGCAATCAGTTTGTGGATATAGATAAAGCTATATTGTTATGAACAACCATTCCAGTACATAAAGGAGTAATAAAGAAGCCCAAAATGCTAGAGATAGAGGAAGACAACTAAAAAAAAAAAGAGGCAGAAGAAGGCCCTTAAAAGGCCTTAAAATGCTAGAGATAGAGGAAATGATCGAGATGCAAAAGCTTTAGATGACAAAAACATTGAAATCAACCCATAGGCAACCACAAAGAGGTTAGAAAAATGAACATGACCTAGATAGCCTTTTAAGATCTTCTCAAGGTGGTTCAACCTCGAATAGCTTCCGAGCACCAAGCAAAAAGAACAGTTTTGCATTATTCCAATGACAATTCGGCCATACTAATCCATATATACAGATGAATCAGAAGGTCGAAAGTTTGTGATTGCATAAATACAGGAATAAATAATTTCTACAATGACCCAACTAATTTTTTCTTAAGCATTGCATATTCAGAAGTTCTGATCCAAGCCAAGTCTTGATTGCCTTATACGTCAATCGTAGTGATTTGTTCATTATCTTTTATATGAAATGGACCATTACAAGATAAAGGGTTTAGATGAAGGGGCTAAACTTTAAGGACATTACATGCATGAAGGGTTTGCACTTAGTTAATTTTTTTCCCCAGGGATCTATCACTACTTAATGTCAATGTATATCTTATAGTTAAGGATCACATTAATTTAACCTGGATTTTGATCTCTTCCCTCACTCAATTACAAATGGCACTAGGGCCAATTAAGTGATTAACAGAGAAACCCTAACCCTAAATGGCTGGCCACTATAGAGATAGGAAAGAACGGGATACGAGTTAAAGAAATTGGGACAAAAAATGCTAGTATTTCTTAGAGGTTCATCGATATAATCAACGACCTAATTGCTCTTATTCATCAAGATTTCAACTTCATAAACAAATCAACCATGAAGGTATATTTTTTGGAGGCACTTAGCGATAGGTCTCTAACAACATATCGGTTTAGTGTAAAGGACAGACAATAAGATGGTTTTGCACTAGGTCCCTCCCGAAAAAGATGCTTTTAGAGCAAGTCCCTCTGTTGACTTTTCTCCCCTTTAAATGACAAAATTGCTCCTACAACAAAAATCACAAATGTTACTTTTCACTGTAGCAAAAGAGTAACAATATGCAATTGTTACTCTTTATTACCGAATTGAGCAACAATTGCTACAATGATTTCACTGTAGCAAATTTCTTTGAGAAATCTCGATAAATTTTTTTTTCCTACAGTGAAATCACTGTAGCAATTGTTACTCAATTCGGTAACAAAGAGTAACAACTAACAATTGCTAATTTGCTATAGTGGTAGCAAAGAGTAACAATTCGGTGATAAAAGAGTAACAATTGTTACAGTGATTTCACTGTAGCAAGTTTTTTTATCAAATATTGTTTTTTTTTTTGTACAGTGAAATCACTGTAGCTGTTAGATACCCTCACGCCCCAAAACCCGGGTTGTAAGGGGAGGTCCACAGGGGGTATATTAAGCGGGTGATGAGTGCCTCCCTCACTGATGCGGGACTATTCGTCAACACTCCCCCTCATGCAGAGCACGCGTGGCAAGGATCCTCCCACGCGGAGCACGCGTGGTAAGGCACAATCGGTGGGGAGCACCCGGAATGGGAGCAGGAGCAGGAGATGGGCCAACTCTGATACCATGTTAGATACCCTCACACCCCAAAACCCGGGTTGTAAGGGGAGGTCCACAGGGGGTATATTAAGCGGGTGATGAGTGCCTCCCTCACCGATGTTGGACTATTCGTCAACAGTAACAAATGTTACTCTATTTTACCAAAATGTTACTCTTCATGTGATTTCCTTGTACAGTTGCGTGTAGGGGTAAAATGGATATTTTCCAAACAGTCTAACGATGAAATGGATATTTTCCAAATGGGAAAACCTGGTGCAAAACCAGCTTGTTGTCGGTCCTTATCACTAAACCGATCTCTTGTTAGGGATCTTAGGCACATTACCCCTATTTTTTTTAGACCATATTGTATTTCTCTAAACTTAGGAAGCATGGTCTGGGTCATTAAATCATTTTTTCCAAAATAAATTATCTTGTTATGCACCATGTAGAAGAATCATCATTCACGTTGAAGGAACAATCAATATTATGTTCCTCTGATTTTCGCCTACCACGGAATTTAGCTCGGACATCGGGGTAGTCATAGCATGGTTAAGGCTGTGCAGTTGGTTGCTAGCCATTAATGAAGGAATGGCACATGCTGGCCATGGATGTAACGCCATGGATGCAACTGTAGGTGCTCATTAGGGATGATCATTTGCTTCCATAAGTGGTTCTACCATAAAAGTAAATGTCTATGAAACTGTTGTGGTGGTTGGGGATGTAGAACTCCCTTTAGCAAAGATTCATCAGTGTCCACAATCATCAAAAAACTCTTTATACCTCTCGAATGCACTCCATGCCCTATATTGTCTAGTAGTAAATCTATACGCACAATGCCTCATGCAACCATCATGTTTAGGTCTTAATTTCCTCTTCTGTTAATCCTGGCTATAGGAAGAAGGATTGTGCTCTCAGCATAGCACCACAATTGGTAATAGTCAAACCATAACTTAAATCACACGCCTCACTAGGCTTTTGTCCATTAGGTAGCACCACTACTCCTATTGCCAAACACTTTCATGCCATCCATAGCATCCAGAGGATTCATAGGTGCAGCACTAGAGTCCCTGAAACACTTTCCCCTACCCCTAGAAGTCTAGAACCAAATGAAACTCATGTTCGGGACAAAAAGTTATATTTATACATTATATAAGTGCGCTGACGCATATCAGCCACTACTATATTGTGTTGCACAGCTATGCAGTGATATAGACTGATACAAATATGGTATGGGTCAACATGGCCCCCTGTATCATCGTTGCATTCCTGTGCTACGGTACATAACATACGATGGGATATGATAATAGGGCAATACTTTAATCCTTTACACAATACTGCAACAACCAATGCACAAATGGCACATCTTGGAATCAAGTGTTTTGTTTGTTATGGCTATGGATTGCACCCACAAGTTCTTTGCATGCATAACCATGACAACTACATTTATAATTATATATATGTACTTCATACTGAACCCATCCGCCATCACACAGATTTTGTTAACTTTTTAGAAATTGAAATCCAGAAAAGGCAATTCGTTAAGATATTGCTGAACATTCATTCATATGAATGTAACTACAAATTGTTAGTTTATAATGGACATGCAAAATATAAGGTAGAACAGAATCTGGAATGAAGGATGATAAATATCCTCAAAAGAAACATCTAATGATTTAGTTCGTCAGATTTCGGATTAGTACTGCAAAAGAACATTGAAGTATTGCACAGAGAAATTTAGATAAGACAGCCTGAAAGGTATTACCTATTACCACCTAGGACCCAACTCAGCATTAATGGCATTCCAAGCTTGATGAAAAATCGCCCACCAACTCTTCCAGGATGTGGAATCCGCAACTTGGTCAAAAACTATAAGAGAGTTTAGTACCCATAATAAGATGTTGCATACAGAATAGGAATATATAATTAAGAGATTTCTCGGAAATTTTTTAAAAAAAAGTCACTGCTAGGCAGTTCATACCGACAATGGTCCAAGCCCTACACCCAAATATGACCTGTAAGTTGAAGCCATTACTGCAGCCATTCTTGCCAGTCCATAGATAATGGCAACACGGACTCTTCTTTCTTTCTCATATCTGAAAAAGAAAACACCAAGATAAGGTATAAAATTTTGTGAATACAGTATAAGAAAGATCAAGAAACCTCAAATTCTGCCTTAGTTTCCTAGCACCTAAATGCAAGCAAAGGGTTCAAGTGCAGCATAATGATTCTAGCCTACCTTATTCATTGTAAATCATATATGCCATATAAGACTACAACTTACCGCTTTATAGAAGACATTATGTCTATAGGATTTCCAGTTTCAGTACTTTGTATCCAAGCTTTCTGAAGTTCAAGAGCAAGTTGATAACTATCCTACAAGGGCGTAGAAAAGATAAGATAAGATGGAGATCACTATGAAATTGAACTTAAGGGATGATTATAATGAAGAATAACATCAAGTTATCAGAAAAAGTGCATGAAGTTGCAAATATATCCTATGCCAGAGCACAAAATATTCACAAGTGATACAGCATTCTCTTATCGTCGTCATTCTAATACAGTTCCAATAACCAAGACAAATCCGACTAATGAAAATATTTAGAAAATAAATTCAATAGGAGAATGAAAGATATGTAAAACCTACCTCGATAGCCATGCAACCACCTTGACCCATATTTGGTTGCATAGCATGGACAGAATCTCCAAGCAAGGTAACACGACCCTTTCCCCAACTAAACATTGGTATACGATCATATATATCACGACGAAGAATCGCTTCCTCGTTCGTTGCAAGTAATAAGTCAATGACATTATCACACCAACCTCCAAATATATTAATCAATCTTTCCTTTTTACCTGCAAAATAAATATATAAGACTCGAAAGAAGATAGGAACTGATCCAAGTGACTATTCAAATCTCTTCCACACAATACACAGAGATGAGAGAGATAGTAAATGTTTATTGGGCAAAACATTGTGATTATTCGTACATCCTGCTATACAGGTTTCCCTTCCCTTATTGGCACACTCAACTTTAAAAAAACCAAATCTGTTCATTTTCTACAAAGTAATAATGAACGATTGAGAATTATAAATACAGATTGTGTCATATTAGAGTTTTCTAAAAAGAGATGAAGATCTTTTATCCTTTCTTTTTATTTTTTTCTTTAGATAGAGGGAATTCGCAGGCAACCCTATGTCTATTCAAACACATGCCATTTGTCAAGCCACAAGATGTATCGGTCGATGCTAAGCAGTGCTTAAATAGATCTATTATTCTATATGGCTCCTGACCTTATGACCAGTAGAACATGCCACAGAGTGTAAGAAGAAGAATACTTGCATTCAATCCGGGTTGTAAGTCCTGCCCTCAACCTAGACATGCACTATAGGCCTTGAAGTGAGGAACCTACATTGCTAAATGAAAAAATATAAAGAGAAACATATCCCCACACTTCAAGGCCTATCAATGGGTGCCGTATCCCTAGGTTGAAGGGGGGGGGGGGGGGGGGGGGGTCTTATACCAGGGTTGGAGAAAGCCAGACAGGCATCGTACGTGGACGAAAGGTGTGGACGCAATGGACACCTAAGATAACATTTGTGAAATCATTTTGGATCAACATATGACTAGTACTTGGGTGCCAAATAACAACTAATTTGAATATCCTCTAGTCAACTTTCTTTAATAGTACTAGTACCTAAACCTGCAAGTATCCCATATTCCCATGTTAATTCATTTTCTTTATTTCCCAATAGGGTCTACATCTTTTCAGTAGCAACTTTTTAATCACATTATACAACTTCCATCCAGGCTGTTTAAGTTTCACCCTCCTCTATTCGGGTCAGGCCACACATATCATAGTGCTTAACATCACCAAGACCAAGGCTGTAAATTTAGCAAGTTGTTCGTAAAAAGCTCCGACTCACCCACATCTTGTTTGAGCTTCTTTGTTTAGTTAACAAATCAATCTTAAGCTTGATTTTTAAGCTCGACTTTTCAGCTCAATTAGTAAACTGTAAACATTTCAAGGTCAAGCTTCCGAATCTTTCGATCAATAACCGGTCTCTTGGAGACTCAATACAACGCTCATGATTGAGAAGAAAGACTTTCACGAGTATTAAGAATTTCTTTCCTAATAAAACACATAAACCAGCTTTTTTGTGGAGTGTTAATGATATCCTGGAGGGAGATTTCCTTATAAGTCCTACCCAATTACCAAAAAGTCCCCTTTGAAAAAAATTAGAAGGGATGGAAATATTCAGAAAAAAATCCAAAAACCTGTAATTAACCATTGACCCAGTTATTTTGCACTTATAAGTGCCTTATGGATGCTACTTCATCAATTGACCTTGAACGTATGACCCATGGTTTGGGGAGCGTCCGTTGTCATGAACTCGCCACAATCTCTCTGTAACGAACCCTAAAGGGGGGGGGGGGGGGGGGGGGGAGAGAGAGAGAGAGAGAGAGAGAGAGACGGCTAGGGTTTTGTGGAGAGAATATAATTTTCTTTATTGGGCCAATAGGCCAAGTATATATAGGGAATATACATGTGCAGATGTATGCACGTATATACATGACAAGTACAATATATTAACGCCCCCCTTCAAACTCAAGGTGGATTGTGCACCAAGAGTTTGCCAATCAGATATTGAAAATGTGGCGTAAGATGTGACTTCGTGAAGAAATCTGCTATCTGCCCTGCTGAAGAAACAAAGGGAGTGAGATGGTATAGCCTCATACTCATGTCTGACGAAGTGACAGTCAATCTCAATATGCTTCGTCCTCTCATGAAAGACCAAATTACTAGTTATCTGAATAGCACTTTAGTTAACACAGTGAAGTGGAGTAGGCCCAAAGAAGACAACACCAAGATCACTGAGAAAGCGCCAAAGGTGAACAATCTCCTTGGTCGTGGAAGCCATGGCCCTGTACTTAGCCTCGGTGCTGGAAAGAGATACAACTTTTTGCTTCTTACTGCGCCAGTAAATCAGTAAGTTCCGAATAAATAAGCAGTAACCAGTGGTGGAGTGGCGCATAGTCGGATCTCCAGCCCAATCTGTATCTGAGTAGGCTCAAAGGCTGAGGGAGGAAGACGACAACAGGAAAAGAGAACGAGTGACCGTCCCTCTGAGGTAACGGAGAATCCGAAGAAGAGCACCATAGTGAACTGAGTGTGAAGCTACAACAAACTGACTAATGGTGGAAATGAGGGAAGCTTCGAAGGAAGGAACGGTGCTGATGAGAGGAACTCCAAGAGGAGGGAGGATGGCGATGAGAAGGAACTTTAATCGAGCATTCACTCTATTCGCTCCTGCAGATATGGAAAGTGTGGTGTAGAGTTGCTCAAAACTCGTGTTATAAATAAGAGAAATATAATATTGATAAAGTTTTAACTATAGTTATACAGTAATATACAACAACGTTGTTTTAATTGATAATGAGAACTGCAGACAGGCGTTTAGGCAAGCTCGTCGAGCTATAGGCGGCCTAGACAGCGTCAAACCCACTAGATCCATAGGTTGATGCTTAATGCACCTTACGAGTTATGAGCCTAACTCGAAAACCCCATATGTGCTCCAGCTTACCAGGCACGCTGGCTCTTAGATGCCTAGGTGACCAATTGACAATATCAATCTTTTACATAGCAACCTCTTAATTCCTTGTTCACCTTATGTTTGAGTGGAAAGTTACAAACAGTACTAAGCATATTCTATGTGCAAAGAACATAGCATGTACATTTCCTGTTTGTGTCCCCTAGAAGTTATCTTTGATCTTTCTGAATTTCTACAGAGACCGTATAGTCTTCGTGCGTGTGCGCACCCAGATGTGGTGTCATGCTGAATTGTGCATAAATCCTGTTGGTTTATTTGTTCCATTCAGTAAAACAGTGACTTGATCCAACACTTTCTCCTTTGACTTATAAATGAATTCATTATAGACAAATGAATAGTGGACTGTCAAATTATAAGGACTACATTTCAGTAAACATATCCTAGTAAGATGAAAGGCCTCTACAGAATATAGTACCATTCGGAACATCTGTGCCACCAGGTGGTTCATTGTGAAATGCATACCATTGCACTTTTCCAGCGCCCACATCTGACGAAACAAAATATTGTTTGTGGCCTAGAAACACTCGGTACCTTCAGAAGAAAATCGCCAAGGTATTAGATCGTAAGCGTTGATACAGTAATTTTAAAGCATAATACGAAAAGAAAACACACAAAGAAAATGCTATTAACTATGTCAGTTTCAAAAATTGCATGAAGTCGCTAAAGCAATTAATGAAATATTACGATAATACTTGAGCATACCCAACAGACTCAATATCTGGAGGCACGAAGTCTGCGATACCAGTGTAACAAGTGTAACCAGAATAAGATGGCTCTTTCGGTCCAAATAAGATCTTCCGAACCTAATTATCATTAGTGATAATTTTCGATCGTGAATACCGAGCAACATGGCCTTTTCCATGACAGACAGAAAACGAAGTATTAATCAAACCTTTGACCATATACCATCAGCTCCAACCAGAAGGTCACCTTCAAACTTCTGCCCATTCTCCAGTATCACAGTAACCTGAGCTCATAAGCGAAAGTAACATAATAAGAGCAATCTCATAGGATAAACATCTTCAAAAACATAATTGGTTTTCTCACAAATTAAGGGAATTGAGAATCGGAAAAGGTGGGAAACAGTGTTTTAAAAAACTCGCCCCGGGGTACGCCCGGGGCGGATCAAGTTGGGGCTTTTTTCCTGTGGGGCTTACGCCCGAACCACTGGGGCGTACGCCCCGAACGCCCGGGCACGTCTTTTACGCCCCAATGGCCTGGGCTTACGCCCCACTGGAGTTTGTCTGCATAGTTGAAAAAAAATGATTTAATTGCTACCGTGTGATCTTTTATATGCGTCTTACTCTCTTGGATGGCGATTATGACATTCTTGGGAACTAAAGTTGTTTTAAATTGGTTATATATCATGTATAGAATGATAGAATCTATGGAATATAAACGTAGATAGTTTGAATTTTGGTTAGAAATTTAGAATTAGATCTTAAATGACCTTGAAAGACAATGATAAGTTCATTTTTATTATCGTTTTGTATATATTTATGATTTATCAACCAATTTTGTAGGCTTAAATGCTTTGTTTGTTCATAATATTTTTTATTTTGTTTGTTTTTAATCTATTTTCACTATTTATACAATATTTTTTATTTCTATATATTTTTTAAATTAAAAAATAAAAAATTCGTGGGGCTTACGCCCCACGCCCTGGGGCTTACGCCCCGCCCCACATCAGGCAAAACGCCCCGCCTTACGCCCCCGCCTCTGAAAACACTGGTGGGAAATGACTTTTAATCTCCAATAGCAACGTGATTAAACTGTAATACGGATTCCCGACAACTAACCTTGGTTCCATCGTCTACGAAATCTACAACGTTACTAGCATTCAGAATAGCATCATCACCAACAGCTCGTGCCAATATTTGCTGCAAAGTCATACGGCTAATGACTCTTGTAACCGGAAGACCGCGTTCGACCGCAGGAGTGAACGTATCGAACTTGATGTACCTGAATATTAATGAAAAGCTGAATTATGATGTACAAATGCAGAAGTTATTATGAAAAATCTTTGCTTAGAGGCTAAACGCTAATTCAATTCAGATGAGTAGCCATCAACCCGACAACTGAATTTAAATTGGTAATTTGTAAGGAAATCTATCAATGTGGTCATTGATAGATCCCGATCCCAGCCCACATATTCTTTTTCTCTAGTTTCCTTCATTCTTTCTTTCTTTTCAATCGAAGGTATGGAACGGAATCCGATCACGAAGCAGTAAGGCATCATCATGATCACCAACGTTACCAACCGAAAGAATGGTATTGAAGTCAAAGCAAAGACGCCTAACCCATTAATTCAAAAATAGTTTTTTTTTTTGGGGAGGTACTAATTCAAAAATAGTTGAAGCCAGGGGCGGACCTACATTGGGCCTAGGGGGGGCTTATGCCCCCCCTCAATTTAGTAAAAAAAAAAAGGTAAGTTACACTTACCACCTTGAAGTTTAGCTCAAAAACATTTAACCCCCTTATAGTTTATTTTGTTCCAAATCACTTCCTAAAGTTTGAAATGTTAGCACAATACCCCTTTTGTCAACTACTTGATTTTCTCATTTGGTAATTATCAGATCGAAGCTGAATTGAAGGGGGGAAAATGTTATTTTTTAACTATAGGGGGGTTAAATGTTTTTGAGCTAAACTCCAGGGGGGAGCAAAGTGTAATTTATCAAAAATATAATTCTAGCAAACTTTTGGTTGTCAACTTCACATGAAGGTGGCTACCACCGTCCCACCGGCCACCATCCCCCGCCAGTCAATATCCATTGTCATGCCACCGGCCACCGACCCCCACCGCCAGTCAATATCCATTGTCATCCACCGGCCACCGACCCCCACTGCCACATGGGCCACCCGTCGCCACCGGCCACCACCCGCCATCGCCGCCTGTATTGGTGACGCATGGCCGGCTCGCCGTTTGCCGGCCACCGACGCCCACCACTGTCCAGCCAACACCCACCGCTTTCTGCCACCTCCCGCGTATGTGGCACCTCATAGAGTCTATCCCATGGCCCTTAGTGAATAAGAATCGAGTGGGCATCAGGACCGATTTATAGGTTTTTGGGAGTATGTATGAAATCCCCCCTGGCAAAAAAAAGGAAAAAGAATCTAGTCTATTATTTACAACCCATGCACCCCGATCGAGTTGGCCAATTATAGTTCCAAATTTTCGAAGGACTCTTGAGGATCGAAATTCTCCCCACTAGAGGCAAAATATTAATAGGCCTTTTGTTACAAGATCGAAGGAAGGGTAGGGACGTTGTCACGCCGCCTGCCGATGGCTTCGACTGTGAGGCAGCGACTGTAGTTACTTTTTAATAATTATGCCCCTCCTGAAGAAAAATCCTGGGTCCGCCACTGGTTGAAGCATGAAAATAGGGAGCAATATGAAGGAGAACATTTCAACAGTTCTAGTCCCAAAATGGGCAAGAATGCAAAGAAAACAGAGGAGAACACGAACCAGGAGCCAGATAATCCGTCCACCAGCCCGTTGATCCGGTCCCCCGTGATGCAACCCACCTCCATGACCTCGTCGGCGACCTCCGGGTCGATGGCTTCCAACGCGGCCAGCGCATTGCTCTGTATCTGGATTGGCCCCCTGTACTGCCCCTCCCCTCTGATCGCGCTGATGTCCTTCTCGAAGACCATCACGTCGAACCCCTTCCTCTTCGCCGCGAGCGCGAAGACCAGCCCCCCGATTCCGCCGCCGGCCACGAGGATGCGAGGCTTGGGGGCAGTCGCCGCCGCCACCTCCCGGGGTGCCGACAATGTCTCCGAGGCCGAAGCCGCCTCCACCCTTCTCCCCCCCTCCCTCCTCCTCTGCTTACCATTAGTTCTACTGAAAAGGTGCTTGTTTCGAGCGGCGGGAGTTGGGAGTTCGTCGGAGATGAAGCTGAGTGGTGGAATTGGGAAGAGGGTTTTGGGGAAAAGGGTTGGGGGAGGGAAGAGAGAGCTGTGGAGCAGTGCCATGGCCGAAGTGAGCCGATGGCACTGAGAAGGAAACAGAATGCTCAAATTTTTTAGGCTTTTTTACAAATTGACCCCTACAAACTAGTATAACTTATTATAAAACAAACATACATTTACATATCAACCCTTTAAAACATATAGAATTATACTTATGCATCCTCTGATTAAGTGCAATCTCAAAATGACGAGTATGTAAACAACGAGAGTTGCCGAATCTATCGAACAAGTGTGTAGGACTCTTGGACAAGTATAGATGGCTAGACGAGTATCAAGGGGAGATCGGAGTGAGCTTAGGGTTTGGGTACGGTCACTGAAAACAACTGAAATTAAATCTTTAAAAAAATTTATTAAAATTAGTTGATGCATGGATAAAATATATATTTTGATCCTCATCGTGTTTTAAGTTAGGTAAATATACAAAGCTTTATATATTATGAAAAGGTTGATATTCAAATATATGGTTTACAGAGGTTATTACACAATTAGAATACTTTGTGGGGTCAAATTGTAAAAAAACCCATTTTGTTTAGGGTAGGGGATGTGAGGTGGTGGGGATGAAAGGAGGGTGATCCAATCCATAGGTTTTGTCCTCCGAAGTGTGGCTGCTATTCCTCTTTCCACCACCACCTGGTGCTCAGCTGCCACGTGGCGGGATGCCATCGTCGCAATTGCCTGGAGAGGAGAACCCTGCAATTTAACGAGCCGTTGGAGACGGTTGAAACCCATCAATCACCATTGGTTGGGTGGAGCACCGAGTGGGGCCGGGGGCGGTTTGTCCTTTGCTTGAAGGAGCAAGGAGATTTGATATTGCAACCCAGCTCTTTAACCAGCTGCACCCCGTTTTTAATGGGCAATGTCAACCGACAGTGCAGGATGATGTCATAAATCTTTTTCACAAGATCAAAACCGTCTGATGACTCTGATCAGAGAAGAGAATTTTCATGGGCTTTTTTTTTTAAATAACATTTAAAAAATAAAATATTATTATAATAATTATATGTGAAGTTAATTTCAAAAGTGATCAGCTGATAATCACGTGGTGGGGGCGACGCAAAAAGCATCCACCACGTCGGCTGTCAATATTTTTTTTTCTCGTCTGACCCTGAAAATCGGTACCTAAAATATTGGATTCATTATAACCCATAATCAACAGTAGATGATAAAAATATAAAAAAATATTAAAATCTGTTGGGAAAACCTCATATCTTATTCACTAAACCCCCCTATATATATACAAAATAGGAGGTTGGGATAGAGACGGGGTAAATATCTAATCCCTGAATCTAGGGGTCTTTATCCGGTGGGCATCCATATCCGATGCAACCACCGTTTCATAACTCCCCCTTGGATGACCACCATTTATCAATGATTGCCTCATTAAAACCTTTGATGGAAAAACCTAGTGGGAAAAATCCTATCAAAGGAAAAAGAGTACAACCTTAGTTCTTCAGGAACAAGTTCTTCAGGAACTATGGTGGGTGCGCATAATGCTGCCTTGTTAAAACCTTTGATGGAAAAACCATATGGGAAAAACCCGACCAAAGAAAAAAGAGTACAGCGCGCATAAATTTGCATCTTCAGGATGCCCTCCGCCTGATAATTACATTATCATTATTACATCTCTCCCCCTGATTATATCTCCTCCTGATTATATTATTACATCTCTCCCCCTGATTATATCTCCTCCTTATTACATCAATTTGTTTAGTGATTGAGCCGTCGCAGTCCGATACCGTACACCAACTTCTGGAAAGTAGACTTGGGCAAAGCTTTGGTGAAGAGATCCACAAGATTGTCGCTCGACCGTACTTGCTTGACTTCAATCTCCCTTTTCTTCTAAAGCTCGTGGGTGTAGAAAAACTTTGGTGAGATGTGCTTTGTTCGATCTCCCTTGATGAAGCCAGCTTGAATTTGAGCAATACATGTGGCATTATCTTCGTGGATAACTGTCGGCTCTTTGGTAACTGATGCCAACTGGCAACTGCTTTTGATATGCTGCACAAGCGACCTCAACCATACACATTCTCTACTTGCTTCATGCAGGGCTAATATTTCAGCATGGTTCGATGATGTGGCCACAAGTGTTTGTTTGGTCGATCTCCAAGAAATAGCTGCATTGTTATTCAAAAATACATACCCTGTTTGGGATCGACCTTTATGGGGGTCGGAGAGAAAACCTGAATCTGTATAACCAATCAAGTGTACCACAAGAATAAAACAATCACATATCAGTGGTTCCTCGCAAATATCTAAATATTTGTTTTATTCTATTCCAATGCCTAAGAGTTGGTTCTGAACTGTATCTAGCCAATAGATTAACAGAAAAACATATATCTGGTCTAGTACATTGAGCTAAATACAATAAAGCACCAATAGCACTTAAATACGGTTTTTCAGAACCAAGAATAGCTTCATGTTCCTCTTTAGGTCTAAATGGATCTTTATGAATATCAAGAGGTCTAACTATCATAGGAGTGCTTAGTGGGTGATATTTATCCATATTAAATTTCTTTAACAAATTTTCAGTATATAAAGATTGATGTACTAAAATTCCACTAGAGCTACGCTCTATCTGTAGGCCGAGGCAAAACTTAGTATCACCAAGTTCTTTCATTTCAAACTCCCTTTTTAGATAATCAGAAGTTTTCTTGAGCTCTTCAGAGTCACAATCAAGTTTATGTCATCCACATAAACTACAATTATTGTAAATCCATTTTCTGATTTCTTTATGAAAACGCATGAGCATCTGGGATCATTCTAATAACCTTCCCTAGACAAGTATTCACTAAGGCGATTGTACCACATCCTTCCAGATTTCTTCAGGTCGTACAATGCTCGTCTTAGTTTTATCGAGTGCGCACTCTTTGATGTTGCTTCAGGCAACTTGAATCCTTTTAGGACTTTTGACGTTGCTTCAGACAACTTGAATCCTTCTGGGATTTTCATATAAATATCTGTGTCTAGGTTCCAGTATAGGTATGTCGTTACGACATCCATTAGCCTCATCTCTAGTTTTTCAGAAACTGTAAGACTAATGAGATATCTAAACGTAACTATATCCATAACAGGGGAATATGTCTCTTCATAATCAATCCCGAGTTTTTGCAGGAATCCCTGGGCTACAAGCCTTGCCTTATATCTAGCGATTTCATTATTTTCATTTCTTTTTCTTACAAACACCCATTTGAAACATACAGGGTTTACGTTATTTGGTGTTTGTACTATAGGTCCAAATACTTCACGTTTCTTAAGAGATTCAAGTTCAGCTTGAATAGCTTCTCTCTATTTTGGCCAATCAGTTCTATGTCGACATTCATATATACTATGTGGTTCATTATCTTCATCATCGCCCTTTGTTATTTCAGTAGCTATTTTGTATGCAAATATGTCATCGATGACTATTTCCTTTCGGTCCCAAATTTCACCCCTCATATGGAATATTGAGCTCTCATTATTTGGTACTGATACCTTATCCATAATCTCTGCAGGGACCTCTTCAGGAGTTTAAGGAAAATTTGACCATTGGAAAATATTTTCTTCTAGAAAAATATGGTCCATAATCTCTTCTAGAGCATTATGACCAGGTTCTTCTGGAACCTCAACTTCTTCTGGAGTTTTAGGGCATGATTTCTCATTCAACTTTCTCTTCCGGGGAACTGAATCTTTAGAACCTATAGGTCTGCCACGTTTCTGACATGCAGCAGTTTCATTAGTGGGAGTTGAAATATTAATTCTTGCAGGTACATTCTTGGCTGGAACAAATGACTTAGTTACATTAGTTGCATCATTGAAGTCATCAGGTAATTGATTTGCAATATCTTACAAATGCAAAATCATTTTTACTTCTATATCGCATTGGAGAGATCTAGGATCTAGATGAGACATAGTGAAAGTATTCCATGATAATTCATGCCATTCTTCGGGAACAGGTCGTTGCCTAGAAACTTCTTTATCTCCCCCTAACGGCGGGAAGACTGTCTCATCAAAGTGACAATCTGCAAATCTAGCAGTAAATAGATCACCTGTTAAGGGTTCTAAGAATCTTATGATTGAAGGTGAGTCAAAACCTATATAAATCCCCAATCTACGTTGGGGACCCATTTTAGTTCTATTTGGAGGGGGAATAAGGACCTGCACAACACATCCAAACTTTCTAAGATGAGATATATTGGGCTGAATACCTGACACAAGTTGTGTAGGAGAAAAATTATGATATGAAGTAGGTCAGAGTCTAATAAGATTAGCAGCATGCAAGATAGTATGCCCCCATGCAGAAATTGAAAGTCTGGATTGTAAGAGTAATGGTCTAGCTATTAATTGCAAGCGCTTGATAAAAGCTTCAGCAAGGCCATTCTGGGTATGGACATGGGGGACAGAATGTTCGACTTCTATTCCGATGGATGTGCAGAAGTCATTGAAGATTTTAGAAGAAAATTCAGCTGCATTATCCAATCGGATAGATTTGATTGGATTATCAGAAAAACTAGTTCTAAGTTTGATTATCTGGGATAATAATTTAGCAAATGCTAAATTTCTAGTGTAGAGTAGGCTCATATATGGCCATCTAGTAAATGCATCTATTAGGACCATAAAATATCTAAATGGACCACTAGGAGGGTGTATAGGACCACAGATATCACCTTGAACCCTCTGCCGGAAGGTAGGTGATTCTATCTCTATTTTCTGAAAAGAATGTCTATTGATTAACTTCCCTTGGGAACAAGAATCACAAAAATGGTCATTAGGAAAAATCAGACTTCGATTGTTAAGGGAATGACCATAGGAATTGTAAATGATCGTTTTAAGCATACCTGACCCTGGGTGACCTAATCTATCATGCCAAAGGACCAAATCTACAAGATTTGTGAACTTCTGGTTCAAGTGAGTGGCATAGGACTCCATAACCCCAATGTGGGTAAAGTATAACCCTAAAGGTAGGGTTGAGCATTTTTCTAGTATAGAAATATGATCTTTGTTCTTAGATGTGATGCAGAGGTATTCTAGATTGCCTTCATTTGTAGTTTCTAAATGATATCCATTTGTTCGGATGTCTTTGAAACTCAGTAAATTTCTTCTAGAATTTTCTAAGTATAGAGCATCTTTAATTAGCAAATGGGTATCATTAGGTAAAAGAATATGGGCTCTTCCGGATCTAGTAACTATGTCAGTAGGACCAGCCACTGTAGTACCCATACGTGAATTATATTCAAGATTTATAAAAAAAATTTCTGTGTTTCAGTATGGTATGTGTTGTTGCACTATCTATCAGGCAAATCTCTTTGCAGTTGGTCATCGTTCCTAAATGATAAGTTATATGAGTTAATAAATACCAAAAGAGAAGTATCAATGATAAAACTTACTAACATAATTTCTAACTATATTCACTAGAGCGATAATATAAATTGATAATATCCAACAGAATATAAAAATTACTCAGCAATGTCTGACAGAATAAAAACTACTAAGCAATGTCTGACAGGAAATAAAAACTACTTAGCAATGTCTGACAGAAAATAAAGACTACTTAGCAATGTCTGACAGAATATATAAAAGGAGAACTAAAATCTTCAGAGATCCCAAGGTTCAAGGATTTAATGTGCCATCGTCTAACTCATCGAAGTAATATGAACTTTCTAAGTATGATGTCTTCAAGGCATCAGTCTGCTTCTGGTAATCTTTAGGCCACTCATTGTTATCTTCATTCATATTTGCCTCTGCAGGTACCCCTGTACTTTTGTACTTATTCTTCTCATGTTTACTAGCACGGCAGTTTCTAGACAAGTGTCCTTTCTTTTCACATTCAAAACATATGTCCATCTTATCTTCAGGTTTAGAGGGTTTTTTTTTTCTGGATTCGGATGAGCAATCCACTTGTTTTTAAAGTGAGTGTCCTTCTTAGGACCATAATAATCATCTCTTCGAGGATGATTTTGATGTCCACCTCTTTCAGGGTGATTTCTACCTATTCCAGGGTAGTTATTGCGCCCTCCTCTGCCGTGTCTTCCACCTCTACTTCCTCTGCCTCTACCTCTACCTCTACCTTGGTAGAAATTATTAGCATTTGCTTCTAGCAATGCCAATGATCCAGTGGGTCTAGAATTATGATTCTTTACCTGTAGGGTATTATGTTATTCAACGATCAAGAGAACTTCTATGAGTTCTGAGTACTTTTGGTACTTCATCCCCCTGTATTGCAGTCGGATTAATACACAGTCGGGTCGGGTTTTAGAACCCAATAGATGTTACTATTCATCATCTTCTCTCCATCGAAATCAGAGAAAAACCCTAACTTATCAACTCATCCACCCCACGTGCACACGCCGCTGCCGCGGATGCAGGTCGCACCGCTACCGTGGGCGCAGATAGCAGCCACGGGAGCAGGTCGCCTCCGCGGGCGCAGGTCGCGCCACTGCTGCGGGAGCAGGTAGCGCCGCTGCCTCGGGCACAGTTAGCGCCGCTGTTGCGGGCGCAGGTAGCAGCCGCTGCCGCAGGTCGCCGCCGAGGGCAACCCTGCTGCCTCTGCACACGGACACCGTCTGCCGCCGCCTCCGGTCGCGCACAGGTTTGCCGGCGGTTGTGCGGGTGGTCTCACGACTGTACCCGATCGGGTGTTGCTAGGTAAAAAGGGGAGAGGGAGTTCTCAGGCGTACCGTTCGTCGACGTGGTTGATGTTGTCTTCCTCCACTCTCCTCTCCCAGATCTCTCTCTTCTTTTCTTTTCCTCTCTCTTTCTCCGATCACTCTCTACGATGGGGTCCGTCTGGTCGTGGCCGCTAACGAGATCCGGAGCCAGAAGAGAGAAGGTCTCTCTCTCTGCAATGGGGTCGGACGGACGATAGGGTCATGCTTTCGTGCTGATAACGTGTTGGAAAAACCTCATCTCTTATTCACTAAACCCCCCTATATATATACAGAATAAAAGGTTGGGATAGAGACAGGGTAAATCTCTAATCCCCTGAATCTAGGAGTCTGTATCCGGTAGGCATCCATATCCGATGCAACCACCGTTTCATAACAAAATCAACATTCCAAATAGGGGCTCAGGAGGCTGAACTCGGGTTCACCGTTCCAATGGTGAACTGGAATGAAGAAACTGTCAAGTGTCTTTAGAAAGTCAACAATTATGACCGGATATATTTATATATACACATACATAAGGATATATATATCTATATCTATATATCTATACTAAAATGGAAGCCTCTCTCCTGTGTTGTGACATGTGGATGTCTTTTAAAGACCCAGAATTCTTCTTCCGTGTGTGAACACGGCTCTCTTTTAAATCCTATCAAAAATCAACCATAAAGATGATAAATACTCATTCAATGGCATTTAATGGTCATTTGATATTAATCTCTCTTCCTTTCTCTCTCTCTAACAAGTGAATCACAATCACTTCTGATTTCACACTTCTTCGAACAATTGCAATGTCGTCTCTGCCAAATGGCGTGCATCAAGCTCATTTGGGCAATGCCCTGGTTTCTTACTAGTATATACTATATACTAAAACAAAAGCCTTACAAGGAGCTTCTGCCATGTGGCACAACATTAAAAGCATTAATTTTAATTTAAATCCATTTCTATGCATGCTCATTAATGCTCTCATGATCTTTTTTTTTTTTGGATGGTAGTGATTTCTCCCATTTTTCCCAATGCTCATGGCCCTAAATGGAAATTTAAATCCATTTCTTTGCATGCCCATTAGTGCTCTTATGATTGATTCATTTCTTATTGGCATTTGAACCCCTTCTTGTATGTCGTTTTAAATTAAACGTTGTATCGGTATGCAAACCATTTTCTCCCATTTCTTCCGATGCCCATTAGTGGAAAGTTAAACTCATTTCACCCGATGCCCATAAATGCTCATTTAAAGCCCTTTTGCCTTAAGAGGATCCCGTGCCGTTTCTAATCCTTCTTGCATACGTGAGACTTGAGATACTCTGCGCTTAATATCCGACACTTGGGGAGTTTCGTTGATCGAATGTGAAAAGGGTGGGTTTATTCCCAACTAAACGAAATATCAGAGTAATCCCAAGGGTTCAACTCCTATTCTGTAACAGCTCTCCATGAGATCTCACGAGACTACAAATCACCTCCATCGGACCCTGTAACACCTGAGGTGTTAAATTTGAGAATAATAAAAATCCTCCCAGGGCTCTTTTCGTCTTTTTACCGTCAGACTTTCTTGTTGGGTTTTTTTCTAGAATAATGGGTCGTAAACCCATGAGATTTTTTACGTTCACTTTTTCTATATTTTCGAGCACGTCGTATTGGTGCGTCCCGTGCAAGGATCGGGTGTATGCGCAGCTTGTTTCGGCAGCCCGGTAGTTAAAACACTAGAATTTCGATAATCAGCCCACTGTCGGTATTGTTTGGTTTACCACAGGAGATTGGGTGATCGGATCGTAGCAAGGCTGGATACATTGGGAGAGGCTCTGAAAGAGCTTTCCAATGAGCCTGAGCGGGAGTCGATCCGACACCCGGACAATGAGTTATTGTTATTTTAAAGTTCAGAGTATTTCCTTTACTGTGGGAGATCTACAAGTCAGAAAAATTTGTACCAAGTGTCAATGTGTTCGTGTCGATGAGACCTTTCCAACGGATCCTTCCGTGCCCATTTCTGACCTCCGGTTTGTTACTTATGGCTGATTATTCTTTTCAACCAGGTAAGTCGATGGTTTGCACCCGGGTTCCAACCGAGCACAGTTCAGGGCTCGGGACCGAGCCCGATCAGCCCTATGACCTTTCTCCCAACCTTTTAGCTGGGTTTAGACCCCCTCGATCGCCCACTTGGTAATTAAAATTTAAAATTCGGATTAGGGAGATCGGAAATATTTAAGACGATATAGCCAAATATTCTCCTCCATAATTCCCTCCTCTTTGTTAGGAAGCTCTAACAACCCGATCTTCCCAGCGTACGTGCCATAACCTCAGCCCCCCTCCCTTTTTGTTATGTGAACCGGGAGAGAGAGGCCAGGAGAGAACGGGAGGAATATATATATATATATATATATAGAGAGAGAGAGAGAGAGAGAGAGTGAGAGATGGAGGGAGAGGACTAGAGAGAGGATCAGCGGCTTCATCTCTATCCCCGACTCCGGTGAGCACCGGTGAACCCGACGACACACCCAGGTCAGCCCTCCCCCCTTCCCGCCTCCTCTCTTCCGTCCGAACAAACCGAACCCGACCACACCCTCCTCCTCCTCCCAAACCCGCGGACCCTCCTCCGGCCGAGGTCCTTCCGGACTTCGACGGCACACCGGCCACCTCCTCCCGCGCCTCCCCTACGAGGGTGATGCGGGGGAGACCGGACGGGCACCGCCGGCGCACCCAAACCCGGCCACCCCGCCGCCGGCGTCGCTCAAAAAAAAACCAGAGCTCTGTTTCCTTGTTGAGAAGAAACAGGGCAGGACCAATCCGTAATTAAAGATCTACCCCAGGTCTTTTAGAAAGTAGTAATACTGCAGACCCGACCCGACTGCACTGCAGATCCGACCCGACCTGTTGACCCAGAACCGACCCAGCAGTGAACCGGTCTGGTTCACCTGAACCAGACCCGTAAACCGACCAGAAATTGGTTCAGCCGCCAATTCTTCGTCCGATCTCGGAATCGAACGAAACCAGCGGCATTTCAACCGGCTCGAAGAGACCCACTTGTTGAACTAGAATTTGTACAGTAATTTTACTATCTAGGATCCCTTTTTAGCCATGGTCCCGATCTAGTCGGTGCACCGTGGTTTGACCACCAATTCTCCGTCCGATCTCGGAATTGGATGAAACCAGTGGCATCGTGCTCAGATCATCGATGCCGATGTATTGAACCTAGTTTGGAACCCTAGAGATCCCTTTACCCTATTGAACCGATCATAGACCGGTTTTCACCGGTTCGACCCTAAAACCTCCGACTGTAGTCGGATTCTAGCGAGACCGGATCCCATGGGTCCCTCATCGCTAAACCAACCTTTTTAGAACCCTAGTTTGAGTAATTTATAGATGTGACAACTTATATTTTTAAAACCATGATGGTCAGTTTCTCATTCGACGGTACACCGGACCGATAGGCGTGAGGAGCGTGGACCACCGACCTATTCTCCAGGTGAACATGATTAATTCTATTCTAGTTAGAGTAGATTGTAGTTGTATCTATAAAATAATAAATAAAATCGTATGTGGCATAGTATGTCCAATGCATGCAGGCGGGAAACCGGTACTGCATGTGGGAGGTGGGCATACTATCACTTTCCTCTGAATAATCATGCATATAATATTTTGATAGCTGTAACGGTGATTGACTCAACCTAGATTCACACTAGGATGCATGCAAACAAGTAGATACTTGTACTGATTATTTATTAATATTCTGTTGAATGAGTGTGTTTGGTGACCATGGGTCGCATGGGGCAGTCCAGTTGCTATTTAGCAACAAAGACTGGTGGTCTCAGTGGAGAGACCGGTGGTCTCAGTATAGAGACCGGTTGTTATACTTCCTCAGTCGAGGTTCTCTTCCCAGAGGGAAGACTCACTACTCACGGGCATGGGTAGGGGACCCGAGTGCACAGGATGGGAGGTGAACCACCGCCTGTGCATAATCCGAATCAAGTAGGTAGGGTCACAGGGTTGGGCAGGCGGTAAAGCCCCTAGTGGCCTAGTAGTCCACCCCTGGGTAATGACCCCGAAAAGCAAGGTGGGCGGGAGTGCCCCGTGGTGAAAGACCAAGCCCCCTTATGGCCATATGGGTATTTCTGGCTCTCCAGGTACACTTGGACCCAGGTTCTGTTGGCAGACCCAGTTAGAAAACTGCCGGTTCACTTTAGGAGTAGGTAGAACTAACCTTCGGTGATTAGTTGCATACTTTTAATCTGGATGCTTATTTGTCTTACATTTACTAGTTATGGTTGTACCATAGTAGAACTGCCATATTAGCTAGCTGAACTATCTTATTTACAATATATGTATGTATATGTTGTCGCCCTCGTAGACTTCTAGAAGGGCAGGGTATGACTATAGTTTACCCTAGCTAGTTTAGGGTTAACGGTTCACTGAGTTTACCTAGTAAACTCACCCCGTTGTTGCACACTCTTTTCAGGTACCATAGATCCTTCTCAGGCGCTTCCTAGAGGAGCTTGATTAGCTATCGAGGGAGGATATTAGAGGTGTTAACTAGTTTTATTATTTTTAGTTGATTATGTAATAACTGTTGAACCATGTTTTAGATGCTCTGAATAATGCCAGAATCAGTAATATTTCTTTGGTAGGCTTCTCCTCAAAGCCGTCCCTCATCAGCTAGTAAGTAGTTAATGATAAGTTAGTAATAAATGACTAAATAATAAAATCAATCTCGCAACCTTATAACATTGACTTACCCTTAAAACCCCATCACCCCCGGGTTTGACTGGTTTACCCTTGTAGTCAGATCCGGGGCGTGACAGCTGGTATCAGAGCTTAGGGATATGATCCTAAGGTTATCTTTAGGTTATTAGCCATTGTGATGATTTACTGTAAGGGTTCTTAGTAGCTAGTTGGGTATATCCTTAAGGTTTTAGTTTTGAGGATTTTATTACCTTTCTACCCTACTGAAGGGGACGCCTTTCAGTAGAAATGGTTAAGAGGGACGCTTCTTAACCTGGTGAAGCAAGTAATTGAATCCTCAACCCTATAGATGTGTTAGATTATTGTATTCTCTGCACAATTCCTCTTTAAGGTGTGTAGCTTGCTGCCTCTTTCCTTGTTGTTTGGTAAGTTTTCGGGCTTAGTATCTAATATAAGAATCCCGTTTGTAGTAAGGCATGGTCTTACCATATTAGGATCTTCTTGCACTAGGCATCCTTGCTTAACTTTGCAGATTATAGTTTTTAGTAGTAGATAATATTTGGATTACAGTTATAGGAGATCAATCTTATTAGATGAGTTAACCGTTGAGAGGCTTTTACTCATTGAGTTGTTTCGTATCTCTTGCCTTGGTGTAGTAATGGATATTGTGCTTGTCACGGATCCTTTGTCCTACGGGTATGAATTTCTCGTATATTTCGTAGTTCCGGAGCAGTAGATAATGTAGGTCCTATGTAAGAATTCTGTTACATGTTAAGATAGAAGGATGTTTGAGCTTTTAGATCTGCTACAGATGTTATCCTAGACTCTTTTCCGCAGTGTAGTTTTACCTTCCATAGTTCAGTAGTTCATACTTCTAGTTCGCATAGTTAGAACAGGCATACCCTTATAGCTATTGCATTATTGTCTTAGGTATTGTTCTTTTTCTCATTACCCTTGCATGAGTTTTGTTCGACACTGGATTGACGCACTCTTACGTAGTCCCCAGATTTGTGGCTACCTTGGGGCTAGCACCGATGTGGACCGAGTATGTAAGAGATGTGTGCTTTCTATTGGCGGCAATGAACTCATGACCGATTTGATCATCTTGGACCTAGAAGGGTTGGATGGTCTGCTTGGGATGGATTGGATGGCAGCTTACCATGCGACTCTAGATTGCTTCTCCAAGAAGATCACCTTTCGTCCACCCGACAGCCCAGAGATTGTATTCGTCGGAGCGAGACTGGCTATCCTATATCCGATGCCTCGATGGAGGACTTGCCTTAGTTTTCTAGCTCAATTGTCTAGCGAGACCGAAGGTGTGAGTTCCTTGGAGCGCTCCCTGGTAGTTCAAGATTTTCCAGACGTCTTTCCAGACCAGCTCCCCGGTCTTCCTCCAGTGCGAGAGGTGGAGTTTAGTATCAAATTGCTTCCAGGAACGGCACCGATCTCTGTGGCCCTATATCGGATGGCACCGGCGGAGTTACGAGAGTTGAGTACACAGTTAGAGGAGTTAAGGAGCCTTGGGTACATTCGCCCCAGTGTCTCTCCATGGGGTGCCCCTGTTCTGTTTGCTCAAAAGAAGGATGGCTCAAAGCGACTCTGCATTGACTACAGAAAACTGAATGCGGTCACGGTGAAGAACAGGTATCCTCTCCCGAGGATCGAGGATCTGTTTGACCAGCTGAAGGGTGCTTGGTTCTTCTCAAAGATTGATCTGAGGACCGGGTATCACCAGCTCAGGGTGAAGGATGAGGATATCTCAAAGACGGCGTTCCGGACACGGTACGGGCATTACGAGTTTCTAGTGATGCCCTTCGGTCTGACGAATGCCCCGGCAGCCTTTATGGACTTGATGAACCGGGTCTTCAGGCCTTATCTTGACCGGTTCATCGTAGTCTTCGTCGACGATGTATTGATCTTCTCGAAGTCAGAAGAGGAGCATGCAGAGCATCTGAGGATTGCCCTACAGATATTGCGAGATCACCAGCTCTATGCCAAGCTCAGCAAATGTGAGTTTTGGATGAGAGAAGTGAAGTTCTTAGGGCACGTGGTTTCAGAAGGAGGTATCTCGGTGGACCCAGCGAAGATTGAGGCAGTACTGAGTTGGGAGGCACCGAGGAATGTTTTTGAGATCCGGAGTTTCCTGGGTCTAGCAGGATACTATCGGAGGTTTGTATAGGGATTCTCGAGACTGGCTTTGCCCATGACTCGGTTGACAAAGAAGGGGGTGAAGTTTGAGTGGTCGGATGCTTGCGAGCAGTCCTTCCAGGAACTGAAGCGACTACTCACCACTGCCCCTGTTCTTACAGTGCCAGTTAGTGGAAAGGGATACGTGGTCTATACAGATGCGTCTCAGTCTGGACCTGGAGGTGTGTTGATGCAAGATGGCAAAGTAGTAGCTTATGCATCGAGACAGTTGAAGCCTCATGAGCAGAACTACCCGACCCATGACCTGGAGCTTGCAGCGGTGGTGTTCGTGCTCAAGATTTAGCGACACTCCCTGTATGGAGAAGACTTTAAGATGTATTGTGATCATAAGAGTCTGAGGTATATCTGTACCCAGAATGACCTGAATCTCCGGCAGAGAAAGTGGATTGAGGTCTTGAAGGACTTCAACTATAATTTCTTCTAACACCCTGGGGAGGCTAACGTAGTGGCAGATGCACTCAGCAGGAAGTTCAGGAGCAAACTATCACGGCTGATAGCTGACAGGCATGAGTTTCTTATATCTGTGGAAGGGTATGACCTGATATTGAGAGGAGAGCCCTTATGTAACCGATTGTTCAGTATCCGGGCTCAACCTACCCTGATCAAGCAAGTGATAGACTCTCAGGCTGAGGATGAGGAGTTGGAAGAGATGCGCTCTCGGCTGATTGGAGGAGAGGCAGTGGAGGATTGGTCACTCGACTCTGAAGGTGGGCTGAGGTACAAAAGGAGGTTGTGTCTACCGAAGAACCAGGAGGTTCGAGATAAAGTCCTCGCAGAGGCACATCGCTCTTGATACATGGTACACCCTGGAAGTACCAAGATGTATCGGGACTTGAAGAATCAGTTCTGGTGGAATGGAATGAAGAAAGACGTAGCTGAGTTTGTAGCGAAGTGTCTAACCTGTCAGCAGGTTAAGGCAGAACACCAGAAGCCCGCAGGACCCCTTCATCCACTTCCAGTGGCTGAGTGGAAGTGGGAGCACATCACGATGGATTTCGTTTCAGCGTTACCACTGACCAGGAGGAGGCATGATTCAGTATGGGTGGTTGTGGACAGACTGACCAAGTCTGCCCACTTTCTTCCAGTCAGGATTACCTTTTCCCTACCTGAGTTGAGCAGACTCTACATAGCAGAGATAGTCCGGTTGCACGGGATTCCAGTGAGCATAGTCTCAGATCGAGACCCCAGGTTTGTCTCAGGATTCTGGAGGAGCTTACAGACTGCATTAGGGACCCAGCTCAATTTTAGCACGGCTTTCATCCTCAGACGGACGGTCAGTCAGAGAGGACCATTCAGATCTTGGAGGACATGCTTCGGGCATGCTCTATAGATTTTGCTGGTAATTGGGATAAGCACTTGCCACTAGTGGAGTTCTCATACAACAACAGCTTTCAAGCGAGCATTGGCATGGCTCCTTACGAGGCTCTATATGGGAGGCCTTGTCGTTCCCCTATCTGTTGGGCAGAAGTTGGAGAGCGTAGTCTTCTTGGGCCAGAGTTGGTGTAGGAGACAACGGAGAAGATACAACTGATCAGGGAAAGGCTTCGTACAGCTCAGAGCAGGCAGAAGAGCTATGCAGACGTTCGTAGGCGACCTCTGGAGTTCGAGGTTGGAGACCATGTTTTCCTACGGGTTTCCCCTAAGCGTGGTGTCTTTCGGTTCAGAAAGAGGGGGAAGCTAGCGCCGAGGTTTACGGGACCGTTCGAGATATTGGATCGAGTGGGCGAGGTGGCATATCGCCTGGCCCTGCCACCACGCCTCTCAGCAGTCCACCCGGTGTTCCATGTGTCGATGCTTCGAAGGTACATGCCGGACTCGTCACACGTGCTGGATTGGCAGGACTTCGAGCTCAGTGTAGATGCCACATTTGAGGAGCGTCCGGTCTGTGTTTTGGCTTCTGAGGATAGGGTGCTTCGCACTAAGACCATCAGGATGGTCAAGATCCTTTGGAGTCATCGAGGCGAGGACGAGGCCACATGGGAGGTGGAGTCTGATATGTTGCACTTGTACCCTTATCTTTTCGATGCTTGATTCTATTTTCTGTCTAATTTTCGAGGACGAAAATTTCTTTAAGGTGTGTAGGTTGTAACACCTGAGGTGTTAAATTTGAGAATAATAAAAATCCTCCCAGGGCTCTTTTCGTCTTTTTACCGTCAGACTTTCTTGTTGGGTTTTTTTCTAGAATAATGGGTCGTAAACCCATGAGATTTTTTACGTTCACTTTTTCTATATTTTCGAGCACGTCGTATTGGTGCGTCCCGTGCAAGGATCGGGTGTATGCGCAGCTTGTTTCGGCAGCCCGGTAGTTAAAACACTAGAATTTCGATAATCAGCCCACTGTCGGTATTGTTTGGTTTACCACAGGAGATTGGGTGATCGGATCGTAGCAAGGCTGGATACATTGGGAGAGGCTCTGAAAGAGCTTTCCAATGAGCCTGAGCGGGAGTCGATCCGACACCCGGACAATGAGTTATTGTTATTTTAAAGTTCAGAGTATTTCCTTTACTGTGGGAGATCTACAAGTCAGAAAAATTTGTACCAAGTGTCAATGTGTTCGTGTCGATGAGACCTTTCCAACGGATCCTTCCGTGCCCATTTCTGACCTCCGGTTTGTTACTTATGGCTGATTATTCTTTTCAGCCAGGTAAGTCGATGGTTTGCACCCGGGTTCCAACCGAGCACAGTTCAGGGCTCGGGACCGAGCCCGATCAGCCCTATGACCTTTCTCCCAACCTTTTAGCTGGGTTTAGACCCCCTCGATCGCCCACTTGGTAATTAAAATTTAAAATTCGGATTAGGGAGATCGGAAATATTTAAGACGATATAGCCAAATATTCTCCTCCATAATTCCCTCCTCTTTGTTAGGAAGCTCTAACAACCCGATCTTCCCAGCGTACGTGCCATAACCGCAGCCCCCCTCCCTTTTTGTTATGTGAACCGGGAGAGAGAGGCCAGGAGAGAACGGGAGGAATATATATATATATATATAGAGAGAGAGAGAGAGAGTGAGAGATGGAGGGAGAGGACTAGAGAGAGGATCAGCGGCTTCATCTCTATCCCCGACTCCGGTGAGCACCGGTGAACCCGACGACACACCCAGGTCAGCCCTCCCCCCTTCCCGCCTCCTCTCTTCCGTCCGAACAAACCGAACCCGACCACACCCTCCTCCTCCTCCCAAACCCGCGGACCCTCCTCCGGCCGAGGTCCTTCCGGACTTCGACGGCACACCGGCCACCTCCTCCCGCGCCTCCCCTACGAGGGTGATGCGGGGGAGACCGGACGGGCACCGCCGGCGCACCCAAACCCGGCCACCCCGCCGCCGGCGTCGCTCAAAAAAAAACCAGAGCTCTGTTTCCTTGTTGAGAAGAAACAGGGCAGGACCAATCCGTAATTAAAGATCTACCCCAGGTCTTTTAGAAAGTAGTAATACTGCAGACCCGACCCGACTGCACTGCAGATCCGACCCGACCTGTTGACCCAGAACCGACCCAGCAGTGAACCGGTCTGGTTCACCTGAACCAGACCCGTAAACCGACCAGAAATTGGTTCAGCCGCCAATTCTTCGTCCGATCTCGGAATCGAACGAAACCAGCGGCATTTCAACCGGCTCGAAGAGACCCACTTGTTGAACTAGAATTTGTACAGTAATTTTACTATCTAGGATCCCTTTTTAGCCATGGTCCCGATCTAGTCGGTGCACCGTGGTTTGACCACCAATTCTCCGTCCGATCTCGGAATTGGATGAAACCAGTGGCATCGTGCTCAGATCATCGATGCCGATGTATTGAACCTAGTTTGGAACCCTAGAGATCCCTTTACCCTATTGAACCGATCATAGACCGGTTTTCACCGGTTCGACCCTAAAACCTCCGACTGTAGTCGGATTCTAGCGAGACCGGATCCCATGGGTCCCTCATCGCTAAACCAACCTTTTTAGAACCCTAGTTTGAGTAATTTATAGATGTGACAACTTATATTTTTAAAACCATGATGGTCAGTTTCTCATTCGACGGTACACCGGACCGATAGGCGTGAGGAGCGTGGACCACCGACCTATTCTCCAGGTGAACATGATTAATTCTATTCTAGTTAGAGTAGATTGTAGTTGTATCTATAAAATAATAAATAAAATCGTATGTGGCATAGTATGTCCAATGCATGCAGGCGGGAAACCGGTACTGCATGTGGGAGGTGGGCATACTATCACTTTCCTCTGAATAATCATGCATATAATATTTTGATAGCTGTAACGGTGATTGACTCAACCTAGATTCACACTAGGATGCATGCAAACAAGTAGATACTTGTACTGATTATTTATTAATATTCTGTTGAATGAGTGTGTTTGGTGACCATGGGTCGCATGGGGCAGTCCAGTTGCTATTTAGCAACAAAGACTGGTGGTCTCAGTGGAGAGACCGGTGGTCTCAGTATAGAGACCGGTTGTTATACTTCCTCAGTCGAGGTTCTCTTCCCAGAGGGAAGACTCACTACTCACGGGCATGGGTAGGGGACCCGAGTGCACAGGATGGGAGGTGAACCACCGCCTGTGCATAATCCGAATCAAGTAGGTAGGGTCACAGGGTTGGGCAGGCGGTAAAGCCCCTAGTGGCCTAGTAGTCCACCCCTGGGTAATGACCCCGAAAAGCAAGGTGGGCGGGAGTGCCCCGTGGTGAAAGACCAAGCCCCCTTATGGCCATATGGGTATTTCTGGCTCTCCAGGTACACTTGGACCCAGGTTCTGTTGGCAGACCCAGTTAGAAAACTGCCGGTTCACTTTAGGAGTAGGTAGAACTAACCTTCGGTGATTAGTTGCATACTTTTAATCTGGATGCTTATTTGTCTTACATTTACTAGTTATGGTTGTACCATAGTAGAACTGCCATATTAGCTAGCTGAACTATCTTATTTACAATATATGTATGTATATGTTGTCGCCCTCGTAGACTTCTAGAAGGGCAGGGTATGACTATAGTTTACCCTAGCTAGTTTAGGGTTAACGGTTCACTGAGTTTACCTAGTAAACTCACCCCGTTGTTGCACACTCTTTTCAGGTACCATAGATCCTTCTCAGGCGCTTCCTAGAGGAGCTTGATTAGCTATCGAGGGAGGATATTAGAGGTGTTAACTAGTTTTATTATTTTTAGTTGATTATGTAATAACTGTTGAACCATGTTTTAGATGCTCTGAATAATGCCAGAATCAGTAATATTTCTTTGGTAGGCTTCTCCTCAAAGCCGTCCCTCATCAGCTAGTAAGTAGTTAATGATAAGTTAGTAATAAATGACTAAATAATAAAATCAATCTCGCAACCTTATAACATTGACTTACCCTTAAAACCCCATCACCCCCGGGTTTGACTGGTTTACCCTTGTAGTCAGATCCGGGGCGTGACAGACCCTGCCGCTTCTTTAACTCCGATCCGGCCCCCACCTTCATGGCAAGAACCCCGACGATGACAACCTCGGCGATGAGCTCCACTTCTTCATCGACCTTCGTCGACCTCCTATGAAGTTTCTTATGGCGGTTTCTCATATAGTCAATCAGTACTCATTCCGCATAAATATGTATTACCCCTATGAATCTCTGTTTGTGTTTGTTCTTAAATATTTAGAGGATATCATTTCATTTGATTTGCAAAATTAGGTTGTTTTGAAATTTATTACAGTTAATTTTAACACTATGTATCTTTTATTTTTTCTCTTTGGTACTTGAAAGTAAGAGATGTTGAATAGGTAATTAATAATACGTACATTAATTTCTTGTGAATTTTATGATTTTTTTCTCTCAATATTTCAGGTGTCCTGAGCTGTAATGTTTCAGCCTGAAAAATCTTGAAGTAACCGACGAACAATTCTGTAAGGTGATCAACAAACTTGACCTTCTTGAGGGCATGGGAGTGGACGAGAGTTTCATCTGCCACGAAGTGCTCCAACATGTCTACCAATGCTGAGTGTACGACGTACTTCACTGAGCTGAAAGTCTGCCGAAACAGTGGCTGAAGGTATGGAGTTTATCATCTGTGATTGCTTCCTTCAAACCAGAAAGCTTAATACGATGTATTGCACGATATCTAGGATGATGGCAATATAGAGTTGCGCACCTTTAATAACCGGGGTATTGGTCAGTGTTCAAAACAATCGAAGAAAGTCCAAATGTCACACCCCAAAAATCCGAAACCGACTCCTGGGGTGTGAATTGAGAAAAAAACCAAGGGATTTAGGGTTTGGTCAACTGTCTACTTCTATTAGGGTTTCTCACAGGATTTCTACTCTCAAGGAATATTTTAAAACTTACGAAAACATTTTTATTTTCAAAGAAAATATAGACATACAATTTTATCGACAGAGGGGTGATCACGCTCGACCCTCAACCGGGCTATCCTCTCAGCATGTGCGGCCTGTTGGTGCCCCACATGCTGACAGAAGTCCCTCTGAAGGGAGCACAAGGCTCAAGCCTCTAACGGCGAGCAGAGCAGCCTCGCTCGCTCTCTAGCACTCGGGCACTGGTTCACATGTCCTATCTAATGGGCTAGTCAATTTGGTCTCTTTAAGATTTATATTTTATTATAAGCTATCCTAGGCTTGGGGCCTTGAGGAGAGGCCTACCCAAAAAGATTACAGCTGGATCATTGCCACTAATAACATACACTAACTCAAACCTAGTTCAATTACAATGCCAGAAAGAAATAGTACTGCTACATGACATACGGAAGTCTAAACTTTGCCACCGTCCTCACTCCGCCGCTGGTCCCGTGCTGCGGCTACCCATGAGTCTCCGAACCTGCAGAAGAGCCTACTCGTGGGAATGAGTAGCCCCCAAAATGAATTGGGAGATTAGCCAAATAAATGGCTAGTGACAAGCTAACTGCCTAGGTAATTAATGACGCCCGTATTTTATCAACAGTTTACTAATTATCCTAATTGTCCAACTACATTTTCAATCACGTCCTAAGTGTCTATACAGTTTCTACATTTACATACAATTCCTACTATCACTAAGTTATCAAGAGTGTCATTTTATAATTATTCTAAAATTAAACACACACAATGTGAACCCCGGACATTGTGTTCATCTTGCCCTCGGTTGGGCATTACTATAGGGCCTTTTATTTCGATGTAGAGGGCCAACTCTCTCGCCGCGCATACTCCAACACCATGCGCAAAGTCACCTATATGATCATAAGGGGTTTTTCGTCTTTCACGGTGGAGCTCTACCGCCCAACTTGCTTTCTTTAGGATCTTCAACTACCCCGGGACAAGATTGCTAGGCCAATCCCTCGTCGAGGGCACCACCTATTGGCTTTACCACAACCCCTGCCCGTGACCCCCTAGCCTACTGATCTTCGGCTGTGCACGCAGGGTGGTTCACGGCCCTTGTGCGCACGGGGTCCGAATCTTACCACATGATAGAATATCACACAATTATAATAATAAGTGATTTCGATGTTTTACCCCGGGATTCGCACCGCGCTCACAACCCATGCATCATAATAAATTTACTCTCGCCCGTATTCCTGTGTGCCCGGGTCTCCACACTCCATCCAGGAGAGTGAGCCCGATAATTATTATTTTAACATTAATTCTTAATATTAAGGGGATTCCAACTTACGGTGTCCAAGCAATCAGAAATTTTATTGTTAAATTATATTATTAAGCATGCGTCGCCGGACTTGCGACTCCGCATGCAAGGCGGGGTCCACTCGACCACATGCGACGATGTCCGGTGGGACCCGCATGCAGCGTTATGGACACCTACCCTTAATTTCTATAACAGCATAGTTAATTATCTAAACAGCGTGCAGTGTCACCTGAAAAGTGTGCTCGGGCTGATGCTGCTAAACACCCTCTACTCCGCCTCCGACTCGGCCCACGTACTCACCAACTGCCAAACATACCAGCAGCCTATGGTCATTAAGTGCTACTCAAAATATTACCGGCTTAGGTCTGATTGGCCGGGTCGAGAATTTATGCGTCATCAGACGCCGGTCTACTGGCACGCAAATCGATGCTCCAAAGGTAGCGTCATCAAACACCGGTTTACTGGCACGTAAACCGATGTGCCAAAGATAGCATCATCGGATGCCGATCTACTGGCACGCAAAACGATATGCCAAAGGTAGCATCATCGAGGCCGGTCTACTAGCACGCAAATCGAGGTGCCAAAGATAGAATCATCGGACGCTGGTCTATTGGCATGCAAACCGAGGTGCCAAGATAGCGTCATCGTTAGTCGGTGTTACCGACGCCAAAAGCCACATTAGTGCCCAAATGCTCTAATCCGGCCAAACGATCATAACCGCGTCAGTCGGTGGCAAAATCGGCAAAAGTCGATCTCGGTCGGGCTTAGGTGTTGGAGGTCGGTCTTGTGTGCAAAAGGCCATGCGAGGTGGTTTTGGCCCGCATCGGCATCCACGACCTTGCTACGAGCGTGACCCGGGGAGGTCGGGCCCACTAACCATGAGTGTGGCCCAAAGGGCTTGATCGACATTGTGGGGAGTCGAGGGTTGGTGTGCCAAGCCGCAACTTGGCATTGCCGGCTATCCAATTGCCGGATTTTTGCCCGGCTCGAGTATGGTTCGACAGCGTGCGCTAGGCTACGCTGGAACTAGGGTTGACTTACTATTGGCTCTAAGCCGATTGCATAGCCGGCCGGCAATGGCTTCCCTAATAGCGACCCAAGGGTGGTCGGATGCCACCGGGTGTTTGGCCGGGCTTGGTCGGGCTCGTTTGGTTGCACAACAGCCGGACACCTGGCCGGCGGCTATGGCCATGCCAAATCTAAGGCGATACGGGCTGGGATCGATAGGGCTCATAAGAAAGAAAAGTGTCACCCGGCGTCGGGTCGGCTTTGCCGGCTGCACAGCCACCGGCCACATGGCCGATGGCCATGGTTGCACAGATCATCACGGGGGAGGGGTCTCGGTGATTGCACCGTCGCCGGCCACAGGGCCGGCGGCCATGGCCGTGGCACGAGGCGAACGGGGGGTGGGTATGGCCGGTCAATCCACAACACACCCACATACACACACACACACAAAAAGAAGAACAAAGAAGGGGAACGAGGGCTGACTTGGGGCTCTTCTGCAGGTTCGGAGACTCAGGGGTAGCCGCAGCACGGGACCAGCGGCGGAGTGAGGATGGTGGCAGAGTTTAAACTTCCGTATGTCGTGTAGCAGTACTATTTCTTTCTGGCATTGTAATTGAACTAGGTTTGAGTTAGTGTATGTTATTAGTGGCAATGATCCAGCTGTAATCTTTTTGGGTAGGCCTCTCCTCAAGGCCCCAAGCCTAGGATAGCTCATAATAAAATATAAATCTTAAAGAGACCAAATTGACTAGCCCATTAGATAGGACATGTGAACCAGTGCCCGAGTGCTAGAGAGCGAGCGAGGCTGCTCGGCTCGCCGTTAGAGGCTTGAGCCTCGTGCTCCCTTCAGAGGGACTTCTGTCAGCATGTGGGGTACCAGCAGGCCGCACATGCTGAGAGGATAGCCCGGTTGAGGGTCGAGCGTGATCACCCCTCTGTCGATAAAATTGTATGTCTATATTTTCTTTGAAAATAAAAATGTTTTCGTAAGTTTTAAAATATTCCTTGAGATAGTAGAAATCCTGTGAGAAATTCTAATAGAAGTAGACAGTTGACCAAACCCTAAATCCTTTGGTTTTTTTCTCAATTCACACCCCAAGAGTCGGTTTCGGATTTCTGGGGCGTGACAAATGGTATCAGAGCCGGTTCTCCTCGCTATAGGGGGGTCTAACCCTACACGAGGACGTGTAGCCCTAAGGGGGGTGGATTATGACGACCAAGATCCAATAGGCCAATAGCCAAGAGCCAAGACTCCTGAGGCGGGAATGCCAAGATGGATGAGGTGAGGTGAGGTGAGGTGTACAAGGCCATGAGTTAGCCCCACATCGCCTGGAGAGAAGGAGATCCTGAGCTACTTATATAATTTTCCCTCCCAAACATAGAAGACACGTTTTAAAGCCGTGCGCCGCTACGGAATTCGTAAGAACTCCGTAGTTAAGCGTGCTCAGGCGAGAGCAGTACTAGAATGGGTGACCACCCTGGGAAGTTCTCGTTCAGGCACGGGCAAAACGGACAGTATCTTGTGTGTTTGGGGCGGATGTTACACCGAATGGGCACATAAGTTTTTTTAAATCATCTCATTTGTTGTATGGTTTGAAAAAAAAATTATAATAATATTGTTTTTTTTCTAGCTCTGTTTTGATTCTAATATCATTTATTACATACCAAACCCCACTGTGAGTTTGATTGGGATATCTATTTGGAAAATTATCAATGCCAATTAGAAAATCGATTTTTAGTAAAACTGTGATGATTTACATGCCGTATTCTAGGTTATATAGGTTGAGTTTTAGATTCTAACTTCTTAATTGTATAGCGCAATTGAAACCAGATCGGTGTTAAGTACTTTTTTTTAAGTATGCAACGACTACATGTAGTATTCCCCTTTCACAATCATCTCCACAATCACTTATCCGATTTTTCTCTCTCTAAAAAACGTTGGCATGACCGAATTTATTTCTATTTATTCCTTCAATCTATTTTTTAATCATAAATTTTTTTTCTCTTTTATTATAATATATTATTATTTATAATTTTAATATTTTATCCCGTGCATTGCACGGGTTCAATACTAGTATATATACTAAAATGGAAGCCTCTCTCCAGTGTTGTGACACGTGGATGTCTTTTAAAGATGTAGAATTCTTCTTTCATGTGTGAATGCGGCTCTCTTTTAAATCCATTTAAAAGTCTACCATAAAGATAATAAATTTTCATTCAATGGCATTTAATGGTCATTTGATGTTAATCTCTCTCTCTCTAACAAGTGAATCACACTCATATAAGATTTCACACTTCTTCGAGCAGTTGCGATGTCGTCTTTGTTAAATGGCGTGCATCAAGTACATTAGGATATTGCCCGGGTTTCTTACTAGTAAATATATATGCACAATCGAAATTATTGATTTTTCTTAAGTCACGTGACAGCTTCTGCACTGGAGTTTACCATTTGAATGGTGAACTCAATTTCACCAAACTATTTCCCTTCCAAATATTGTTTTTAAAGTCGATATATGAAGTGCCTTTTTTAACTTGTGATAAAATCTCCCAAGTTTGGTTTGTTTTAAAGTTGCCAGCAAGCAATAGTAAAACCGGTATTTCAAAAACCAGTTTTAAAAAACAGTATTTAAAATGAGAATACGGGGTATGAGCTGACAGCCCATTTCTTCATTTGGGCTGTCAGCTTATAGCCCTCCGATTACCATCATGGACCATCCGTTTAAAAAAAAAAAAAACACCCAATCAGCTCTCTCTCTCTCTCTCTCCCTCTCCCTCTCTCTCACGAGCTACAGCCTTTCCCCCTCCCGACCACCCTCCACCATTCTCGTCTGCGACCTCGGTCCCCTCCGACCCCGATCCCCTCCGGCGCCCCCAGTCCCATCCGGCCTTCTCCGGTCCCATCCGGCCTTCTCTGATCCAGCCGTTGGTTAAAAAAAAAAAATCTAACAGCACACAGCTGAACCCATCTCTATCCCTCTCTCTCTCGATCTTGAGCGGCAGCCGACCACCGGAGGCACCCTCACCCTCAGCTCCGGCAGCCCCCCTTCCCCTCCGGCCGGTGAATCGTACTCGCCCTCGCCCTTTAGCCCCTCCGGCAGCCCCTTCCCTTCCACCTCCGGCAGCCCCCTTCCCCTAGCACCCCGATCTCTCCCCCTCCGGCCCTGATCGCAGCCCCGACCTTCCCCTCCGGCGCCGATCGCTGCCGGAGGTGGAGGGGAAGAGGCTGCCGGAGGTGGAAGGAAAGGGGCTACCGGAGGTGGAGGGGAAAAGGCTGCCGGAGGTGGGGCTGTCGAGGCTGCCACTAGAGGGAGAGTGATCCACCGGCGGGGCTGCCACTCGAGGGAGAGCGATCCACCGGAGTAGGGGAGGTCGGGGAGGGGAGGGGGCTGTCGGGGGGCTGCCGGCGTCGAGGGATGCAGATCGACGTCGAGGATGCAGATCGGCAGCGGGGGAGGGATCGCCCCGTTTCAGCGAGAGCAAGAGAGAGAGAGAGAGAGAGAGAGAGGGGGGGGGGTTGAATACAGCTGTTAGATTTTGTTTTTTTTTAAAAACCAATGGCTGGATCGGTTCCAATCGAACGGCTATGAACTGTCAACCTAATTTCAAATTAGGCTGTCAGCTCATACCCCGTATTCTCATTTAAAATACCGATTTTAATATTGGGCAGATTTTAATGTGCACAATAATCCCCAAGGTTCCAACTACAGCTTTTCCTTTTTCTTAACCCATTTGTTCATTTCACATGGAGTAGGGGTGGCAATGGGTCATGTCGGGTCGGGTTCGTGTCTAGTTTCGGGACGTGTCCAAAACCCCAAGACTCAGATCCGGACCCGACCCGTTTAACTAATTATGTCTAGATCCTAAACCCGTACCCGATCCATTTATAAACGGGTAGACCCGATAAGACCCGTTTACCACACCGGTCTATTTAGTTGACCCGATCCGACCCAATCCGACT